>PIJE02000731.1:68969-170815 GCA_002895965.2 Coryphaenoides rupestris
GCAGAAGCATTCCCATGGTTTACTAGTCACATAAATCAAGCCCGCCGCGGAACAAGTCTTGTGTTAAATTAACAGTTTCCCAGAGTCTCCGCCAGCCTCGGACCGAGAGGAGATGCTTTAACCCTTGACCCCCCCCCCCACCCCCCACCCCCACCCTCCTCCTCTCCTGTACGGTTGTCTTGGTAACCGCGCGCAGTCGGCGAACCTCCGCGCGATCCAGAGGTCAGGTGGATTTCCGGTCAGCTAAAACCTGATTGCTGTGAGGCTGGCCTCCGGGGGGGGGTAATCAAGGGAGGAGGTGTGGAACTAAGGAGGAGGTGGAGGAGGAGGAGAAGGAGGACGATGCGGTCCTGAGACCCGTACGGCTCGGTCGACTCTGCACCACGCTGGTCCCGGGATGCCAGCTCTTCTGTTCATCCACACTCAGCCATCTGTCCGTCTTGTTGTCTTCTCTCTCCTCAGACGATGGGCCGTACGCCAAGGGAGGCAAGGAGTCGGCGAGCAGCGACCACCACAGCCATGCTTCCCAGAGACGGAGCCTCACAGGTACGGCCTTATGCCTTACAGGTATACTACAGACCTATGGCTTACAGGTATACAGCCTTATGCTTCACTTACTGCTCAAAGTCCTTGGAAACAAGTTCTAAGTTTATATTGTCCACAAAACTGGTTTTACTGTGGGACGTCGGATCAGCCAGTGCTGCTAGGCCCATTTCACCCGAATTGTCGGGGGTTAATGACTTGCTAATTCGAGTTTGAGTGGAGATCTGATTGGGTGTATTGGGTGTAATTATAATAATAATGGAATGGATTAGTAAAGTGGTTTTCTTCCCTCACTTAAAGAGCTTCACAGTTAATGTCTTCGTACATACATACTGTACATACATACATTTACACACTGTGGGGCAGAGACAACATGGCGACAACCGGCGGGGTTGGACGCAATTAGGCTTAGCTGCCTTGCTCGGGGACACCTTGTCAGTCAGCGAGCAGAAGCCTCTCGGAATCGAACCGGCAGCCCACCGGACCGGTTCGCCGAGACAAAAAAAAACCTGCTGTGTTCTCCTCCAGTGTGACCAGGCGTGTTGCTTTGAATATCTCTTGCGATGAGATGCGATGGAAAACTGCCTGTGTGTCAGCACGCTGTCAAACGGCGGCGGTCTCCCACGGTGATCGTCACGTACGGGATCCCCCAGCGCAGCAGAATGCAGGACAGAATGAGTCCACGGTCCCCACGTTCACGACACACACAACGACACACACAACCCAATCACGAGTGTCCAGATCGAAACTGGAGGTTACCCGCGCCCACTGCTGATCTAACCTCTCACACTGACGATGCTTGTTAAGAAGACACACCTGGCTTTCCCTTAGCATGTGTTGGTTTTTGTCGTCGTCAAGTGGTCGGCGTCACTCTCCACTCTCCATAAGACACACACACACACACACACGCACACACACGCACACACACACACACACACACACACAGCAGAGCAGAGAAAGAAGTCATCTCACAAAGACATCCCAATGGGGGAAGAAACAATCAGTGAAATGACAATAGAGCAACTCGCCCCCCCCCCCCCCCTGGGGACGGGTGCTACTCGTGGTGCTAGACGGTGCCGTGTGTGTGTGTGTGTGTGTGTGTCTCTGCGTGTCTCCCCCCCCCCCACCCCACCCCCCTTCCCCTTCCCCTCCCATCACTCCCTTCCCCCCACCCCGTCCCCCCACCACCACCACCACCACCACCACCGCAGCGGAGGAGTACCGCGGGGTGACCACGGTGGACCTGATGAAGAGGGAGGGGAGTAGCCTGGGACTCACCATCTCGGGCGGCTCGGACAAGGACGGCAAGCCCCGCGTGTCCAACCTGCGGCCGGGCGGGCTCGCTGCCAGGTGAGATCTCGCTGATGCGCGGGGGCCCCCTCTGGTGTGTTTATGGCCCCCGGCAAACCAAACCACACCACTACACCACCACTACACCACCACACACCACCACACCACCACCACACCACACCACCACACCACCACACCTGTCTGGGCAAATTACGCGCTCGCCGAACACTCGCGTGCTCCTGTTGGTATATACAGAGACACCTGCTTGGGGCGGCCTGCGGCTGGAGCGGTGTAGGGTTAGATCAGCCTCTCCACCACCACCAGGCCAGGTGGGCCACGGAAGGGGGTCCTAACTCACCGGCGCATTACGCCAGACGCAAGAACAGAGATATTTGACGTTTTAGAAAGAATATAATAACGGTGATATAAATGTAAAGTAGCAACGTTGGGTTTGGGAAACGGACGTGATTGTGACGTGTGGCGTGTGGAGCGGATCGCTGCTCGACTCACTCGCGGTGTTTAAGGCTATTCTGAGCGGTTCACTATTTTTAAGCCGTCTCTTATTTTACTCGAGATGGTTTCGTTGTGACGGAACCGCAACCCGGTCCTGCGGACGGAGAGCGCGGCGCTACACGCGTGGTGGTGGCTGACCAGTGTGTGACTGTGTGTGTGCGTGTGTGTGTGTGTGTGTGTGTGTGTGTTGGTGTTTCTGTGTGTGTGTGTGTGTGTGTGTGTGTGTGTGTGTGTGTGTGTGTGTGTGTGTGTGTGTGTGTGTGTGTGTGTTGGTGTTTCTGTATGTGTGTGTGTGTGTGTGTGTGTGTGTGTGTGTGTGTGTGTGTGTGTGTGTGTGTGTGTGTGTGTGTGTGTGTGTGTGTGTGTGTGTGTGTGTGTGACCAAGAATAGTGAGATGGACATGCCGGTTGTTGGGCTGTTGGATGCCTACTGATGATGTAATGCCTAACCCCCCCGCCCCCTGCTCCAGTCATTGTTCTGATTGGCTGAAAAGTTCTCCAGGGGGGGTGGGGGTCCAGCAGGAAGGGCAGAACAGCCATTTAATTAGTATTCCGAATGCCGAGTGTGGACATCAATATGTGAAACTATACATACAGTGTCTCTTAATGCTTCAACAGAAGTTGCTCCTTCTAGTAATGTCTCAATATTATAGAAGTATATATTTTCTCAGCACATTATACTGTGACATTGCAAATTGCAATAACAATACATTCTAGGTGTTCGGCCATTTGAATCGCAAAGCCATAAGGTGGTTATTGGATATTATAACAGCTATTACTTGCCGAGTATCTTACAACCCACCGACCCTGGTTATTGTGGTGTGGAAATAAAGTTTATTGTATCTTATATCTCGTAAAGCGCACAGTCGCTAAAAAATACAACATCGCCGTCGGCTATTATCTGTTTATCCCAGGGTGTGTGTGTGTGTGTGTGTGTGTGAGTGTGTGCCACCTAGATGTATGATTACGAGATCATTCTACCAAAGCCGAGCCTCCCCAGTGGACCGTACTGGTCGGTAAACTGATCTCGGCAGCGCACATCTGGGCGGACGTTCCCCGCTTGTGATGTCACTAGACGCCGGTGGCGATTGTGAAACGATGGCTCGCGATGGCTGATCACGCTCACACACCTGGTGGCGTAAACGATGTCCCCTTTACTGTCAATGAGTTGTCCTGGCCTCAGAGTCAACGGCGCTTCTCGCGTTGCTGTCCCCTCTCTCGCACCACCAGGAGCGACCAGCTGAACGTGGGCGACTACATCAAGTCCGTGAACGGCATCAACCTGTGCAAGCTCCGGCACGACGAGATCATCAGCCTGCTGAAGAACATCGGCGAGCGGGTGGTGCTGGAGGTGGAGTACGAGCTGCCGCAGATCGGTAGGCAGCGGGTGGGGGGGGGGGGGGGGGGGGGGTAATATTACGCAATTTGGACGGAGGTGGTGGGGTTTATCAGGAGAACGATACAGTATATATGTAGCCATGTCCATCTAAAAAACACTTCTGCTTTGTCCTCTCTCTCCTGTCTCTTAGTCCAGAACTCTTCTGGAGTCGTAACCAAGACGATCGAGGTCTGCCTACACAAGGAGGGAAATAGCTTTGGATTCGTCATGAGAGGTACGAGGAGGAGGAGGAGGAGCATATTGTGGGATGTATGCTGCACTATACTGTACTTACACACGATCCATACCCCTTCCTGTTGTGCGGGACACATAGAGATCCATATCATTGCACTGCAGATCTGCCCTCTTGACCTTTAACCGTACTCTTCTTCAGGGGGCTTCCATGAAGACTGGCACAGGTCGCGCCCCCTGGTGGTCACCTACGTCAGGCCCGGCGGTCCTGCCGACAGGTGAGGACTTTGGATCACACACTAGACAAGAAGAGAATGCTCGAAAACAGATCTATTCCTATCTTCCTATCTATGTACCACAGGATAAAAGCGTCTGCCAAATGCCCTAAATGTAAATGTAAATGTAAAGTAAATGTACCTGTATGCACCTGTGTTGTGTGTCTCTGTAGTCAAAGTCAAAGTGTACATTCTGAACAGTGAGACTCTTGTGACATGGCAGGTGGAGAAAAAAAGTATATAAATAAATAAATAAATATATACTGTATATATATATTGAGAATGGCACAATATACATGATAAACATTACACAATATACATACAGTATATCCTCCCTTATCTTAATGTATGTTACTGTATGTTACTGTATCTACCTGTGTGTACACTTCCACACACACACGTATACAGATATCGTGTGTGTGTGTGTGTGCGCGTGCGTGTAGGTGTGTGTGTGTGTGTGCGTGTGTGTGTGTGTGTTTGTCACCACGCTTGAAAGACGTTCTCACATTAATGTACGTGCGTGTGCGTGTTCGTGTTCGTGTTCGTTGAGCTTCACACGGCCGCCCTGAACATTTTGCGCTGTGCTCAGCACTTTATGTTCCCCCCCGCCACAGATTGCACACTCTGCATATCATACTGAGGCGGCAAGTAGTGATTTTCAGCGTCGCGTATGTTTTCAGGTCACATAAATGTGCCGCCCGGAACACGGGGCTGTGAGTGTTAATAATGTATACGTGACCTTAAATGACAGCAGTCGTCCGGCGGTTAACGATTTTTCTCCACATTTCACACAAAGAAACTCTCTCTCTCTCTCTCTCTCTCTCTCTCTCTCTCTCTCTCGTTCTCTGACTGAAACAAAATACACCGTTTGCAAATTCACCACACATGCCCACCCCCCCCCCAGAGAAGTGACCTACATTTTGTGGAATTATTTGGGAATAATCTTCGCTACGGTTGAATGGAATTCAACGTGAATGGAATTTTTAAGACTTACAACTACTTTCACCACGCGTACACTTGCACACTACTCCCTCAACTCCGACAACTTTTTCAAACGGTCCCTCAAACGGTCTCTTTCTTTCTTTTTGTCTCTCCTCATGTGTCTGTGTGTCTCTGTCTCTTCCCTCATGCCTTTCTCTCTCTATGTGTCTCTCCCTCACTATCTCTCTCTCTGTGTGTGTCTGTCTGTCTCTCTCTCTCTCTGTGTCTCTCTCTCTGTTTGTCGGTCTTTCTGTCTCTCTGTCCTTCTGTCTCTCCTCTCTGTCGGTCTCTCTCTCTCTCACTCTCTCTCACTCTCTCTCGGTGTCTCTCCCCACTATCTCTCTGTGTGTCTCTCTGTCTCTGTCTCTCCTCTCTCTCTCTCTCCCCCCCCCAAGAGAGGGGACCCTGAAGGCGGGAGACCGGGTGCTGAGCGTGGACGGGCTGCCGCTGACCAGGGAGAAGCATGGCGACGCCCTCGCCACCCTCATGCAGAGCAGCCAGGAGGCGCTGTTCCTCATCGAGTACGACGTGTCCGTCATGGGTGAGCACGCACACACACACACACACACACACACACACACATGCACGCACACACATGCACACACACATGCACACACACACATGCACACACACACGCGCATGCACTGTGAGGGCCTGATCCCTGATCCATGCACCACATGGCTGCAGAGGCACGGTGTGGTACTGCAGGGGCGGTACTATCGAGGAAGCTCCCGCCCCCAACCGGAGCCTCTCATTGCCTCTGCCCAAGTGTGGCCAATTAAGGGCCAATTAATAACTAATCAAGCCCGAGTTACAAGCAGCAGAGAATCAAGGTCAGGCAGACTGGCTTGGGGGGAGAGGACAGTGGAGACCCGGACGGTCCACTGGGCCAGTATCAGGGTAAGCGGCTGCTGCCCCCCACCCTGTTTGGACACTTGGACTTTTATTGTGGACTTTTGGGAGTGGCCAATCTGGGCCTTTTTGGTGGATCCCAAGAAGAAGAAGAAGAAGAAGAAGAATTAAGTTGCATTCTGTTCCCCTCCCCTCCTTTGAATAAATGTCTACGTTTGTTACGCTGTAACCCTGGTTCTGTCTGCTTATTCCAATTGGTCAATGCACTACACTGTCTCGCTAGGCTGGGCTGCCCCAGCACACATGTACACACACACATGCGCTCACTCATACATGCACACACACACACACACACATGCACTCACTCATACATGCACACACACACACACACATGCACTCACTCATACATGCACACACACACACACACACACACACACATGCGCTCACTCATACATGCACACACACACACACACACACATGCACTCACTCATACATGCACACACACACACACACACACATGCATGCCTACACACACACAGAAATGCACACACTCACTCACACCCACGTATGCATGTGCAGACACATGAGTGGGCACACCCCGTGTACACACCCTAGCCCATTGACACCATATACATGTACACACACACATGCCCACACCCACCCACATGCACACACACACACACATGCTGGGGGTGAGGTATTAACTCTGTAGTAGGGGGGTCTGTCTCTCAGGGGGGTGAGTGATGGCGGTGGTTTGGACCGTGTGTCGTAGGCGCCCACCAGGAGGAGGTGGCTGGGCAGACCCCCCCCCGGGGGGCCCAGAGGAACACCCCCCCCCCGCCCGAGTCTCCGGTGACACGCGTGTAGCACGACGCCGGTCCTAATTGAGGTCACGCGTGTTTTGAAGGGGAGCGGCGAACAAATGACGCGTGGTCGTATTAATAGCCAGCGCCAGGGAGAGGAACGCAGGCCGACGGCGGGAAAGGTTAATTGCTGTACTGAACTTTTAAACAACATGCTCAGAAGAGGGAGGGAAGCAACTTTAATGCGACGGGAGATAGGCTAATGGAATTGCGTCGAGTCAGAGTCATATTGGGTGGAGGGAGAGTCTGAGTCAAGTTGTTTGAATTCAAGCCACGGAAAAAAAAAGGCTCTGGGTTCGACTCCCGATGTCCGCGGTCTGCGTGTACGGATTTTTGAGCGAGATGCCACTGACTCCTTCCTGACATGAATCCGAACGAACCGTCACTTCGGATGTCGACGATAAACAACGTTATAGTAGTTAAAGTAAGCTTTAATGTCCCCAAGGGGCAATATGTCTCAGACAGCAGTCGGTAATAAAGTCATACAACAATCTAAAACCATACAAATGTACATACAATATACACATAATACATTCATACATGTATATATATATATACATGACGAAACACAGCAAGCCACAAACGTGGTTAATTGTCATTACAAATTGTCACCAGACTATCAAGAGGAGCCATAGGAGCCAAGCTGAAACCCATTTAGTTTAAAAAGGCAATTACTCCTATATGTGACCCACTCACTGTATATAGGAAGTAGCATTTCCTTTTGCAGGCGGATTACATTGCTCAAAACAACTCTTCCATGTCTGGAATGTGTTGATGGTGATGATGGTGACGATGGTGACGATGGTGATGTCAAACCACAGGACTGCGTGGTATCTGCGATGACTGTGTGTCGTCTCAGCTGTTCTCCTCTCTATCCCCTGAATCCTAAATCGCCTCGGAAAGTCCCACCCAGGGGGGGCAGGAGAGCTCACATCCCCTCACTCACAGTTAGTCCTCGTCCAGAGATTAGAATTATGAATAATATATCTTCTCCTCTGCACATCGTCGTCACATCAACTCAGACGGGGGGCAATACAATACATCTGTATGGTGATGACGTCATTTCAGCATGGCGGCGTCCCTGTCTGTCAATGTAGTGAGAAGCTGTTCACTGAATCTCTGACGTCATTGTTCTATAATGCCAAACACCCAACACCGCTGTCCCTCTGAACGGCTGTTCTCTCTCTCTCTCTCTCTCTCTCTCTCTCTCTCTCCTCTCTCTCTCTCTGTCTGTGTGTGTTGCGTGTGTGTGTGTGTGTGTGTGTGTCCCTCCAGAGGCGGTGCAGCAGGCGTACGGCCCCCTGCTGGTGGAGATCGTGAAGGGACACTCCAACGCCAGCCTGGGCATCGGCCTCGCCACCGCCGCCTACAGGAACAGACAAGTGATCATCATCGACAAGATCAAGGCCGCCGGCGTGGCGGAAAGGTACGGCACACGACATCCGGTCGCTGTAGTCACGTGACCGGAGACGTTGTGACCGGAGACGTGGACGTGTCCACCGGGCAAAGGGGGGGGGGGGTGTCAAACCCATTTGAGGTTCGAGGGCCATAACAGACCGAGTGCTACTTAGAGGGACGGGACGAACAAAACACTTTCGATATGATTGAAGATGTCTTTCTCTGTGCACTAAACAGCTGATTACATCCAGAATGTTCAACAGAATCTGTCGTGGGCCGGACTGTGTCAGCTCACGGGCCACATGTTTGACACCCCTGTTCACGGTAATTATCTCTCTCTCTCTCTCTCTCTCTCTCTCTCTCTCTCTCCCCCCCCCTCAAGGTGCGGGGCGCTGCACTTGGGCGACATCCTGCTGTCCATCGACGGCACGAGCACGGACCACTGCTCGCTCATGGAGGCCACACAGCTGCTGGCCAGCGCCGCCGACGTGGTCAAGCTGGAGATGCTGCCGGCCAATCAGAGCAGACTTCCCATCAGGCCGCAGGAGACGGGTAATACTGTAGGAAGTGAATTTTGCCAATTGTTTTGGCAGCTGCGTGCGCCTCCTCTGAACCCTGATACGTGTATAGATTGTTTAATCTATAATCTATATAGACTACAGCAGATACTACCGAGCGAGCGAGCGAGCGAGAGATAGAGAGAGAGATACCTCCGGTGGCCAGCTCAGACTTGGCTTATCTTCAATATGTGTTGCTTTAGTTTTATCTGTGTGTGTGTGTCATTTTATGTTAGATTGATTGGGCTTAATTTGCTGTACCATCACTATGTGGCGTGACTTTTTAAAAGATGTATTTACATAATTACTTTACCACGTGCGTTGTTCTGAATAAACTATCTTTTAATCTTTAAATATGTAAACGGATGTGAAAAGACGCGTGTCGGGCGGTATCTTGTTTTTTCCCGCACAACTCAACTCAACTCGGCTCAACTCTCGTCTCGGTGAAGAAGGGGAAACGCAAACGCGTGAACACGATTAACGCTATTCACCCCATCGCTTTAAATCCGCGATGAATAAGTACATCCGCTTCTGAATGGAGACACGACTGGAATTAGATGATGATGATGATGATGATGGTGGTGATGATGATGATCATTCCTCCCAGGATAAGACGACGCGATTATCACAAAGATGCCATTTGTCTGCTCTCTCTCTCTCTCTCGCTCTCTCGCTCTCCTGTGGGGAGGCGGTGGGGGGATTTTGTACAACTGATAAGAGCTTAGCAGTTAGCGTTGCTCGCTTGTCGCTTTTTTTTTCTTCTTCTTCTTCTTCTTCCTCTTCTTCTTCCCTCCCGTGTCGTTGATAGACAACATTATGCGTCGGGGAGACTCCCTCAAGGTGAGCTTAGCGTAAGCCGGTAGAGGGGGGTGCTGTTTCTGAGTGAGTCCCATTAGAAACAGCCCAGGAATGGGGCCAGAGGGAGTTCTGGGTGGTGGTGGTGGTGGTGAAGGAGGAGGAAGAGGAGGAGGGGGGAGGGGCTTCGTCATGCGTTCTGATTGCATTTACTCTGGGATTAACCAGGTGCCCAGAATACCGCGCACATCCCCGCCTGCTTCACGCGGTCGTGCGCGCCGGTTTCTGCCAAAGCTTCTCCACGGAAGCCGTTTGCGTGGGTGTGGGGGGAGATTAGCCGCCATGCTAATGAAGCGTTGAGGATTACTGTCACATTTAACTTCCTGTGACACATTTAGCTTGCATGAGAATCTGCATTACCCAGCACATTATTTCAGCGCACACCACGGCTCAGAAACGGCATTTTTCTGTTCATACAACAATACACACAAGTCCATATTCACCATTCAAACGGTGGCACAAAGAGTCCATATACTTTAAAAAAAACCACCCTGATGTGTTTCAATTTCCTTTTTTAAAAGAAACAAAAACGATTAAGGGGCCTCGGCCGGCGGAATCAATATTAACGATGCGGATATCGTTGTGTCTCTCAGCCACACTCGGCGCTGAACTGAACTGAACACCGACCGACCGACAGCCAATCAGGTTTAAGGGCAGACGCCTGCGTTTGAGATCAATCAAGCTTTCGTTTCAGCTGCGGCCAATCAAGGTGGTCGTTGATTGACACACGGCCACTTCCCTTTGTCTGCTCGTCGCCGTAGCAGTCATGATGTTGGCTCTGGCGGACGACAACAACAACAACACCATCACCACCACCACCACCACCACCACTATTATGGACATCAACATGTCTGCCGTCCACATTGCGTCGTCTAGTCTCCACGTGGCTTCGGACTCGTACGCAAATGAGCTTCTCAAAATGGTGGCCAATCTGCACTTTGCGTTTCTGGCTCTTTCCAGTAAATGTAAGACACGCCCGACCCTATACCCTACTTTCATACTTGTTGTAGTCGGATGTTCCCGATGCTAATCACAAATATAGTATATATATATATATATATATATATATATATAGGCCTACAAGTACAACGAAAGGATTTTTATGTTGGTGGTGTACCATGACGAGAACATTAAATATCAATTACTTGGCTTGGAATTATCCCGCGGGCTTTTTGTTGGCTCTGGGATAAATTTAGATGATTTTACAAATTCGGTCCAAGCGGGAGGGAGGGGAGGAGGTGGTGGTGGGCAGTGAGGGGGATGGGCGGGGACGACTGGAGATGAAGATGGTCACCCTTCATTGGCTTGTCTCTCTCTCTCTCTCCTTGTTTTGTAGTGAAAGTGCAGAAGAGCAACCACCATCACTGGGACCAGGGCTACTGCGCCCACCCCTCTCCTCCTCCTCCCCCCCCCTCCCCCTCCTCCTCCTCCTCCTCTTCATCACCACGGGAAGCCATGGAGCAGCCCGGGCCACACACACAATCACCTGGAGCACTGCAAATGTAAGTCCTGTGTCGCTGTGACATGTACTGCTGCTGCCTGATGGTCTATACACACACACACACACATGTATCAATGCACGCACAACACCACAGCAGACAACATGTAAACATTACACGACACAGACACACAAAACCACACGTATGCACAACACTCACACAGCATAAACGTAAGCATACACAGACGTAAGCACACACATGTAAACGCACACGTACACACATGTAAAACACACATCGTAACACACACATAAGCACACACGTAAAACAGTACACACATAAACACACACGTAAACACACACGTAAGCACACACATGCGCACACTCATGCACACACACACACACACGCTAATACGCACACCGACACACATATACACACACACACACCGTTGCAGGGGTAAACCTCTTCTCCTTCAGCCCATCTCAGAGAATTATTTCCAGCAGGTTTACTCTTCCTCACAACCCTCACCATAGTCTTCATGTTTTGTCACTTTCTTGCATGTTTGCATGTTTCTCGTGTGTGTGTGTGTGTGTGTGTGTCCCTCTGACTCACGTTTGAAGTGTGAGGAGGCTGGTTTGTCTTCCAGGCGTTTAGGTGTTTTTGCTCACATTGGAGGGGGGGGGGGGGGGGGGGGTGTGTGGGATGGTGATGGTAGTGTGTTAGGCCGATGTGTGCGTGACTGTGTGTGTGTGTGTGTGTGTGTGTGTCTTCCTCTGATTCACGTTTTAAGCGTGAGGAGGCTGGTTTGTCTTCCAGGCGTTTAGGTGTTTTTCCTCGCATTGGGGGGGGGGGGTGGGGGATGGTGGTGGTAGTGTGTTAGGCCGATGTGTGTGTGTGTGCGTGTGTGTGTCTATGGTGTTGTGCTGATCCAACGCATGTCAAAGTGTTTTATATTTACATGTACATCACAACACAGGGCCATTCTGAACAGCGGAACTCTTTTGACATGGCAGGCGACAGTAGGTAGTAAAATAACAAGAGTAAAGAGAATAAACATAATAAAGATAACACAATATACATAATAAAGATACAAAATGTAATGTAATGTCAAAAAGAAAAACACATCAGCTGTAGAAAATGTAGGAACGGGGAATATAGCCTCCGAATCCAGAAGTATTGAATATTATGTACAAGTAAGTAAGGGCCGATGCAGATACAAGTGAGGGCAGCAATAGCAGAAATATACATTCAATTCAATTCAATTCAATTTTATTTGTATAGCCCTGAATCACAAGACAGTCTCAAAGGGCTTTACAGGCCAGGTTGTTATGGGCCAAACGTGATTTATGACACGCCTCTAGCCCCGCCCCCCTAAGGGCAAGAAACAACCTTAATTAACACGGAAGAAATCTGGAGCAGGAACCTCAGAGTGGGGGATCCCTCCTTCCAGGGATGGTTCAGAGTGCAATGGGTGTCATACGGGCATTTAAAAACAGGGGTAACAAAGCATGACAAAATGCAAACGACAAAGTACAAATAGTAAATGAAATAGTAATAATGTGATGATGGGGTGCTGGCTGGAGAGCGAGCAGGTAGCCGTCAGGTGGGGTCAGGCCAGCAGGTATCGAGGTCACGATCACAGCAGCACCCTAGATAGTGGAGACAACATGACGGTTAGATGGAGCACAGTAAGCAGGGAACATACAAGTATCCTCAGACCTCGTACCCATCGGCAGCTAGGGTAGGCTAGTGCTAACGGTATTGATTTAGCTGTAAATTAGAGCCGAGGGGCACTCCTAGCAGCCAAAGGCGAGGGTAAATAGGTGGGTTTTTAAAAGCGTGGGGATAAAAGCGTCTGACAAATGCCCCTAAATGTAAATGTAAATGTCTGTCTGTGTGTGTGGCGGTGGTGGTTGGTGTGTCTCCCCCCTCCAGCTCTGGTCAGCGGAGGCTTCTCCCCTTCCTCCACTGCCACCTCGGGCTTCAGCAGCCAGGGCAGCAGCACCCTGCCGTGCCCGGGCCCCGGCGGCAGCCTGGCCCCCAGCAGCCTGGCGCCGCCCAGTAGTCCCCGGGGATCCACCGGCAAGAGGAGGCACCGCGCCAAGGACCACAAGAGCTCGCGTACGTACGAACGAGACGTGATCGACCCCGGTCGTCCATCTTGTCTCGTACTTTAGGCGGGAGGGAGGGGTAGGGAGGGGTGGTGGGTGGGGTGGGGTGGCTGTTTAAAGGGGACATATTACGCAAAAAAAAAAGTCCCCCCATGTGACGTGTTGTCAGATCTGACTGATCACAGATTTAAACCCAGTTGGCATCGCCCTGATGTGTGACTCATTCTCTTTATTTCCCCCCCCCCCACTCCCCCCGTTCTCTCTGCCTGTCTGTCTGTCGTCCTCTGTCTGTCGTCCTCTACCCGTCTCTTTCTCTTACCGTCCTCTCCATCTTTTCTGTACCCATAATCCCCTCTTTTCTCTTTACCGTTCACCTTCCTTCTCTCTTGATTGTTTTTTGCAATCTTTCTCTGCCTTTCTCTCTCCCTCTGTGTCCCCCTCTGTGTCTGTCTGTCTGTCTCTCTGTCTCTCTCTGTCTCTGTCTGTCTCTCTGTCCTTCTGTCTGTCTGTCTGTCTGTCTCTCTGTCTCTCTATCTGTCTCTCTGTCTCTCTCTGTGTCTCTGTCTGTCTCTCTGTCCTTCTGTCTGTCTGTCTATCGCTCTCGCTCTCTCTCTGTCTCGCTCTGTCTCGCTCTGTCTGTTTGTCCTTCCATCTGTCTGTCTGTCTGTCTGTCTGTCTGTCTCTCTCTCTCTCTCTGTCTCTGTCTCTGTCTCTCTCTCTCTCTCTCTCTCTCTCTGTCTCTCTCTCTCTCTCTGTGTCTCTCTCTCTCTCTCTCTCTCTCTGTCTCTCTCTCTGTATCTCTCTCTCTCCCCCACACGCTCCATCAGTGTCGCTGGCGTCCAGCTCGGTGGGCCCGGGGGGTCAGGTGGTCCACGTGGAGACCAGCGAGGTGGTCCTGCGGGGGGATCCGCTCACGGGCTTCGGCCTGCAGCTGCAGGGGGGGGTGTTCGCCACGGAGGCCCTGTCCGCGCCGCCGGTGGTCCGCTTCATCGAGCCCGACAGCCCCGCCGAGAGGTAACACACACGCACACACACACGCAAACACACACACACACACACACACACACACTGTTACCCACCCCTACCCCTTAATAAAAGACACACATGAGTACACAATGGAGTCACCTTGAACTCTACGGAGCACGGCTGTACCTCCAGGCTCCTGTTCCCGCTCATCCAAAGGATCACTGCATGTGGAGATGACATCATCACCGACATCAACATCAACAACATCACCAACATCGTTCACAACCACGCACCAACGGAGTTCTCAATCTCCGAATACAAGGGCAGGGTAGTGGAGTTTGGGGGATACAGGGACAGCGTCGTCTAGGTGAGGTTGTCGACTTCCAGCCCCGAAAGGTTACTGGCTGGCTACCGGGTTCGATTCCTCATCACAGCATCACTTGATCCTTAACGACTCCCGTATATCTCAATTCACCCGACGTCGTGTGGACAAGAGCGTCCGCCGAATCGTTTGAAATCCACCGACCGTGTATGTGCAGAACTAGCTCATTTCGCGTCCCAACAGCAGATTAATCACAGCGGCGTGTTATTGACGCCTTCTAATGATACGCTGATCGCAGCATTGTGTTGTGTTCCGAACTTTACTTTGGCGGTTTGCAAATATTGATCAAAACGAAAAGCATGACACGGGCCAATTAACAGTCAGGCCGTTAGCTAGCGAGTCATAACAAGCAGCCGCGGCTGTCGCTGCTGCTGCTGCTGGCACGGCGGCGGCGGCGGCGGCGGCGGTGGTGTAGCTGCCCTTGTTCTCCGTGATTAATGATAATCCCTCCTGCTGGTGTCGGCCCACGTTGTCCCCTGGGAATGTTGTATGAATTAGCCGGCAGCTGCGTGCCAATCCACAAGTGACTCCAGTGGAGCGTGTTGTTGTTGTTGTGGTGGTGGTGGTGGTGGTGGCGGCCCCCAGTGGGGTTGGGGCATGGGGGGTGGTGGGTGGTGGGTGCTCACACCAGGTTCATGGACAGCTCATTTGCTTATTTGGTCATATTTCTCATTCCTCTTTTTGCTGTAGTGTGGATATTCCGATTCTGACCCCTTCAATTTGTGACATTTGCGATATTTGTATTGTTCTGTTGCGCATTTCCACTGGGCATCGGCACTTTTTCATTTCACTGCACATCCTGTGTGTGTGTGTGTGTGTGTGTGTGTGTGTGTGTGTGCGCGTGTGTGTGTGTGTGTGTGCTTTGCCTCTGCAGTTAAAAGGGATGAGTGTCTTTAGGGTTTGGAGTGGGGGGGGGGGGGGGGGGGGGTGTATGTTTAATTTGGTGGATATCCCCGTGGTGTGATTGAGTCAGATCGGTTTCTATTTGGGGTTCTGTGTCACCCGTCAAACTGGGTGACCCCGATGTCAAATGTATTCATTTCATTTCAATGAATCATGACTGAATCATCAATCAGTCTGTCGGTAGGCTTCCTGTTTAAAAAAAAAAAGAAAACCGACCAACTTTTATTCCGTCTTAGTCTGGCTGGTGTTAACTCTTAAACCAGTTGCATGCTGATGTTTGCCTGATGCACACTCCACTCCCATTGCAATGTTGAATGTAACCTAAATGTTTAAAATGTAAATGGCAAATGGCTTGCATTTTTAAAGCGTTTTTATCCAAAGTGCTTTACAGTATTGCCTCACATTCATCCATTCATACACCGACGGCGGTGTCAACCATGCAAGGTAACAACCAACACGTCAGGAGCAGTTAGGGTTAGGTGGTGTCTTGCTCAGGGACACCTCGACACTTCTGCTAGGAGGCAGAGCCCACGGGGATCGAACCAGCAGCCTTCCGTGATCCGTGTCTCTGTGTGTTTGTTATCTGCAGGTGTGGGCTGGTGCAGGTGGGGGACAGGCTGCTGTCCATCAACGGCATCCCCACGGAGGAGGGCACTCTGGAGGAGGCGCACCAGCTGCTCCGCGACGCCGCCCTCGCCAACAAGGTCACCGTGGAGCTGGAGTTTGACGTCGCAGGTACAGCGCCTGCCGCTAACACCTCGTTAGCACGCCTCTTGAGTGGGTGTGAGGTGCACTATGTGCATGTGTGTGTGTGTGTGTGTGTGTGTGTGTGTGTGTGTGTGTGTGTGTGTGTGTGTGTGTGTGTGTGTGTGTGTGTGTGTGTGTGTGTGTGTGTGTGTGTGTGTGTGTGTGTGTGTATGTGCACTATGTTCGTGTGTGCATGCACGGTGCTGATGTGCACAATGCTGATGTGTGCGTGTACGGTGGTGATGTGCACAATGCTGATGTGTACGGTGGTGATGTGCACGGTGCTGATGTGTGTGTGTGCACGTGCACTGTGGTGATGTGCGCGTGCACGATGCTGATGTGCGTGTGCAAGGCGCTGATGTGTGCATCCAGGTACTGATGTGTGCATCCAGGTACTGATGTGTGCATCCAGGTACTGCTGTGCACGGTGCTGACGTGCACATGCACTGTGCTGATGTGCACAGTGCTGACGAGCACAGTTGCAGAGAGGTTTTGGTCTGATAAATGATTCCAATAGATCTCACGGTGCATTCATTCCAAATATAACACAAAATATACAAATACAACATGACATCAAATTGTGCACATGGCTTTCAGTTTTCAGTGTGCAATTTGTCGCCATCCCACCATCTGGGCATCATAACACTGTTGCTTCCGTTCTACATCATTAACGGTGTCGGCTGCTGCTTTCTATTATTAAGTCACTTGTTACTGCTCTCTGTATGCATCATGCATTTATTTTTAAGCCATTCATGAGAGAATGCCACCGACACTATCATCATAATCTTTATTTTATTTTATTTACCTCTTTTATTCTTCTATAGCAGAACACTATTTTGCTATCTGTATTTTCCACTATTTTTTTTTTCTTCCAATGGCAATGTAATAATTGAGGGTGGTGCAGTAGGGGGGCACCAACATAATAATATTTTATTGGGTGGTTGTTATAATTGTAATTTTTTTGTTGCATGGCTGCTTGCAGTGGCGCTTGTCATCCAGCGGGGGCGCTGCGTCCCTGCTGGATGCATGCAGGGGAGTCTATGCAAACGATTTTATCTATTTTCAAGAACATATTTTTGCTTTTCGTGTTTTCTTTTCTTTTCTTGACAATGATTGACATGATTTCCCTCTTCGTTGTAGAGTCTGTGGTTCCCAGCAGCGGCACCTTCCACGTTAAACTCCCCAAGCGGAGAGGCGTGGAGCTCGGCATCACCATCAGCGGTGAGTGGTCGCGGACGGCAGGGGGCGCTGTTGCTCAACCTTTCTTCTGTCTTTATTTTAATTTATTTTTTTTTTAGCCCAGACTGTTCACTGAGTTCCTGTATCTAATCTCATTTCCGAGAATCTCTATTTTGTGTGTGCCCTGAAATCCCTGGCTGTGAGACTGTTGCAGCCCTAGTTCAGATCAATGCTGTATTTGCAAGTTTATTTCTCAGTGCTTGACATTGCAATGGTCCTAGTGGTTTGTGTTGGAAAATGTAAAATGTCTTCATAATAATAATTAATAATAATAATGATAATAATCTATTTATTTTCAGCAAGTAAGAAACCAGACAAGCCTCTGATCATCTCTGACATTAAGAAAGGCAGCATAGCACACAGGTATGTGTGTGTTAATGTCCCCATATCGTCACACCCAGTATGTCAATGAATAGTGCATTGAAATAAAAAGCACATCAGTACACCAAATACGTTTACATTTACATTTAGGACATTTGGCGGACACTTTTATCCAAAGCGACTTACAAAAGAGTCCATTAATGTTGAAGGAGACATCGTATCAACATAATGTGAATGATTGCATGAATAATAAACGTTTTCCACACGGTTATATGAATTGAGAGATTCCAGCCGGTCCACCTGTTGTCTGTGTGTCACTTTCCTAAACCTAAGCCGGATTATTAATCGGGGCCAAAATGAAACCATACCTCGTCCTCTGTATTCAACCGGCCTAATTGGATTGAGAGGCCAAAAATGGATCAGTAGGACGAAGCAAATACATCGACGGAGGGAGGGAGGGAGGGGGGAGGGAATGGAGGCAGGGAGGGGAGGAGGGGGGAGAGGGAGGCAGGGAGTGACTCAGTGTGAGAATGGGTGAGCGAGTAAGTGAGAGATCTCAGGGCAGATTAAGATAACGTTAGGGTCACCCCCAGCTCTCTCTCTCTCTATCTCTCACGCTCTGTCTATCTATTTTTCTCTCAATCTCTCCATATCTGTCTCTGTCTATCTCTCTACCTTTATCTCTCTCTCCATCTTCTGTGTGTGTGTGTCTCTCTCGCTCTCTCTCTCTCGTCCTCAGGCGATAAACTAATTGGATTTGCGCTGTATGAGTCAGACGAAACCGGCTTTTGTGGCGCGTTGCTGTGAACCCTGTGTGTGTGTTGTGTGTGTGTGTGTGTGTCCTGCCATGTAGGACAGGCACCCTGGAGCCCGGGGACATGCTGCTGGCCGTGGACAACGTGCGCCTGGAGCAGTGCTCCATGGAGCAGGCCCTGCAGGCCCTGCAGCAGGCCGAGGACATGGTGAAGCTACGAATCCAGAAGGACGAGGACAACATCGGTCAGGGCTCGACGATTCATCATCGTTCAAATATTATCAAATATAATATAATAATCGCAATATGGCCAAATCGCAAGGAGCTGCAATTTTTTTTGCAAAATGTTTGCAATCACATGTCGTCACCTACAAATGTTTTCCTCCAGATCGTTCCCACCAAATAGTGAATCATATCAAGCAACCGCAAATATCTGTCAAAATAATCACAGTATGATAAAAAAAAATTCCCGTCACGCTGCCGTCATTCACTGCTTGGAAAGAAACTCAATCTGTCAATTCACACCCATAATGGTGGGGTAGGGTAGGGTAGTGGTTCCTCCATGCTGGAAGGTTGTGGGTTCGAATCCTTCGATGTCCACTCCATGCCTTGCTGGAGGCTGCTTGAGTTAGCAAGACTCCTAACCCCTTTCCATGAATGAGTGAATGTACAATTCACTGTGTCACTATGGATTAAAGCATCCACTAAATAGTAAATGGTAACTAATAATCAACATGATATTCCAGCATATTCCCCATTCCAGCGTATTTCCCACAAAGCTGTGCTGCGGCCCCAGATGTAACTCATGAAGTTATACATACGTGGGTGGGGTCTTCACGGCTCGGTTTTTTTTAGACGATCTGGAGATGTCGGGTTCCATCATCTACGCGGTGGAGCTGAAGCGCTACAACGGCCCGCTGGGCATCACCATCTCCGGCACCGAGGAGCCCTTTGACCCTATCGTCATCTCCGGCCTCACCAGGAAGGGCCTGGCAGAGAGGTGAGCCCTGTGTGTGTGGTAAATGGTAAATGGGTTGCATTTATATAGCGCTTTACAGTTGCCTCACATTCACCCATTCATACACCGACGGCGGTGTGTCAACCATGCAAGGTAACAACCAACACGTCAGGAGCAGTTAGGGTTAGGTGGCGCCTTGCTCAGGGACACCTCCACACTTGGCTAGGAGGTGGAGCCCGGGGATCGAACCAGCGACCTTCTGGTTGCCAGACAACCCGCTCTTAACCTCCTGAGCTACTGTGCGTAAAGAACAACAGAAATGTCCTCTGAACGATGTCTGGGATGAAGACAAAGCATCCGCTGTGGCGTCACGTCGCCACCGCAGAATGGCTGTTCTGTTACACAGCGGTGGTAAACAACAGCCCCCCCCTTCTTTCTTCCTCTTCCTCGCTTTGTGCATCATCATCATCATCACCACCAACATCACCACCCAGCTGCTTTGTTGGTTGTGTGCTGAAGAAGCTCCCAAACAAACAAACAAACCAACAATGATTGGATGACCACTGTCTGGCACTAACCTCGCAGGACGGGGGCGATCCACATCGGGGACCGGGTGCTGGCCATCAGCGGGGTCAGTCTGAAGGGCAAGCCGCTCAGCGAGGCCATCCACCTGCTGCAGATGGCCGGCGAGTCAGTCACCCTCAAGATCAAGAAGCAGGCGGACAACAACAGTACGTCGTCATTATCGCTGCCGCCCTCGAATTTGTTCGTTCCGTTCCACATTAAAAAAAGCTCAATAACGGTGCTATCTGTCCACCAGAGCGTGACGGAGGGACGCAGCAGCAGCAGCAGTCTGTGGAGCAGACGGGCTTTCTGAGCGACCCCGACGACCTCCTGGCCGACGACCTCCTGACCGATGGCCAGAAGGCCACCGGCGGCAGCAGCCGGCCGCTGCGAGGTGTACTCCGCCACCGTTCCCAGTATAGACTCGGCCCTGAGCTCCTGGGACGGCTCCGGGTTCGACGCCGGCTACGGTAGCCAAGGTGCGCTAATAATAATAATAATAATGTGTTTCCCCTCTTGGTGTACTCGGTACTGTGCTCAGAATGGCACCTCAGCTCTCATCCCGGTATCCAGCTATCCCTGCTATCCCTGGCAATAATTAAACTTGTTCTATTAGCCTTGCAACTATGAATGCTTGAAACCTGCTCTATTCTTATCTTTATGTACCACAGGATATATTGCTGTCTCCTTCAACAAATGTACTCTTTGTAAGTCCCGTTGCCAAAATGCCCTAAATGTAATGTAAATGTAGTGTTGTTTTTGTTCCCTTCATTTCCATTCGATGGATTCAGGGACGTACCTTCACAAGGCGTCTCAGGACCTGACTCTGAATCCCAGCGAGTGGCGCCACACCAAACACCGGAGCAACCCCGCCTCCATCCATCAGCAACACGGCGCCTCGTACGACCGCAGGTTCACCGAGGAGGACTGGGACAAGTTACCCGGGTGAGAGCGAACGTCCGCACGCGTCCACAAAGAGCTCCAAACGCCACCCGCTATCGTTTGTGTGTTTCCTCTAGCCGCCTCTGTCGGCCATCTTGTTTTTTGGCGGGGTTCTTGGCTCTCGTCGGTTTGTGTTGATTTATTATTATTATTATTGTTGTTGTTGTTGCGGATTTGAAATGGTTTCCAGGGTGCGTCATCAAAAATCCATCTTGTTTACCTTGTTTTCCGTCGTTTTGTGTCTTTCTCTGCAAATCCTCTTCAACAAAATCCATTCTAAGGGCCCCACGATGGACACCTCAGCCTCGTCTGTGACTTGGCTTTTTCCTTTTTACATTTTCATCTTTTTTTCAGGAGCGACAAACGCAGGTTTTTATTTTTTGTATTGACGTGAACCACATGAAAGCCGTATCTCATAGAGAGGACACTTTCATTCATTTGCTCCAAAATAAAGCGAATACAATAAGCCTTCATTGTGGTCCTGACTGAGGGATTTTTTCAAAAGGGGAGGGAAAAAAAATCCACATTACCCACACTGCCCCTTGTTACCGCAGTCAACCTCAACCTCAGGAGGGACCGCAGGGCCCTGCCTCTGCCTCCCTCACCTTCATTTGGTCCCTCCCTGCGCTCTGTCTCAGATTCGTCAGCCCACCTCGCCGTTGCCACGGTGCCCTGAACCAAGGAGACAGCTTCTGGTCCCAGGCCCTGCAGGACCTGGAGACCTGCGGCCAATCGGAGATCCTCAGGGAGCTGGAGGTAAGACCACCCCGCCCCCCACCTCCATCCTCCCAGTCCTTACCCCCCCCCCAGTCCTACTCCCTAACCCCCCACCTCCTCTCCCACCATCTGCCCGCCTGCCTGCCTGCCCTCACGTTAATTTTATCGGTTGACCCCCGTCGGCCTACGTGACCGGGCGGGTGAGACGCGGCGTGATAATCTCTGAGTGCGTAAGCCCTTATTAATTCTGACAGGACTGGGGGGGGGGGGTTAGGAGGCCTCCCGTTGCCAACACACACACACACACACAGATCACTTTTCACGTACGGGTACACGTGCCACTTCCTCTGGCCGACCCCGCTCTCTAGAACACAGTGTCCACACTTGACGTAATATGTCGTTTGCGTGTCAGCGCAATATTATTTTCGCTGACACGCAAACGAGCCTCACCGCATATCTCCACATGTACACTCCACTTGTACTCCCCTCCCTCCTCCGGCACCAACTCTCCCCCGCCTCCCCCCCCCCCCCCCCCCGTCTCCCACCCCAGGCCTCCATGACGAGCAGCAACCTCAGCTTGTACTTGGACGAGACCAAGTCCCAGGAGGACTCTGTGTTCCAGACCTCGCTGCAGCGGAGGAGGAGGAGGGGGGGAGGGGAGGGGCCCTGCGGCGGCGGCGGCGGCGGCGGTGATGAGGAGCCGCGAGCCGCCGCGACCGGCAAGGGCTTGTGGAGCCGCTCGACGAGGACGGGGCCCGCGACCGCCCGGGACGCGCCGGGTATGGGGGGGACTGTGGGGACCGACGCCTTGTCCCCCACCTCTCTGGAGCTGCACAAGGTACCCGAGCACCGGGAAGAGCACAGTGTCTTGTTGTTGTTGTTGTTTTGAACCACTTCCCCTCCGCTGAAAGCCATCGTTGAAGGATAACGTTGCAGCAATTTCAACCTTATCTCCATCCCTCCCAGATCTTGCCGTGATTCATTTGGATTGAGTTGACGACAGAGTTGGGGTGAGATGGAGGGCAAGCTCATGCCGGAGAAAGTTCACATTTGGCAGATGCTTTTATCCAAAGAGACTTACAAAGAGTACAACTGTACACAATGCATTTACTTGTGGACAAACACACTGACCTCAAGTTGGCACTCCAACCACTGGATGGTTGGATCACTTTATTCCGAATAAAATCGCCGTCTGTGTCGTAGACCTACCGACCTCGCCTCTCAAACCTCACCTCAAAAGTCGCCCGTTGGCTACTATTACGCCGATTTTAAAGGTTGTATTCAAATGTGAAACCACCACCACCACCACCACCATCTCCCGGCTTTATTGTATTTACTTTACAGAGACAATGGTCATTGACTGTCCCAGAGTTAGCTCGATGGCAAAAATATGGACCGCGTGACGAAGGGTCGCGGTGGATCCGTGGCGCTCGGCGTACCACACGGTCGGCCATTAAGCGCATCCTAAATCACCACCTGCCGAGTGTTGCCCAAACACAGCGCGTCCGAGGGGAATTCACCTCTCCTCCTTTATGTATTTACATCATTCGTTTTCTCTCTCTCTCTCTCTCTCTCTCTCTCTCTCTCTCCCTCTCCAAGCTATTGTACCTCCGAGCCGCCTCCTCCTGTTTTGGCTGAGCATGCGATGCCCGTCTAACTCAGCATCACAGTCATCATCCCGGGGGGGCGGCGGCGTAGGGAAGGGACTCTGTGTACCGGCGGCCAGTCAGGACATGCAGGGTGTTTACATGACAGGAGAGCCCCGCTGCGTGAACACACACTCAGAACACACACACACACACACAGAACACACACACACACCAGAACACACACACAACACACACACACACACACAGAACACACACCGAACACACAGAACACACACACACACAGAACACAGCACACACAGAACACACACAGAGAACACACACACACACCAGAACACACACACAGAACACACACAGAACACACACAGAACACACACACACACAGAACACACAACACAACACACAGAACACACACACAGAACACACACCGAACACACAGAACACACACAGAACACACACACACACACAGAACACACACCGAACACACAGAACACACACACACAGAACAATACTCATTACAAAGCATCTCTTCCCACCGTAGCTCCGCGGTTCCCGGGTGTGTTTATCCGCCGTCCACCGGCCACACGCTGTGCCGAGACACACACACACACACACACACACACACACACACACACACACACACATCCTGGAGAGGCTCGCTCTCTGTGCTGTGTTGCTGTAATTATGCCGCCGCTGCATGCAATTTTCTTTTGGCGCCCTTTCGCTGGCGAGAGGTTTTTGTTGTTGTTGTTGTTATTGTGTGAATGGCGTTCATCGTCACACTGGAGTGGAGACACATTGGAACAGGACGGAGTGTACGTTGTAAAAAGGGCGGAAAACCGGCCCAAAAAAACCCCCCTTGTCCTTGGCCTAGCATATATGGCAGCGAAACCATGAACCACGATAGGTTGAGATAGTATGGAGGCAAGCGGATAATCGTATATCTTTCTTTTGTTGAGGCCTGGTCAAGTTAGCACAGCGAGGTCTTTCAGTCGCGAAGGACATGGAGCCGAAGGTCGTCCTAGCAACCGAGGAGGTGCTGGTTCGATCCCCTGAAGTTTTTTCGACGGGGCAGAAGCGATGCGTTGTCCTCCGGCAGTAAGATCGCTAACCCCCCCCCCCCCCCCCCCCCCCCCCCTAACTTAGCCTCACCCTGAGCCCTGGCGGTCAACGCTTGTGGCCGTGGTGATTGTGTGCGAGGCGTCCGACTGTACTCTTTGAGTTGCCATAGTAGCTTCGAGGAGAGCTACTGAAATGGGGAGCATGAATCAATTCCTGTGAGGAGGCCCCGGCAAAAAAACAAAGGACTCTGTGTTCCCGGGGATCTTCTTCTTCCACCACCAACCACCACATCCCCCTGAACTGAACTGCGCACGTCTGAACTTCTGAACCTTGTGATGTGCTGTGTTGTTGTGTTGTGATCCTTCCCTAGGTGACCCTGAGGAAGGACCACGAGAGCTGCGACTTCGGCTTCAGCGTGTCCGACGGGCTCCTGGAGAAGGGGGTCTTCGTCAACATGATCCGTCCCGACGGGCCGGCCGACCAGGCGGGGCTGAGGCCCTACGACCGGATCCTACAGGTGGTGGCAGGAACCCGTAGCTCTTTCATGTCTATTTCTCGACGGCAGCCAAGCAGACGTCAAATCGAGAACGCGACTCAAGCGTGGGCCGTGGTCTCTCTCTCTCTCTCTCTCTCTCTCTCTCTCTCTCTCTCTCTCTCTCTCTCTCTCTGTCTCTGTCTCTCGCTCTCTCTCTCTCGTCTCCTCCCGCAGGTGAACTGTGTGCGGACCAGAGACTTCGACTGCTGCCTGACCATCCCCCTCATCATGGAGTCCGGGGACGGTCTGAACTTGGTGATCAGCCGAAGCCCGCCGGGTGGGGGGGACAACAACAACGGCACCACCACCACCACTACCACCACCAACGGGCTCCCGGGCGGCTGTGAGGACCACTTCAGCGCTGCTGGGTTCTGTGTGCCTGAGCGCCGGTCCAATAGCGTGGCGCTGTGACCGAGGTCAACGATCCCCGGGCAATAAACAAAAATCGCTTTTTGGAACACTTCATGTAGCACTTAGAAGAAAGAAAACACACAAACTCACACACTAACTCACATACACGCACGCATATGCACACCACACACGTTGCACTTACGGTTTTTGAGTTTGTTGCATTGCACCCCACAACCACCACACACACACACACACACACACACACACACACACACACCCCACCGCCCAACCATCACCCATCCATCCCCAACCCTCAACCACCCCCAACCCCGCCCCCCACACACACCCCCAACCCCGCCCCCCACACACACACCCCCAACCCCGCCCCCCACACACACCCCCAACCAACCACCCACCCCAACCCCGCCCCCCACACACACCCCCAACCAACCACCCACCCGCAACCCCCCCACACACACACACCCCCAACCAACCACCCACCTCCAACCCCCAACCTCCACCCACTCCCAAGCCCCACCCACTCTCCCCAAACCACCACCCATTGCACAATCACACATCAACATGCACAGGAACGGTTCCTCCGCACAAACGTTGGGCACACTTCGCTGACTCTGTGTGTGTGTGTGTGCGTGCGCGCGCGCGGTGTGCGTTACACTCTGAAGGCGCCCGGGACTCCCATTCACTGTCGCCGCCATCTCCCCTTCGCAGGCAAAGCACAGCACAGCACAGCACAACACAACACGCACAGCGTTACGTAACACAGGATTTATTGGTGGCGCCCGACTTGGCCGGGGCTAAGCACACACACACACACACACACACACACGCACACATCCCGCACGCACAACACGAGGGACTCAGGACGCATTTAAACACAACACAACACCACACGACACGCACACGTTTCCCGCACTAAAGCCCCGATTAACCAACCACTGTGTGTCTTTGATGGCGTCGCTTCGGTGTTTGTCTTTTTGTGTTGTAGTCAACAACACGAGTTGCGACATTTTTGTGTCACAACAGCCTCGCGGGTTGCGTGTACTGAGGCCACATCCGTTTTCGTCCGTTATTGCAGGATTGCACCACAAGCGCACTCGTAAAAAAAAAAACCCGGTGGCTTTTCTGGTGCCCATCTTTCTGTTGACCCCAATGTTCCCCTCCCTTCACGTACCAAACTCTTCTCATGTTGACCTCTCATCTTAACATCAAGAAAAGTAGAGCAGCTTCTTCACTTCACTTCACTTCTTCACCGCTTTTTGGAGTTTTGTTTTTTTTTATTCTTTTTTTTCACTTTTAGGTTCACACGTCATCTTTGGTTCACCGTTGCATTAACAAATCCACCACATTTCTCCCTTATTGATGTTCCCGGAGATCAAAGTCTGTTCTCACCGGTTTTTTAATATTACATTCCTTATCTGCGGTCGGGTTTGTGTCAGCAGCTCCACGCCGTGAGGCAGCGCACCGCAGTGACTCAGAGTTTGGTTTGGTTCGGTTCTCCGGCGCTTTTCGACAGAAGGGCCGATCGTTCTGTGTTCTGTTGTTCTGTTCTGTTCTGTTCTGGTCCTGTTGCCGATCTGCGATGAAGAACGCACCGTTTGTTTCATTCATGGAATGCCGTTTATTTCCGTTGTCGTTAGGAACATAATGAGTTAAACGCTCACCGAGTGTTTTTCTCTCTCCCCCTACAATGGTTGGATGGTGAGAGGCAATGCATGCTCACAATGCAACCTACGGACCAGTCGTTCACGAGCGGTCCCCTTGGTCCTGAGATGGATCAAGAACCAAGATATGCTGTGTTTCTATAGCCAACCGCCCCAGAGGAAATATGAGTATGCTTTATTCATGAGTGATCTGGCATAAAGCTGTGGTTGAGATGTGTATATTAAAGTCACATGGTCCCATTTCTATGCAGCTCTAAATGCTTCTTAGGCCAATGGGACCTTGAGGGGATATTTTTACCGTTTTACTATTTCCATATGTTAAGTATTAAATGTCAATGTGGTCAGCTGCCGGTATTTATTAAAGTTTTATTTGACACGGGGTAGACTCGATAACCTCGAACCACATAGCCTACTGTAACCGTCTGGTTTTATATTTTTACTGACACGTGTGGTTTCTCTGTGTGAGATGTGAATGCTATTGTATACTTTGGTTTCTCTCCCCCCCTCACATTCTAATGTAGCTATGAAAGGGAATTTAAGATTTTATTTTTGTTATTCTTTATGAACCCAGAAATGTATTTCTTTTCATTAAAATCTATGTTGGAAAATAACGCTTTTTGTATTGCCAACTTTTTCCTCCTCGAGTAAAAATGTGACCATATGTAGGTTTGAGTGAGACCAGAGTATAATTCTTAAATTCTGTTCATAAATACTTGACTGTGTTCATCGCACATGTACCAGTTTACCAGTCCCACGCTAGCAACTGTTGCTACCCATGAAACTTGATTCATCACTTTAGCCAGAGATGCCATTATATGGATCTGTGTGTGTGTGTGTGTGTAATACCGTTTTATTTTGAGTGACTAAAAGCACATTTAGTAAGTAAGTCACAAGACAGACACACAAACAAATGTAAAGAAAAAAGATTTTTATTTTTTGTAATCTATCAAGAAATGATGCAATATGCATCTTAAAAAAGGGGATGATGTGAGAAATACTTTGGTACAATGGTTTTTTCCGCTCTCTCGCCGCCGCCGGAGCCATTTACAAGGGTTATGCTTCATCTGCACATTAATTCCACATTTATTCAGATATAGTGTCCGTAATGTGGCTCGGTACTCATTATGCTCGCATTTAAAAGTAATTTCATTTAAGGTAGTGTCCCTAAAAATCATTTAACACACCGAAAGTTCAAACCAGCATGACCATACTGTTCCGTTGAGGCTAAAAATTGCCTTCGTTACTCAGATACAAACTTTTTAAAGAAATATTCGAGCCAGGTTTAGAATAAACATGTTGGATAAAAACGGCAGTAATCAATGTGTTACAGAAAGTAATTAGTTACAGAGTCCATATGATGCGCAGTATAAAATGGTTACAAAAGGCATGTGTGTTTTTTTACATAAAAGTTAAAATTCTACGATACCATCGCCTACATGGAACATGAGACTACTCCAGTGATACGCTTGCATGGTACACATATTTCAACAGAGCACAACCACTAGCAACATGAACACAGTGGAGAACAATTTTTTGAACGTTGTAGACTTTTAGAGAATTTACAGTTCTTTCCCGCTTTTCCTTTCCTTCCTTTCCTGATGTCGAACTCCATGATTTGATGCGTTTGATTTCCGCTTTTATTTTTCTTTCTACCCGGAAAGTAGATATGCACCATTCTAAAAATGTAAATCAAAGTTATCCCTATGAAAATTTTTAGAAGCTAAAATATTTCCTGCTGAAAGGTAATTTTTTCGTAAATGCTAAAAAAAACACAACTAAAAAAAGAATACGTAAAACGTAAAGTGCAACAAAGTTTCAATAAATGCACTGGGACGGACTGGAGGTCACAGGCAGTGTACGGAAATTACCCTTTTCTCCTTCCTCCGTGTTTTTTTTTTTTTTCTGGATTTTTCGTTCTTTCTTGCGATTGCATTTACTTCAGTATAGTTTTGGCCGGGGCCCCGCGTCACGACGATACGATTTTAGATATTAAGAGACGTCCGACGCACGACACTGCATGCTCGCCACTGCCCCCTCCTGGACACCCGCTGGTCTCCTGGACGTGTCGGCTAAAACCTGCAGGTGGGAGGGGCTTGTCTTGTCCGCGGGCCGCGCGGCGGTACATTCAAAATTGCGTCTTGAGACAGACGACTTGGGGAAAAATACAAAACAAAATAAAAGAGGAAATATTTACCTCGGGGGGGGGGGGAAAGAACGCCATCGGGATGACTTTGTTCTCGTGTTGTCGGAATAAAAAAACGGTTTTACCGGGATTATACACGTAATTACATGGTTGGGGTCTACTGGGTTTATGGAAGGTGAATTCGTTTCATCTCAGAGATAATCCTCCTCTCCCCTCCTCAGACTCAACGGTAGTAAACACAGAACAGGTTCTATCTGAAAATACTGCCTGAACCGGGATCAGTGCCAACTACAGCAAACAACAATGGTAACGTCAAACAATAATAAAATGGTAAAAAAATCATATATCACCAAGAGAAAACAAAATATTACTCTTGTGGAAAGAAAAGAAAACAACAAAAAAAAACAAAAAACCAGAATATTCCTAGTGCAGACAATGTAAACCTACCACTATCGAGAGTTAGCCAATATTATAAACAGGGAAAGCACGTCACATGGTATTCCTCTCACAGAGAGCGGCGCTCACATGGTGGTCTCCACGACGGTGTGGGTGGGCTTCATCGTGGAGCCTTTGTTCCCGTTGGGGTCCAGGGGCTGCGCCAGCTCGCTGTCTCTCGGCAGGTACTCCTTGGGCCGCGAGCTGGCACCCCCCTTCACCGGGGCGGCCACCGCCTTGATCCTCTGCAGAGAGAGAGAGAGAGAGAGAGAGAGAGAGACAGAGACAGAGAAGAGAAGAGAAGAGAAGAGAAAAAGAGAGAGAGAGAGAGAGAGAGAGAGAGAGAGAGAGAGAGAACCAGGTTAGCAGACTGGAGCAGTAGTGATTCAAACAGTAGCATGGAGGACCTCGTCGAGATGATTTACAACACACAAGCTTAGCTGGTGTCACTTTTGGGGTTGTTGTTGTTTTTGCATGGATTCTGGTTGTTTGTATATTGCATTGCAGCTCGCCGCAAAAAAAACCCCAATAATTGGCCACATCCCCCCCCCCCCCCCCCCCCCCCCCCCCAACCAGCCATTGGCAGTCTGTGTGTTCATCCTACCCCACCGGGCCGGGGGTGTATCTGCAGAATTCCTGCCACTATTCCATTTACCATTCCGGGCCTCCGGCTGAAACGTTACTTGCACCGAGGTTCCGGTTTCCTGGGACCGCTTCTGGCCCCAGTTTCCAGTTACACACTCACAGAGGGGCTGGTAGTTTAGACAACAAAACGAGTTTCTATTCCATTTGTTCCAATTCCTCAACACTAGTAGGCCATTCATGCTCAGTGAAGTCTGTGAGGTGTCGCGGGCACAGAGATTTGTATCACATTTCCACAGAAATCAATTTAGTTAGCACAGTGATACGGATCTCTGAACATCCAGTTCTGGATTTAGTTTAAAGTTGAATAAAGTTTCATCAAATGGACGTGTGGGCTCCCAGCCATGAAGAACAGAACCTCTAAACATTGCATAACAGTGTGTGTGTGTGTGTGTGTGTGTGTGTGTGTGAGAGACATGGCAACAATCAAAGGGAAATCAATGGTGCAACTATAGCCGAGCATGACAAAAGTCTCCCTGTGTGTGTCCTTATCTCCAGCCAGGAGATGGGGGGGGGGGGGAGGAAAGAGAGAGAGAGAGAGAAGAGAGAGAGAGAGAGAGAGAGAGAGAGAGAGAGAGAGAGAGAGAGCGAGGAGAGAGAGAGAGAGAGAGACTTGCGACTGCAGCCTCCAGTGTTGTTGTCGTGTTGCCGTTGCCTCTCCCCGGAGTTCCCCTCTTATCTGCCGTGTATCCTGCTACGTGTTGAATCACCGCACCCCCTCCCATGTTTTCACCTCGATCTACCTTCCGTGTCCCGCGGCAAAACACGCCGGCGAGGACCGTGACGTATTACTGCTGCTGCACACTAGGAGTACCAGTAGTAGTAGTAGTAGTAGTAGTAGTAGTAGTAGTAGTAGTGGTGATGGTGGTACTTGGCATTGTTTAGCATACAGTATGATATGTTCTTAGATGTTTGTAATGCACTCAGAACGGCACGTCTGCTCTTATCTCAGCTATTATGCTGACAACCTAGCAGTTATGAAACTCGTTCTATTAACCTCGCAACTATGAATGCTTGAGACCTGCTCTATTCTTATCTTTATGTACCACAGTGATATATTGCTGTCTCTCCTTCAACAAATGTACTCTGTGTAAGTCGCTTTGGAGAAAAGCGTCTGCCAAATGCCCTAAATGTAAATGTAAATGGTGGTAGTGGTAGCAGTGGTACCTCAATCAGAGGTCCCTCAGACTGCAGGATCTTGATGACCATGACCATGGGGATGCAGATCATGGAGGCCAGGGCCAACGACCAGCCCAGGCCGATGGACCAGTCGGGGTACTCGTACACCTTGTTGTAGGTCAGCGGCTTGTACTTCACCAGGGAGAACACAAAGCAGCCCTTTGGGAAACAAGCAAAAACATTCAATGTTAAAACGAAAGACAGGAACGCATTTCCCTCCAAATAAATACATCCTGTGGAATGGACTAGATGAAGATCGAGCAAAGCGATAGCATATCACAGTTTAAATACAAATATAAGACAATACAGACATGAGGGTAAATGAAATTGTTGATGGAAATATTTGCACGAATACTACCTTATGTGAGGATGTAAATATTTCTCTTATACATATTAGATATATATATATTTTATTTTATATAACACTGTTGATGTAGGGGCAGGACATGATAAGCACATCCGTTTTGGGTTTTGTCAGATTTTGTACGTTTTTTCTTCTGTTTTATTGTGATCTTTTAATGTTGATGTTCGAGAAGAAATAAAGAAATCAATGAATAAAATAAATCGCCATCTCCTCGTCTTTCAGAACACATCATCGAGGGAAGGGGGGGGGCGGAGGGGGGTCAACTGTCACCCAATAGCAAACGATATTCCTCTTCCCGGTAGGTAACCTTTGTGCCGTGCAACGCGGGCCGCCGTATAAATGTAAACACAAATGCTATTCTGAAGCGACGCGGCTGTTCATCCTCTTACCATGCAGAGCACCGGCGTGATGACAGACCAGCTCCATTTCATCCACGGGTTTGGTCTGTAGCCAATCATATCCTCGATTCCGTCGTAGAAGTTGTCCACGCCTGGGGAAGCCCGCCACACACCAAGGACGAAGAAGAGAGGAGGAAGAGGAAGAGTTAAAAGTCAATATACTTGGGAGTACTTCATAACGATGGTAAATGTTTTGCATTCATATAGCTCTTTTATCCAAAGTGCTTTACATTATTGTCTCACATTCACCCATTCATACACCGACGGCGGTGCCAACCTTGCAAGGTAACAACCAACACGTCAGGAGCAGTTAGGGTTAAGGTGGCGTCTTGCTCAGGGACACCTCGACACTCTGCTAGGAGGCGGGGCCCGGGGATCGAACCAGCAACCACCTTCCTGTTGCCAGACAACCGCTCTTAGCTCCTGAGCTACTGCCGCCCGGTAATGATCATAATGCTGATTATTATTTATGCATTTGCAAGGTTCGGGAACGATTTCTGAAGAGCAGCGGCCGCCCCGAACGAAAGCGGAAAAGGACGTGGAGTCTTGCCACCGGCAGCCCTCTGGCTCCGGCCCCTCAACACATTGCATGCGCCCACCCACCCACCAGCCTGCTGGATAACATTACCCCAGTATAAAATAAGCTCCCCATTGTCTCTGCCATTAAATTGGAAACAGTTTGAGTTCAAATGCGCGAGTTTGCCTCTCACGCACACAGCACCCGCCAACGAGAGATATTGCCTCATGCAGCATTCAGCTCCGTGTTAAGAATAGCCCCCCCGCTGCACCGAAGGGTGATAAAACAATGCCTCTGGGGGGGCGGGGGGGATCTGGGGCACTGTGCCCAACATTTGCCTCCCAACAGAAAAGGTCATCGCGGACGAGAGGTGCCACGGTTCTTTGCGATCGTCGCTTCAATAAATGTAGAGTATGAGTACAATTGCTTTTCTTGCATCATATTCCTTATTTAATACACATGCTGCTTTAATGTAGCTCGGCCATCGGTCGGTATTAATTTGTGTCATCTCTTCTTACCACCTTTACTCTCCAGTTTGGTCCACTTTGTGTGTGTGTAGGTGTGAATCACAGTGTGAAAACCTCATTGTTGGTGGTATGTGACCTTTTCCATTTACATTTATTGTTGGAGAGTAATCCTTTATTCCGGCCTTCCAGAATCTTATGGATTTGTGATGGGTCTGGAGGAGAATGAGTATGGAGCGAGAGTTGAGGTCGAGAAGAGCTTCCCTGATGACTTTGCCGCCAGTCACATGTGCCAGCTCATTGGCATAAGAGTGAGACTTCAATGCTCAGATTTCTGCGATTCACTATTGGATCTCATAGCGTTTAGTAGTTGGGCCTCAGCACCTATACGTACTCTAGTCGAAAACCTAGCACTCAATACTATGAATGCACTAATATTGTAAACTGCTTTCTGATATGAGGCCACATTTATTATATGTGGTATACGAGGTAATTAGTCGTGTGTGGATAAATATAGGCGATTATTATGATAGTTTGAAATAGTTTCTTTGTATAGTATTAGGTATGAGTTGAGTAGATGTCTCTCACTCATAGAATCAGGCACGCATCTGCTCTTTATTCGCACAGGATTTTATTGTCGGAGTGACGAAGAGAGCTCGAGACACAGGATAGAAGGCGAATACTATAGAGCGAAATTGGTATTGCTAGTGTAACATATGGGCTCCTAATAGGTGTGATGCTGAGACACACAGGCAGATGAAACTCGTTCTGTTAACATTGCAACTATGAATGCTTGAAACCTGTTCTATTCTAATCGTTATGCACCACAGTGATATATTGCTGTCTCCTTCAACAAATTTACCTTTTGTCATTCGCTTTGGATAAAAGCGTCTGTCAAATGCCATAAATGTAGATGAATGTTGAATCTTGACTCTTTGCCTTTAATGCCCACAGTTTGTTGAGGTGGAAGGACAGATCACGTCCATCGTGGATCTGTATCCATCCTTCCTAAGGAAGGGGTACCGTCGAGAGATCTTCATCGCCATCATGTGCTCCATAAGCTATCTCCTCGGCCTCGCCATGGTAACAAACGTGAGTGCGCCAGGACTTTTATTTATTTATTTATTTATTTACAGTAGGTGTCTCCTCCTTTTGTGTTGTCTTTTTTTGTTTGTCTCTTCCACCCTTCATCCAGTTCAGCTCTTCCCACTGTACTGCCTGCTGTCTGCTATTCATCTGGGCCAAAACAAAAGCGAAGAGTTATAGCCTTCCCCCACCCCCCTCCCCCCCCCCCCCCCCTATTCCCCGTCCCTCCGTCCCCCCCGGACGGGGGGAACGAGGGGGTGGGGGGCCGGGGGGAGATAACACAACAGACCCACCGCTTCCCTTCCTCAGCCGTGACTATATCACCACCAAATATGGCTTCCCGAGCGCACACACACACACACACACACACACACACACACACACACACAGAGCACACTTCGACGTGTCGCTGCCCGCCGCGTTCGACATGGCACGGACACAACGGAACAATTTCCCCAACGACACTTTCCACTCTCCCCCCCGTCAGCGCCACTTCAATGACGTCCCCGTCCACCTGTTGAACTCGATCACTGCTGGCCCCTCGCCCGCATTCCCATGTGTGACTCTCCCTCCTCCTCGTCCTCGCTCCCCACCCCCCCCCCCACCCCACCTCCCCCATGCCTTTCACGCTTTTAATGTCCTTTTGAATCTTCCCCAAACGCTACCAGTCCCTCCTCTCCCCCACTATCCCATGTTTCTCGCTTTTATATGACTGATTAAAGGCGTGATGTATGCTTGTGTTTTCTCTCTCGCTCTCTCTCTCTCTCTCTCTGTCCCTCCCTCCCTCCCTCCCACCAGGGCGGCATGTATGTGTTCCAGCTCTTTGACTACTACGCCGCCAGCGGTGTGTGCCTTCTGTGGGTCGCGTTCTTCGAGTGCGTCGCCATCTCCTGGGTGTACGGTGAGTGTGTTGAGGCACGGGGACGGGGGACGGGGGGACGGGCGTTTAATTTGCCACGGGCGCTAATTAACACGTCGATGGCAGCGTCGCCGCGCCGTGTCCGCTCGGTTGGCTCGGTTGCGATTAAAATGGCCACCAGTAAATAACTTTGGCAAGCCATTTAGAGGGGGCGGGGGGGGGGGGGCGGGGGGTCGACGACAATTGTATTTCACAAGCGCGAGCTCGACGACAATGTGTAATAAAACCCGAGAAACACAGCCGAGAGGACGCCTTGCGCTCGAGACGAGAAGTGTTCGATTACCGTTTACATTAAAATGTACATTGAGGGCATTTGGCAGACGCTTTTATCCAAAGCGACTTACAAAGAGTACATTTGCTGAAGGCGACAGCAATATATCGCCGTGGTACATAAAGAGGAGAATAGAGCAGGTTTCAAGCATTCATAGTTGGGTTTCATAATCGTTAGGTTGCCTGCATAAATAGCTGAGATAAGAGCAGAATTACCAACATCTAAGAACATACAATATGCTAAACAATGCTAAGGTACTATGAATAATGCCAAGACGTACGGACACGCAAGTTATATCGCACACAAAATTGCAAAATACTTGCTGGGCCTCCAGCTGCAGTCTGAGTTCTGATGAGGAGGAGGAGGAGGAGGAGGAGGAGGAGGAGGAGGAGGCAGGAGCCTGGAGACAAAACCCCGGGCGTACAGCAGCCGATGGGGGTCTCGTCCGGATCCCATTTCATACTTCCAAGTGTAATTCTACGCGAGTGCTAACTCAGTCGCGCAGTGCGCCAATGGATCGCCCCCGCGGGCCAAGTGTGCAAGATCGGCCGTGATGCTCTAAATTTGAGCGCGTGCGTAAATAATAACGCTAGCGTGGCTTTTTCGATGGAAATTGCGCAGTGTGTCCGATGTTTTTTTTGCCGCCACCGACCATACAGTACATTCAGATCGTGCCTTTTGCGGAACGCCACGCTGTTGGCATGACGCACACACACCAAGACCATTGTTTCGCGGTAAAATTCGTCCGATTTTATGAGAGGGGGGGGAAATATGTTCCAGAAGTCGGTGAACACGGTTTTCATTGTATGTGGGAACGTACGGGAGTCGCGTCGGAACTGATTCGTGATGTGGAATGTCGTGGAGGTGACGTCGCCGCCGCCGTACAATAAGGACATTCTCAGATGACTACTGATGCACACGGCCAACAACCAAATAAATGTAAATGAATACATTTTTACGTGTGGCTTTTATTGCTCGCCATAGCTATTGTCACTCCTACTCAGCCACTTTGTATTGTACCCATTGTGTACTTACTTTTACTTATTGTTGAGAATTATTTCAAATTTATGTTTAGAAATGATACTGCGGGAGCGAATGGGAGAGACACATGGCAATAAAGAATCTTCACCTGGACTCTGCATAACCCCGCCCCCTCCACCCTCCTCTGTGAAACCCTAGCACTAACTTGCATGTTTGTACGTCTTGCCATTATTATTAATACATTGTTTAGCATATTGTATGTTCTTAGATGTTGGTAATGCACTCAGAACGGCACGTCTGCTCTTATCCCAGCTATTATGCAGGCAACCTAGCAATTATGAAACTTGTTCTGTTAACATTGCAATTATGAATGCTTGAAACCTGTTCTATTCTAATCGTTATGCACCACAGTGATATATTGCTGTCTCCTTCAACAAATTTACCTTTTGTCATTCGCTTTGGATAAAAGCGTCTGTCAAATGCCATAAATGTAGATGAATGTTGAATCTTGACTCTTTGCCTTTAATGCCCACAGTTTGTTGAGGTGGAAGGACAGATCACGTCCATCGTGGATCTGTATCCATCCTTCCTAAGGAAGGGGTACCGTCGAGAGATCTTCATCGCCATCATGTGCTCCATAAGCTATCTCCTCGGCCTCGCCATGGTAACAAACGTGAGTGCGCCAGGACTTTTATTTATTTATTTATTTATGTATTTACAGTAGGTGTCTCCCTCCTTTTGTGTTGTCTTTTTTTGTTTGTCTCTTCCACCCTTCATCCAGTTCAGCTCTTCCCACTGTACTGCCTGCTGTCTGCTATTCATCTGGGCCAAAGGCGCCCACTGTGTATATTGTCAGTAGCATGTAATGGATGTCTCCCCCCACCCCCCCCCCCCCCCCCCCCCCGTCAGACTCGTATGTGTAAGAGGCATTCGGTAGCCTCCCGGCGTTCCGTCTTTCCAGGGTGTCATGTGACATCAGGACAAATAAACAACGACGGCCAACATTCCCCCCCCCCCCCCCGCGCTCCCCCCTCGCACGCACGCCAGATTTATGACCAACCTTTTAGCCAAAGTATTTCACAAGCGGGCTCGACGACAATGTGTAATAACCAGAGCGGTCTCGGTCCGTCTCTCTCCCAGGGAATTAGAATGTTAGCCAACAAAAAAAACCCCGCCCTGCAGCGGCACTATTACTGTATTGTTGTGGGCTGGCTGGGAAACACTGGGAAACACTGGGAAGACCGGCAGTCTCACCTGACTGTCCAGTCCCAGCAGCAGGAGCATGATGAAGAACAGGACGGCCCAGAAGGTCGGCAGTGGCATCATGGACACCGCCTTGGGGTAGGCGATGAAGGCCAAGCCGGGACCTAGCAGGATCACGAAAGGGAGAGGTAGAGAGACAGAGACAGAGAGAGAGAGAGGGGCGAAGAACAGAATTAACCCGTTTGTTGATTCCGGTTCGGATGCGATGATAGATCGGAGTTATGAGGGTCAGCGGAGTGTACATGAGTGTTATGACGATATTCAATATAGCCAAAATCGATGCCAAAAGGCTACGGTTACAACCGCTGGCAGAAAGAGAGAGAGAGAGATCTGGGCTCCGACTACTGAAATAATCCTGGCCTGGGAACTTGGGTTTCCTTGGTTGGTGATGCCTTCGGAATAATAATAATAATAATATTATTAATAATAAGCAATGAATGAATGAAGCAGGGGCTAAAGTGTTGTGTTTACCTACTGGTTCATCCATTGAAGAAATACGCCACAGAAATGGCAATTTGTTAACTATTTCTTCATAGTCTGGAACGCTCCAAAGAAAAAGTTTCCCATCTGTGAGCGAGCAGAAGGAGACGGAGCCCAACGTGAAGCTAACAGGAGCTCTACTCCGCGACAAAATAGGCGGGAGTGAAAGGATTCTCCCGGGAATTCCAGTGTGTGGGGTAATCGATTGACCAATTGACATTTTAGGGTGGGAGTGACACCGCAACAACATGAGATCTATCATCAGAGCCCCCGTGTTCGTTTAACAGCATTAACAGTAACAAAGACGGCATTTGACAACATCACTTGCACACTGACTGAACCTGATAACAGAAAGCAGTACTCAATGCAGAATAAAGCCCCAAACCGGTGCAGAACAGTGTACATGTCAACCATACAGTGTGTGTAAGCCAATGGTTGATTTTTAACATGACAACATTAAGACAAAAGATGTAATTTGACCGCCTTCAGACAACATGGGATATTACAAAAAAAAGGAATTTTCCCCAGGAACTAGGAAACTTTTGGAGGAATTCCAAACGCCCCAGGAAATCAAGTTCCCGGAGACTTCCGAGAAACTTTTCTCTTTTTGCGCCAAGAAAGTCTCAAGTCATCTCACGGTCAATGTCTGTGATAGATTGTAAAAATCCATTTGCTTACTTTAAAAAAGGTCTCATTTTACATCATTACATTTTACAGGAATGTAAAGAATGAACTGAGAAAAAGTCGGACGGAGCAAACTCATATAAGCAAACTCTAATGAAGATGATCTTATACTCCGTCCATTCGGCAAAATATCAGATGTACTCACTTTTTAATCCAAGTGTAAAATAGTGTAGCGAATGGAGGTTTGTGGGCGGAGGAGGATTATGATCAGTAGGTGTGTGTGTGTGTAGGCGTGTAAAAACAGCTTTTTCATACGTCAGCGGACCAAGCTTCTGCAGGTCCTTAGACTGCGACAACAACGGACTGAAGGAACCTTTTAGTTCCCTGAAAGGTAGTTCCTGGGACCAAAAGTTCTGTGTATTACAGGTGGAAACGCAGATCCTCAGCTCGTCACAGAAGAACTGGGCTTACTGTACAATGCTGTTTGTTCAGAAACGTATCACAGCCAGTGAAGTACACAGCAAAATGGATGACCCGAAGCCACATAATGATGCCAATACTGATTTATGACTGTGGACACTATAAAAGAGTGTCAACAAATTTGCCAACAAATTGTGCATCAACATCGTAAAAGCCACATGACGCCCAATCTCCTTCTGGATGTTTCCTTGCTGTTAGGATCTGAGGTCACCAGTTGCCACGGTCAGCTTGAGTGTGAAAGGCTGGCAACCCAAGTACTGTTGAGCACTTACCAAGGGGTGTGCGAAAATAGCCAATGCTTTCAGCATCATTATTTCACAATGAACTGTGTTTTTTTCCATTCATTTCCTTCCTCCCATCAATTCAAAAGCCATTTGCCTCAAAGTTTGTGCGACGGGAACATGTTTCCTCGTATTTTTGTTGTTCGGTTGATTTCCCGGTAGCAGTGCCCACCATCACTGCTACCGTGACCTTTTACCCCGCATACCTGACTCTGCCACATCGGCAATGTCCACCCCTTGCTCTTGTGCCATGAAGCCCAGGACGGAAAATATAGCGAAGCCAGACACAAAGCTGGTACCGCTGTTCAGGCCTCCCAGCAGCAAACAGTCCCTATGTCACACACATGTCATGGAGGGGGTGTTAGAGACACACACGCGCGCGCGCACACACGCAACCCGGGGGGGCGTCGTCATCACGCACCCCGGGTTCTGACATCGGTGGCTGCCGCACGCTGCTCACGCCCGCTGGTCACGCCCGCTCACCTGTAGCAGTTGTACTTGTACTTGTTGTAGCTTCCCAGGGACGTCATGGCGCCCAGACAGATGGCGTACGAGAAGAAGATCTGAGTGCCGGCGTCAATCCACACCTGCGTGCACGGAGGGAGGCGACACACAGAGGGGGTGAAGAAGCAACCAGAAGCAACGTGGTTTCCGGGGCGTCGCGACCCCGCGAGGGTTATTATTCTGCATTTGATGTTCAGACATCTGCGGCGAATGTCTGAATCTGACACACACACAAAAAACAACAACCGGAGCTTACAAGAGAGAGAGAAAAGTGGAATTTTCAGATCAACCATCGCACATCTCCTTTAAAAACAACTCGTGACCCGTCGTAAATAGGATATGTTAAAGGCGCGGTGTGCAGGACTTGGTGGCCTCAAGTGGTGAGGTTGGAGATTGCAACCAAGGGAATGCCCCTCCCCCCTCACTTCCCTCTCCAACGACATAGGAGACGCTACGTCGGCCTGCGGTGGCCTAGAAGGTGCCGGTAGATATGACGTCAAGGATATGGCATCAAGTAGCCAACTGTCCGGTGATGTGGCTCCTTGACATATATTTGTACATTGCATTTAGTTATTTAGTCTGTAAAACTTACATGCAAGACAGCGATTATGATTGTCGATTTGTTTTCCGCATTGTGGTTCTTCTTATTTTACTTACGGTATCTAAAACGTGGGATCATGAGCGACTCGAAAGCGCGAAACTCTAGTCACCCGATCACACGGTCGGACATCATGAGAGTCATTAGCATGGTTTTCAATTAGCGGACATTTTCACCGCCTTGGAACAATCGTCGAATTTGGCGACAAAACAACAATAGTAATGTCCTGGACATAGCTCCTACCTCTGGATCCTGCAGGCGGGTAAGGTCCGGGTACAGGTAGAATTTAATCCCCTCGCTAGCCCCCGGCAGGGTCACCCCGCGCACCAGCAGAATAATCAGCATTACGAATGGGAAAGTTGCTGTTATGTACACCACCTAGATGGGACAAAAACACACCACCAAGCCCAATGATCAGCCACGACCCACCCGACACAGAACGCACACATAAGCATTTCAATCTGTTCACGTGTGTTGTCAAGTAAAAATGAAAATCCAAACTGTGTTCACAAGATGTGGAGATACGTCGAGTCGAGAGAACCTATTAAAATCCTTGGACGACAGACATTTCAAATTTTAACTGCTCTTTGACTTAACTAAGACACTTAAAGGTAAAGAATCAGTGCATTCTGAGCTCCGTGGGTTGAGACAATAACAATCAGAAACTAGAAGTGCTAGTTCTAGCAGGATGTGGTTGAAGTTACAACATTGTTGGGTAGAACAGCTTTTGGGCTGATTTCTTATATTTCAGTCGGTCGGATTTCGTGGGAAAAATTGAACGAAGTGACATGTGTACGTAAGGTTTAATTATGATTAGAACTAACATTAGTTTCTGATTGTTATTGTCTCAAAACACAGAGCTCAGAATGCACTTGATTCTTACTTATAGTACCTTTAAACTAAGCCTGCACTGGGCAACATTTTTTTTACTGTAGCCCTAAAAAAATATAAAAAATACAATTTTAATTTCAGTTCCATACATTTAAATCACAAAAGCAAGGGCCGCCGTGGAAAAGTTGCATCACGCAGGTTTCCGAGTGTAAAGGTTAGAATACATAAACTGTGTTTGCACACGAGACGCAAACAGACGGACGTTTCCTTGTGTGTGCGCTCTTTCAAGTGTTTTGTTTCACTTGGCCGTTGGCTCCCGCCCAGCGCGCTAACAAATGCGCGCGCGCGGCCAAAAGTAACTTCCAACTGTACGCTGAGGTGACAACGAGTCTGGCCAAGACGCCGCATGTGAGCGCGGCAAAGCCCGGATCAGCCAACTGTTCTAAATCAAACAAACCGACTTGGCGTCCGAATAGTGCCGTTTCTGTGAGCGTGTGCGCATTGCCTTCCCCGTCAAAGCCCGGCGCACCAAGGCAACAAAACAAGAGATCATCACAAAACGTACTTTTCCAGTGGACTTGACTCCCTTCCAGATGCAGAAGAAGCATATAACCCAAACTGCGAGCAGACACAGCGCCAGGTCCCATTTCACCGAGCCGGGGTCCTCGATTCCCGTGGAGATGCTCAGAACGTTGCGTCTGTGGAACACGCGCACACGCGCACACACACACACACACACACACACACACACACACACACACACACACACACACACACACACACACAGGTTACCAATGGCCGTCAGCACCGGGCTCACCGACGGATCCCAACCACCAAGAAAATTCATTTGTCTTCACCCCAAAAAAAAAAAGAAAGAATGAAAAGGCCATAACCAAACATTTGCGGGCGTTTTCCGGTTAAACACAGTATAAAGTGCAAAGTAAATAGACCCATGACTGTTGCTATTCGCCGGCGCATTATATAACGTGGAAAGCCTCCCCCACCCTCTCCCTCTCTCGCCACACACACACACACACACACACACACACACACACACACACACAATAAAAGATTGCTCGCGGCGCCAGCTGCTGTGGTCGAGTACTCACTCCCAGAACTCTGTGACCGGGGAAGTGAAGTTGGTGATGTTGGCCGCCAGCCAGAGGGTCTTTGTTCTTGCGCACGGTGTCCTCCACGCCAGCGGTCCGTGTTCCAGGGCTGGTTGCACTTTGGCCCAGGGGAGCTCGGGCTGGAAGCCACTGGATCAGGTAGTACAGGGACCCCAGGCCAGGATCACGATGTAGTAGATGTTGAGCAGCGAACGATCAACGATGGATGGCGGTAGGCCGATGCCTGCGTATTTCTACAAAGAGGAGTAGAGAGGACAGGACGAGTAAGAGAGAGAGAAGAGAGAAAGAGGAGAGAGAGAGAGACAATTGTCAGTGGTGACGGCGGTGATGGTGATGATGATGATGATAACGGTCTGGTTCACAGTACTTTAAAAATGGACCCTTGGTCCATTGAAAAATGTCTGGAGGACACTAGGAGGTTTCTCCAGAACAACTGATTTTCCACCGTGTACAAATACATATTGAAAGGCATTTACGTTTACATTTAGGGCATTTAGCAGTCGCTTTTATCCAACGTGACTTAAAGAGAGAGAGAGAGAGTTCTTTCTCTTGGAGATCTTTTGAAATCATATTACTTTGCACGCAATGGGGGGGGGGGGGGGGTATTTATAACTGGTGTCACTTCTATCAACTTCCCCTTCTCGCCTTCATGATGCACGCATTCCAAACGTCCGACAAGTCATTCTCGTGACCGTGTGTGTGTGTGTGTGTGAGTGTGAGTGTGTGTGAGAGAGAGAGAGGGTGTGTCTGCTGTGTGTGTGTCTGTGTAAGAGAGATAAAAAATATAAAGGGGGGGGGGGGGGGGGGGGGGGGACCACCACTTTGGTTTCTTTTTAAGTTTTTCGTACGACACACACCGACCAGCAGTATAAATAACCTCCGATTGACTGATTGACTGACTGGCTGGCTGGTCGACTGCCTCCCGTTTCGACCACCAAGTTGACCCTCTCCTTCCCCTTCTCATCCTCCGCCCTCAGCTGTTCCTGAAGCGGACACATGACAGCTGTTGCTCAGGGGAGAGGGGGAGGAGGAGCGAGAGAGGGAGGAGGAGGAGGAGGAGGAGGGATTGGTTGAGGGGGGGGGGGGGGGGGGGGGGGGCTCTCCGAGGTGGGGGATCTTTGAGACCAACCAGCCGGCTCCCGACCGTTACAGGAGCCAGCCCGCCTCCCACCCAGCCACTAAGCAAGGACTGCAGGCTCCGCTGAGTGTGTGGGTGTGTGCTTGGTGTGTGTGGTCAAGTCCTGCCTGTAGTGCCTGTGTGTGTGTGCTGTGTGTGTGTTGTGTGTGTGCTGTCGGTGTGTGGTGGTGGTGTGGACTGGTGTGTGCGATGTGAGCAGAGGACGCACAAAAACTAACCCAGATGGGGCCCTAGCCCCTGCTGCTGCTGGCTGCTGCTGCTTGCTGCTGCTGCTGGCTGCTTCTGCTGCTTGCTGGCAGTCACATGACCCGACACATGAGCCTGCGAGTTTTGAAAATACTGAAACTATTACAGGGAACTGTTTCTATTGCTTGGCAACTTCGGCTATGTATTCCACTCCCACCCCCGACCCCTCCCTCCTCTGTTCCCATGGTAACAGGAGCATTCAATAGAGGGAACGCATAACTCGCCAGTGTACTGCGAGTTGCACACTCGGTGATATTTGCGAGTGTGTGTGTGTGTGTGTGTGTGTGTGTGCGTCTCTGTGTGCACCTGGTTCATATCAAAGGGGCTCAGAGCTTCCTCCCAGAATGTTAGGGAGCTTACGGGCGTCTAATCGCCCGGCTTCCATTGTACCCATTAACTGTATTTACCCAAACAGGAAGGAAGTAACAGAATAAAAGCGAGAGAGATAAAGTGCGGGGCGGATTATCCAGTCCAGGGCCGATAGCAACAGATGGAAGACAATGGGTCCCAGGGCTCCCAGCGAGGAGTAGCCTCTGAATGCGGCCCTCTGTTTGACTTAAGGACCGCCGGCCGCCAGGATACAGGAGATGGTTTGTTATTCCAGCGCGTCGCGGGACTTTCCTGGACGCCCGCTTATTATGCTTAGTGATTATGAGGAACGCCACAAGTACTAGGAGCGCACAGTGCACCACACACACACACACACACACACACACACACACACACACACACACACACACACACACACACACACACACACACACACACACACACACACACACACACACAGTTTGCTCATTGGGGGGGGGGGGTTTAAGGCAACGATCTGTATAGGATGTGGGTGTTGGCGGGGGGGGGGGGCGGGAGGACTGACCGGTGAAGATGGGACACATCTTGGCCCAGCAAGTGATCCCGCCTTCGGAGGTGTACTGGCCCAGAGCGACTTCCAGGAAGAACACGGGCAGGCCGCCCCCAAACAAGAAGATGAAGTAAGGTATGAGGAAAGCACCTGCGGAGAAAAGGAAACACACAACACAACGAAACAACAAATGCACATTTACATTTAGGGCATTTGGCAAACGCTTTTATCCAAAGCGACTTACAAAGAGTACATTTGTTGAAGGAGACAGCAATACAGTACATCACTGTTTCGAGCATTCATAGTTACGAGGCTAATAAAACGAGTTTCATAATTGCGTGGTTGTCTGCTGGGATAAAAACCAACATCCAACAACACGCAATATGCAAATCAGAAACAAAACAGAAACTTTTCCTAGCAAGAAGCTAGGAGACATGAAAACGAGGCAAGCTAAGGGGCCCCGACCAACACCTACCTCCACCGTTCTTATAGCAAAGGTACGGGAAGCGCCACACGTTGCCTAAACCGACGAAGCCGCCGGCCACCGACAGGACAAAGTCAAGCTTGCTGGCCCACTTCTCCCGCTGCGGAGCCCGGCCCTCCGCCTCGTCCTCGGGCCGCGTGCCGGGACTCTTGCCCGGGGAGGGCTTCAGGGTGTCCTTGTGGAAATCCTTCAAACATTGGAGTTTCTCCTTTTGCGCCATGCTGCTCAGAGAGAGAGAGAGAGACAGAGAGACAGAGACAGAGACAGAGACAGAGAGACAGAGAGAGAGAGAAAGAGGGAAGGGAGGGAGAGAGAAACCAGGATGGCACAAAGTTCAAATATAGCCATGGGAGAGATAGGGGTGATGTGGGGTGGCGGGGCAGGGAGGGGAGGAGAGAACACAGACTCATCCAAACGTATCAGAAGAAGGAATATGAGAGAGAGAGAGAGAAAGTGAGAGAGCGAGAGAAGGAGAGCGAGACATACTGTAGGAAGATGGGAGGCTGAGATAGGAAGCTGGTTTGTGTTATACAACATGCTGGTCCGCCAGTTTGCATAATAAACAGTACATCGCTTATCTTCCTCGTGTAAACCGGTCGCTTTTTTTTTCCGACTGGAAAAATATTCAAATGACAGAAACAACCGAGAATAGCGCACAGGAAGTATCCTCAAAATGTAAATATAGCCCCCAAAATAAGACAAATAAATAACGTGAATAACATGATTAAATACAAAGAGCTCTCATCACCACGGAGGAGTTCCAGCAACATCGTCATAATACTACACAAACACCGGACAGCCAATAAGACGTGGAGGTCTCTCGGCTTTGATTAAATGAGATTCCCATCGTGAGTGGGTTAAGAGCTTTAGCGAGCTGTTAATCGAGTTTCATTCCATTTACCAGATATTACCGCGGCACGGAGAGCATCCACGGCCCGCGCAATACTGCATGCTTTGGGCCTAGTGGTGACCAGGACACATGGATATAGCATGTTTGTTTCCTGGTAATTCTATAAATAAAGTCACCTATTTTAAGCCTATTTGTGTATACTCGTCTGTGTTGTGAATTAAATACTTGACAAAGGAAAAGTACTTTCTCATTTGTCAAGAAGAGTATTTTCTAATTTTATTAGGAACTGTAAAGTAAAGTAGGCCAATTTTCGGAAGTTTACCGAACCACCTTTGAAACCAGGAATAGATAACTTACAACGTGCCAATTTGACGCTATCCAGAATCTAAGACAAGATCTCTCGTCTAGACGATATCCCCATATTGCCCAGCCCTACCTAACGTTACATACATACAGTTCATACATACATACATACATACCACCCCCCCCCCCCCCGCCACCCACCTGGCCCGCTCTCCGGGGAGATAGATCAGTGGCGATACCCTGGCCTTGAGTCAAGAATGAAGACATGAAGGGCTCCCGTAACCCTTGCCCGGGGTTACTGTGCCACCCACCCAAAGCCTAGCCCCAGAGCCCCCCCCCCCTGCACAAAGCAGCACACACACTCAAATGTGAACGGGTGGACCTGAAGCCAAATTAATGGGTGGGCGTGGGAGGGGGGACGGGCGAGACTTCCAGACGTATTGTTCGACAGCGTGAGCGTCGACGTCGTCAAGGTGACGTCAACACAATACAGGACAGGTGAGAGGGACAGGTGAGAGAGACGACGCCTGGACCCCCAGTGGCGAGAGCGAGCGTGTGTGTGTGTGTGCAGGGTGCCTCTCTCTCCCCCTCTCCCTCCCTCCCTCTCTCTCTCTCTCTCCCCCTCTCCCTCTCTCTCTCTCTCCCTCCCTCCCTCCCACCCCTTCTTACGCGACCCGGAGGCCCCACCCCAAAACATTCCACAGGAGCTGGCATTGCACCATAAAGATACGAGATCTGTTCACTCAGTTCGCGGTCGTCGTTACTGTAAACCGTCTTTCAGAGACAGCGAGGATTTGTTATTACGGCCACCCCCCCGCTCTCTCTGTATCGCATTACCCACCCCACCCCTCTCTCCCACCACCACGCCGCCAAAGAGGAGCCGTCCCACCCGTCCCACCCAGCCCGTAATAGGACAGGAATAAATGTTTGACAAATCGCATGTTGAGACGTTGAGAACTTCCTGGACACACGTGGGGCTGTAATGACTGTTTGTGGATGGATGCAAAAAAAATTACAAAAAAGTCTTTGATTAATTGTTGTTGCCTCCGATTACGCGAGCGGCAGTGGTTTCCTCTTCCCCTGAGCCCCGGCACGGGCTGACTGGCTGACTGGCTGACTGGCTGACTGGCTGGCTGGCTGGCTGGCTGGCTGGTATAAAAGACTTCCCCTTTACTCAGTGCCTAATGCAAATTTGGTAGCGGGGGCTGCTAATCAAAACGCACAAAGTAAGCAATAAGGAGTCCGTCGGCAATATCCTAAGATTTTTTTTTTTAAAACAAAGATTAAAAAGTACCGTTTGGCCCACAGATAAAAATGTACAAATCTATCGCGCATTAACTTTGCATTTTTGATTAGACATACAAATATTCCACTTTCAAGTTGCTAGAACCCAACCTGATTCGATGCAGTGTTCAACACAAAACAAAACCAATCAACTTGTTTCATACATTTCAATAGGCCTACATTTATAAAAATAAAAAAATAATCTCCTCACCATTATTAAAACCAATCTCAAGCAACAAATTACACCGGTTTCTTTGGATTTAATATATAATAATAATAATAATAATAATAATAATAATAATAATCGATGGCTCGTTCACCCCTGGTCCCGCTGGGGGTCTCTCTCCCCGAGTCCCTCAGGTCCGTCACCGGAGTTGAGTTTTTCGTGGCTTTTCCCTCTCCTGCGCGTGAGGCACGGCGGGCCAACTCCGACCGCTTTTCCCTCGCAAACCTCATTACATAACTGGATCAGCACACGCCATCCCTCCACCACCACCGCCGCCGCCGCCGCCGCCGCTGTCCCTCAACACCACCCACACCCCTCCACCTCTCCACCCCTCCGCCTTCCGTGATCACTCGGAGGGGGGGTTTCACCTGCTGGAAGGTGGTGGTGTGCATGTGAGGATAAGGCCGGTGGCAAACTGTCCTTAAGATAAGCCATGTGACCCAGCCAGACACCCTTGGTCGCGAGGACAAAACAAAAGCATTACGGCCGCTAATCGCCTCACAGAAATAAACACTTCTTCTTGACTGACACACACGCACACACGCACACACACCGCTCCGCTAGTGCAGTGTAGACCTCAAGGTCCGCTCAATTGTGGACGCGACATTTTTTATTGCAAGCTTAAATGTCACACACACATGCACACACGGCACACACACACACACACAGAAACACACACACACACGCACACACACAAAAACTCCAGGCTGCAGAACTTGATAGTGTTGGAGGTATGCAACCCTTCTCAGTTTTCCACAAGAAACTCTGCTTCCAAGAGTCAATTAACATTTACATTTACTTAACAGACTGACAGTAATTAAAAAAAACAGGAAAAACAATCTCCTATTTAACATACACATTAAAATGAAAAAGGTTTGGTTGTTTTCCTTGTTTAACTAAGAGATATTAGAAGGGAAGAACTTACATTTCCTTCATGGCTGTAATTGTGTATGGGTTGTTTCTTCCTCAGCTGTCACCATCCCTCTGTACCGAGAGCCTTTATGCCAACACGGTTTACAAGGGCTCCAGCCTGCACTATGGCCCGCCCCGTCGGGCTAAAGACAATTAAATCCTACACGGAGATTGGGTACGACAGCGCAGCGACGGTCAACTGTAAATTTCCACTTCCCACTGACTGACTCCCCACACACACACACACACACACGTACACGTACATACACACACACCGAGGATTAGTACTGTGCCATGCCCTGCCCTGCGCGTCACAGTCACCTACTTTTTTTTTTTTTTCACCCAGCGAGAAGACAGAGAGAGCGAGGGAGGGAGAGAGTCAACATTTCTCTCATTAGGTTCATACCTCTTCTTAACAAACTTGGGAGTCTTTTTAGCCCATTCAAGCAATACAATTTTGCCCAGGCCAACTCTTCCAAGTGTAGGACTCTTTCAGCAATGCAGTAGTGTGTGTATGTGTGTTTGGGTGGGCGACCCATTACATAACACTTATGAACACACACACATACAGTGTGTATATATATATATATATATATATATATATATATATATACACAGTACATATACAAAAAAAGGCCTTTTGTGAGTCAACAGGATCTATGGAATCATTGTCCGATATGCAAACATGTGCACAACACGTGGCGACCTATCTGGAAACATAAACCAGTACAGTATGTCCGCTACAACACGCCCTAATAAGGCAATGTTCCGTCCGTTTCTGTTCCGCGTGCCACCGAATGCTCAGAACCTTGCGTGCAATGCAACGCCGGGGCGATTGTTGCGCAGTCACGGTCAATTTCACACCAATAACTCAGTTTGCAGGACTTGTCTGTTACTTGAGGGCGCAGGGCTCGGCATGTCCTTTTGTGCATGGGCTCCCCCTCACTGTAATAACGTGCAACTTCAAATTAAATGAGTGTTTCCATTGGCCTTCGTCGACTTTATTTTTAGCGTGGATCGTTACTTATTCTCGACGACAGGGCACAATGGGCCTTCTGTTGCCCGTCTGGCAAACACCACAACCCGATTTTATTTCCCAGCTAACCCTGACATTTAGCTGTGAATCGAAACAAAAAATAAAAAAATTCTAAGCAAATTTTCCCACAGAATTGCACACAATGGCCAATAACTATGAGTTCTGTTTAAAAAAAAAAAGACAAGACAACAGAGATGTCATTCCATCGGTTGGATAGCCAATAGCAGTGTAGCATTCTATCAATAGGTCTAAATAATACATTTCTTGACCAACCCACTGCCCACTTACATCATAGAATTCGATACACATCTTTTTAAGGTTAACGTGCCATATGATGTAAGCAATTAGGCCAATAAGCACCGAATGCTTGTTAATGCTTAGAAACATTGTCACTCGTTGGCAAGACTAAATGTTTGTCCCAACCACTGATAATTTGACTCAGACATTCCACAAATGAAAGATGTGTTGATACCGACTTGCCCGACAGGTTGTAGTTAAAAATAACTCCGCAAGACAAGAAAATGGACATAGAATAATATGCTCAACAGAGCCCAATATGGACATAAGTTATTAGGTAGAAAACGTCTGGCTGGTCAGCTGTAGGCTACACATCAGTCGAGCCATCAGCATCCAGGAGATTAGGAAAGACTACTTTATCCCCAATTATTACAAAGAAAAGCCCAGCGCCCATTACGGGTTATAAAAACATCCTGATTATGAGCACTGTTGCCTTGCAATACGCTGAAGGCATAACAGTAGAAATGTAGCCAGTTAATGTGTACAATTAACTATATCCAAGCAGATTAATTAATAAAATTACACATGATCTTTAGATGACACTTCACTAGTTTCGTCGGAAATAGTGTTAATCCTGACATTCCTGAAGTAGTTCTTGCCTATTTGATAAATGATTATCACTTTAATATCACTTCTCGTGGCGATGCACATAGTTTCCTAGACGCTTATATAAAAAAGGAAATTAAAATCACATTCCTTTATTAAAACAGCACGGATAGGAAACTTTAAGGTCTTCCAAAAACATTCCCATGGCAGTCTTTGGTGACGAATGGAACTTATTGTGAGACCCAGCTTTAGAGTATAAATGAGCCTAATTACGATGAAAATGTGCCCTTGCAATAATCAACTGTCATGTTTTAAACGTCAGTGAGAATGGAAAAGAACCTTTAGTCCAACAGCATGCTTTACATTTCCATATAGCCTACTTCAATGTAATGACCCCCAACTAGACTGCTAAAATGGTATTTTGAATTCATAAGGATATTGTGATATGAACGGACATTGTGTAAAATACTTTTTGGACTATTTGACTATTATTGGAGTTTTGGGGCTATTAGAGTATTGTTGGACTAAAAATTACCCTAGACTTACACTACTGGACTATTATTGGACTTACTAGACTTGACTGGACTTACAGGGAGTAGACTTACAATTACACGAGGAACTCTGCTACATTCCATGCAGGCACTCTCACTGTACTGTACTGGTCACTTATCATTATACTTTATGTTGCTGCGACCATCTACTATTTTTTATGCTATTATATAAATATGACTGTACTGCATGAGGTCACTACATTTTTTGCACCACCTGCCATAGTACTGCTACTCTCACGAATTGTTTTACAATGTATGTTTAGAAGAATACTGCAGGAGTGAACGGGGAGTAATCGTTCCAATGTACTTGTTACATATGGCAATAAAGGCATCTTGATAGTCCCCATATTTACAAGTTGTTATGCGCAGTTTCGAGTGGTCATCTATTGTGGCTGGAGTTCAGGTTCAGGTTCAGGTTCTGGGTTGTCTGTAGCAAAGCAGCGAGCTCGGGAATCAATGTGACACAAGGGATAAGAGTGAAGCTGACTAGGTCACGTAGGTCAAACAGCTGACTAGTCACGTAGGTCAAACAGCTAACTAGTCACGTAGGCCACACGGCATAGTGGAAAGTTACTGGCCCACACGATTAATACATTCACAACTCCCAACAATTAAGTGCTTTTCCAGCATTGAAAAGACATACAGTAGATGGCCTTTTTTCACCCGGCCTAAGCTTTCTAGGAGAAATTGCACAAGAAAAACTATAAAAACTTTTTTGCAAAATTAGTGCAATTCTGTCATCCCACCAGATAGATGTCACTACGTTATATACGGAAGACGAAGCAGACCGTAGTGCTATCGTTCTAATCCAGGCGGATGAGCCGAGCGATGACACACTTTTCCGTTGGCCGACAATATAGCCGCCAGGACAACGATAAACCAATGAAATCAACATTATGGCACTTTAAACCCGTTTCAGTCGTTTACAAAAACTTCAATAAATATATGAAATGTTCCAATGTATAATGTTTGTCCCACAGCGAGTTGATGGTGGCAGTAGAGCCAGACCGACCACAGTCCCCGTCACACAAATTACCACCTCAGCCTCACTTTGAGCCAGGAAAAACCCTGCAATTCATTTTACCATGTCGCCCAGCCCTAAAGAAGAGGTAGAGCCAGTGGATCCATGTTGTGAAATAACAGATTTACAATTGTCCACCATCAGATAACATTCTGAGGCAGTCAAGCAAAGCTAAACTGGTTTTACTTCTGGCACACACTGCAAGCTCCACCAAGCTAAGACACAATGGTGAAGACTATATCCTCGATGGGTGGGTTGCAAACTATCCAAGTTACTTTCCTTGTACAATTAACAATGTCACGTCTCATTGCATATAGACATAACCACTAGTCATTAGCTAAATTGAGTGTACAACACAAATAGCTGAAGGATATTAATCGCTCAGAGTTCAGTTGCCTGGTGTTTTTACTCACAACACGATTACAGGGGCATTGCGGTTGCATCAGATAGTGTTGGCGTCCAATACAAACGTTTCTTTATCCGTCAACATGTGCACCATCCATCATCCAAATAGATATTGAACAATAAGCCACAGACACACCCTCATTAATCCACCCGAAGACAACATGATGGTGCAAGAGAAGCTCGAAAAACCAGAGGCAACCATGATTTGCATCTGGTCCGCCGGTCTGCCTGATCCTGGCATTAAATGATGTCCATTTGTAACATTAATACTGTTATTATCCGCTATACTAACTATTGCAGTGCAAAATAACACGAGTGTTCGATCATAAGACTACTACTTCCCATTCAACCATTACAGAAATTACATATTTGCTTCTCTTTGTTGAAAGATATGCAAAACAATCAAACACATGATACCAGGTTTATTTTGCTGGTAAAATGTAAATGTTCATAGAAGATTGAAGTTCAACATCTAGCCCATCCAATAACCTATCCAAATCAAAATGCACTTATGAAATAAAAAACTAGCTGTTAGTATTGGCAAGGAATGCTGCAATTTCCAGGCATTTCCTTCCTATGTGACATCTTTTTTTGTTGTAATAAATGCCAGAAATGTGACTGCACCTCCAGCACACTTCTCACGTGTCTCTCCAAAACAAAAGCATGTGATGTGTCCCTTCCACTGAGGAGCTGATGATGATGAAGAAGATGATGAAGAAGATGATGATGGTTAGATAACCAGCAGACCACCACCTGGATGATGCTGCCTCCGTTTACACACACACACACACACACACACACAGACAGAGACACACACAGACAGACAGACGCACACAGAGACACAAGAGACACAGACAGACAGAGCGAGACACACACACACACACACAGAGACACACACACAGACAGACCGAGAGACACACACATTGACAGAGACACACAGACAGAGAGAGAGACAACACACACACAGAGAACACACCACACACAGACATGCCGAGGACACAACATTGACAGGGGACACACACACCAACACACCAACACACACACACACACAGAGAGGATGACACACACACACACCACACACACACCACCACAGGAGAGAGAGAGCACACACCACACACACACACAGAGAGAGAGAGAGGAGACACCACACACATGCACACAGAGAGAGAGACACGACAAACACCCACCACACCACACACCACAACAGAGAGGAGAGAGAACCAGGAGAGACACACCAACACACAACCACACACAGACACAGCTTCCGAGGAGTGTTTATTTCAAATTAGTGGCATGCAAACAACAAAGCCACAACAGAGATTTTTTTTTCTTTTTAATCATCCAATCATCTTCACCCGCTGCAAAAAAAACCAAACCAGGATCGTTGAATGAATGCACTGACATGCATTCATAGGACTATATGGAGACAATACCAGGGACTTTTCTCTTCCGTTTCTTTTCCGCACCAAGAGGGGTTTATTCTGCAGCTCATTTAAGTCGCTGCCCGTTATAAACACAGCAGACTACAAACACATTTATCTCTTCTCCCATCAGTATGCCGTCGTGCAAAAAAAAAAAGATGAATATGCAAAGAAAAACACCGCTAATTATGTATTATATATATATATTATATATAATACACATCACGGCCACATGGTGACCCCCCCTTGGATAATCACTTTGAATTTGAGCATTTGTTTGAATAAAACATGTGGAAACAACTTACTTTACGCCACCCAACGCGTGTTCGTAATAGTAATAGTAACGCGGGCTATTTCAAAATCCATGTTAAATATTGCCTCCCACCGGGTCGCATTCAGTAGTTTTCCAATGCACGTTGCCGCCATGCATTTGAGTGCAATTAATTGAGGTAAAAAGATGGAATTGGAGAATTACCTGAGAGCTATTTTTTGAATGATTTGACGTCCTTGTTGCTGATTGAGATGTTATGTCATCGGGATGATTTCTCTCTCTCTGTCTCTCTGTGTGTGTGTGGGTGACCTTTGTGTCGTGCGAGTTTCATCAGTTGAGTGGAAAATCACCAGCTTCTCTCCTCTCCTCTCCCTTCGTGCAACAGGAGACCTGATTCTTAAAGAGACAGTGTACCCCCCACCCGAAACGTGCGCGCTCCCGCCCACTTAATTCGTTCGCGGCGTGCACGCGCACGTCACGCAGATAACGGTAACTTTGAACGGAAACTGGAGCGAGTCCAGAAGAAACCGGAGAGCATTCAAATCGACGCGAATGGACGATAGAACTTTATTAATCCCGAAGGAAATTCTTGCGGCAGGTTGCATAGCAATACAGTAAAACAATAGAGAAATAAACAGTAGAATAATACAAAATAAAATAACACATTTACAAATTTACAGTCGGTCTAAGTCCGTGGAAGTATATTAATTAATAAAATTGAGTGAAAGTATAAAAATATAGGTTTTAAATTTGTCACTGTCGAACAGAAAAGCGTCCGCCCGATAATATGCAAATTTGTCATCATCATAGGCCCATCGTCATTATCGTCTCGGCTGTCGCACGGCAAAGTTAAGCCACTTCTCTCCTGTGTTTTAGTTTCAGTCGCGGTTTCCCCTCTCCAGCAAACAAAAGCCTCGTCGACATGACCGATCGCTTTCTGGCACCGAGGATGAAAGTGGTCAAGTAGACGTCGGCGGGGCTGGAATTTAAAGTAGCTCTGTCAAAGGCACATTTCGATTGTTTGCGGGTGCCATTTAATCACAATGCAGGAAGGTCATGCTGTTGAGTCCTCGGCCAAGCTATGAATAACAACAACTGGGATGCTATTGTGTTGTGACTGTCATCATAGGCCTACTCATTTACAGAGTAGTTCTATTCGCTCGAATCAACACTTTTAATAAGAATTCACCAAAAGGGTGACAAAAAAAATACATGATCTGCATAACAAATTCAATGGACCTTTCCCTATTCAAGCAGCAAGTCCCGCCCCCCCCCTAGTTACTGTTGCTATGTCCCACAAGCTTTCCAACACGCTCTGCAGCATGTTACCGAAATGTCAGCTGAACAACGCCCCCCTGCTGATGATTCTCTCTCAATATCGCCGTATGTCAACAGCCGCAACTTTATCGAAGAGAGTGCTTACAGAAAGGCCTGAACTATTTGACAAAGGATGCGTGACATTCGGATTTCTGACGGAGCAGACGACAACATAACACTTGATGCTAAGTGTTGGCGATCTATGCGGAAGACACAAACGCCTCACAAACTCCACATTGAAATTCGTCAGGACAGAATCGTGGAGTCCTACTGCACATGTAAAGCAGGGTGAGTACATTAGTGATGTGTTGAGTGAAAATAAGCCTAAGATCTAGCTAACTACTAGCTACAATGGGCTAATCACCTAGCTATGCTAATCACACGATGGCGCGGCACATTTCACTGCTCAATGTACCTGTACACTGAAATAGGTGAGAAATAAACCTTTGAATTTTACCTAATTAGCGAGTTTAGTAGCTTTTTGTGTCGGCGCTGCTGTAAATTGATGTGTGGAGTCGCTATCAACCATTTGATTGTTGCACTTGTGAACTTTCAGTGTTTTAAGTAAATCATAAAAACCACTGCGTTCAGTAATTGTCTTATCAGATACAGCTCCTGTAAATAACTCAGACACAAAAATGGCAGAACCACTTGGATCACATCCAGTCAATGCTTTGAGGGTTGTGCTTGACTTATAGTCACTATAAAGCTGACTCTGTAAAGCCAGTGCAGATGGCACCTGGGTCTTACATTCAGTACCATCAATAATGACTAAAGTAGAAGGAAATTATTTTCTAAAGTTTTCAGGCATGTTTTTAATAATAATGTCTCTATGAGGCCATATGCTCAGTTGTCCAAATTTAAAATCCATAAACTCTATCCATGTATTAAAAACAAGTCCTGCAGACTGCATGGATACTCCAAATCTCGATGAAACGTGCTCCCTGTAGTCTCTCTGGATATCTGTGGTCATTATTGCACGTTCCCCAAGCGCATCTAAGAACCATGTTGTTCTAACTAAATGTAGCTGTAGTCTAATCTATGAACACAACAACACGGGACAAGCTTTGTTTGTGGGACATCATCGCGGCTCAATTGCAAGGGGCGTGGTCTTGAGAAATCAGGCAATCTTATTGGTTATTATTCTCCGCGTGACTGACAGGGTGGAAAGGTCCATTAGGTTAGTTGAGCGTGCAGGGTTGGTTGGGCCTACTTGTGCTGGACGGATTTAGATTGTCTTTTGTTAGAGGTCTGTCTGAGGGCATCCCTGTCACATGGTAATGGTGTAATCCTGTCTCACATGTAAATACCGCCTGTGTCCTCTTGCAAAAAAAAACCCTCTGCACTCTCCGCTGGAAACCTTGTGACTTAACTCAAGTGAAGCATTAATTTGTGTTTCTGTGAAAAACACAACATTGATAAAATCCTAAAAGAGCTTGCATGCACACAGGTGCGCCAACTAGGCCACGATAGCAAACACAAACGCAACTATCGCTCCATCGGCTCACCTTATCTCGGGCTTGCGAGCGCCAGAGCAAATATGTTTGCTCATGTTTTTTTATCCACGAGGATACCATAGACGCTATAAGGCCACCGAGGTTCAAGAGTGCATGTCTGCGTTTGGAGCTGTTATAGCCCACTAATGTGCAACAAGTGAGCACGCATGTCAGGTTTAATCCCATATTAACCAGGGCTGTGTCATGTGAGGTGCGAGCGTCTGACTGTCACACACAGGCAAGACGAGCGTCAACAAAGGAAAAGCAAACATCATTGAGAGAAACATAAGCCAACAGCCAGCACTGTTGATTCAGTGTTGCAGGCCATCTTCAACCTGTTGACGGAATAACCTTGACCGTGTGTTTGGATGTGAATTCCACCCTCGCTGCGACTAAATCCCTCTCATTTCGTGGCAATCCTGTAAAGAGATCTTCTTGGCAACAACTTTGATGAATTTAGACCTTGTGTATCCGCCACTTTGCCCTCTGTTACATAATAGTTTGGCCCTTTAACCAAGTATAGTGGTTTAGGACCGGAACAGGCTAAGTAAATAATGGCATAAGTTCATTGAGCACTAGTTCACAAGCACTAGGTAAAATGACTAGAAAAGTAATTATGTTATGAACATGCATGTTCCAGTGGTTTAAAGTTGTGTGAAAAGGAATAGAAATAATAGAAATAAGAATAGAAACGAGACCTCAAAAGATAGCTTCCTACATACAGGCTTCTTCTTTTTTAACCTCATGATAACCTGCCACTAATACTAAATGAGGATATGTTAGCTGCATGTACTGAACACGACTGAACAGCTATTGTTGTCGTCCAGAACAGTTCCTCAATCTCTTGTGTGTCATCTAAAGCAAATATGGTTTGACGTTAACCCACATTACAGTCTTGTTGTTCTACTCAGAGCACCCATGGGTTTTCAACAAAAGACAACGCAAGAATAAAAGTGGAACTGATTTCCATCCGCTGAGCAGTTATTGCAAAACCAGAAGACTTACAAGTTGTTTGCAAGCTGCAGGCCTGTGCACTTGGGGTTGTACTTACAACAAGCGAGCCACCTTACAATGTAACCATTCATGTTTATTCCAAAAGGAAAAAGCCAAAACAGATGCAAAGCCCTGGTGCAGTGGCACGAAATCGCCCGGCGGGTTGAAGACAAAAATAGCTCTTTTGGAGGTATCACAGTTTATAAGATCTTCCAACAAATCTTAATCACCCTCACAAGATATCAACAACACATTAAATTAAGGCAACTGTTTAGCCCAGTTTGTCTGTTTCACTGGTATTGGTGTACTGGTATAAGGCTTCAAAATACCAGTTGCAGAGTACTATGCATGCATATGCCTTTCAGAGATCGTTGCAATTTGACACACAAGGCCAGCCACAGGTTATAAAGTTGCTCCGCAACCAAATTATACTACATTTAGCTGTTAACTAGCGTCTGTTCAGTATGCTAATCCTGATTCGACTGGGTGATATTTCCTGATAGATGGCATGTTCGTGCGGAACTCTCCCTCGTTATTGTGTGCGTTTGGTTGTAAACAACTTGTTCCCAGTTGTATAAAAAAGCCTGTCCACTGTTGTTGTAAAAACCCAGGGCTCCATCGAGTGTGTGCTTCCGAAGGCCTCTTTGTACTTCCGAAGGTCTTTTTGTGCTTCCCAAGGCCCTTTCAGATCAGACTGATGGGAGTTTACAAAGGCAACAACACACCACGTGTAGGCACACGTGTGTGAGGCTAGATAGTCCATCCAAGCAAAACATACTGACATCCGCTTAACAGGAAATAAGGCCAACCGCCGATTAAACCGTCACGTAAAGAGAAATGGCGCCACCTCCAGGCGGCGTTCGTAATAGTAAATTACTGATATATTTACAGCCACTTACAACAAGTACAAATTTTGTCAAAAGAGTGAGACAACAATATATCGTACATCGTACACACAGATTACAATAGTAAATGACTCGGACAAAAGTAAACAAATATATATACCTTTTTATTTAACGTACATGACGTGACAGTGCCGCTTTGAAAACCTAATACACTTGAAGAGTATTGCTGGCATGCTGGGAAAGGAAAAAAAAAATCAATTTAGGACTTAAAGTTTTGAATGCCTATCTATTATTTGACCATGATAGAAGCCATTGTAACTATACCACAAAGGAGGTAAAGATCCGAATATAGGTCATATCTGCATGACATTTCACGAGTATTAATGTTGTCATGTATTATTTCTACATCACTAAGAAATAACAGACCACTTAATTCAGGCTAATTCATTGGCTTTGTTTGCCACAAAAAGCAGAGTAAACGGATGTTTTAAGAACGTATTACATGGGTGTAACATACCTGCCTTATCCCCACAATATAGATCTATGGCTACCATCTTAACAAGGTGGCTAAATAAGTTCAAACAAATTGGTGCATAATGCATTCATAAATAGACCCCGTACATATTGCACGCACTTTTACACTTTGCTGCCGAATTCTTTGATAAAGAATAAAAACCTAAAAGCAACCAAGCATATGGCCCCGCCACCACAATCTTTTCAATTTCCGCCATCGGAACAATCGGAACCACAACATCGTAAATCCCTGACCACTTAAAAGCAATGACTCTTCTGATCCAATAGAAATCCACGTTTCAAAGCGGTCGTCCAATCGGCTGGCCCCGAGCCGAGCCTCAACACTCCAGTCCGATGCTGACGAGCAGCTGCTCCAGCACCTGCAGCTTCTGGTTGGCCTCCTCGATGGCGCTGAACGTCTGCACGTTGCTGGTGATGTGGAAGCGGATGTCGTCCACCAGAGGGATGGAGTCGGTCTCCTGGCGGTCCACCACCGCCCGGGCGTCCTCCTCGATTATCTCCGCAAACTCGGCTCGGTCCACGAGCTGGTGAAACACAGGAATGCCCGGTTAAAAATAGGTCGTGGCGAGTAGCGGCACGCTGAGTTCTCCTTGGGAGTACTTAACAGGGGCTCCGCTCCGCCATAGAGTTAGCGAACACAGACCGAAAGTATAGAGACTGAAATAGCACTGGGACATTTTGTCCGGTTGTAACCTTGAATGTGTACCTATATTTACAATGAAGAAGACGAACGGCCTACTGAGACCGTAGGTGTACAGTATTGAAGACAACGACAAAGGGGGTTTTGTCCAATAGCGGACAATTTCTTGACTAAACAGCTCCTATAGTCTATAGTAGTTTTTCGCCATCATTATTACTGTTAATTAGAGTGAAATTGAAAAAAATCTGTTCTCAGAGTTCCCGCAGAAAATGTAAACGGGGGAACGATTACAGAACGATGGTCTGAAATGTTGCTGGTTCGATCCCCGGCTCCGCCTAGCTAAGTGTCGAGGTGTCCATGAGCAAGACGCCTGCGTCCTAACCCCACCTTCTCCCGACCAGCTGGCTGCTGCCTTGCGTGGTTGACACCGCAGCCGCCGGTGTATGCACGTGTTTATTGCGTGAGGCAATATTGCAAAGCACTTTGGATAAAATCGCTCTATAAATAAATACAATCCATTTAAAATGAGCATTATTACTGCCACAGCGCCAGCATCTCGTCAGCTCAACACAGACAGACAGAAGAAGAAGAACAACAAGAAGAAGAACAACAAGAACAAGAGGTTCACCTTCTCGATGCTCTTGGCCATCCACTCCTTGCACTGGTCGCCGAGGCGCGAGAGGCGGAAGAGCTTGGCCGTCTTCCACAGCTGCAGCACGTTGTCCTCGCAGATCATCTTGGCCAGGGTGCCCCCGCACAGGCGCTTCAGGCCGGGCAGCAGGTACATGTCGGCCACGTAGAGCAGGTCCAGCACGTTGTCGGGGAACAACTGGGGGTGGACACAGAATGATGTCATTTAACTCTAAAAATGAGAGCTTCCCCGACTCTCTCCGTTACGTAGAACAGGCTGTGTGCTGATTTCTATTCTATTGGAACTGGGTCGATTTTGCCAGGAAAAAGGAAGGAAGTGACAGATAATGGCAAAAATGTCTGTTCTGTCATAATTTGTGCAAAGTTTATTTATGATTATAACTAACATTAGATTATGAATGTTATTGTCTGTCAAGCCACGGAGCTCGCACTCCAGCGCTGAATGCACAAGCTCCAGTAAGCTTTAACCTTTAATGTTTCAGGATACATTTCCTGGTTAAGTGCTAACTAGGTGTGGACAGTGTTCATGGGTTTATCCACTGTAAAACACTACTTCCTGTCATACTTCCTGTCGGTTATCATCTATTTTAGATGCAAGCAGTGTGTTGACAGATGCAAGCAGTGTGTTGCCGGATGCAAGCATGTGAGCGACTTTACTAATAATAATCCCTCTTTGGACAAATGTACTTATTGTGAGTCGCTTTGGACAAAAACGTCTGCCAAATGCCCTAAATGCCCCAAATGTAAATGTAAAACTTAGCAAACATTACCTCCGTATCATCACTGTAGATGTAGTACAGGAGGCAGATGAACACTTCGGAAGAGATGTTGTGGAGCGTGAGCACCGGGACGTCGGGCTGGGAGGTCAGCATCTCCCCCTCGCTGAAGTGGTCCTCCAGCAGCGCTTTGAAGTAGTCGCTGCGTACGCAGAAGAACGCCTGGAACACAACAAGAACAACATGAATGCCACATGAGGTCTCCTCCTCCACCAAGCCAGCTCACACAGAACCAACAGAGGCTCCAGGGACGCCCAAAGTGACTGACTGGACTGTCAGTACTGTGTGTCAGGACTGTGAACTCTGACCTCACCAGGCCCCCCCACCAACTGCCCCTCCCATGCACACACTCACACACACAGTCACATTCACAGTACATGCACCCACATAGTTTTACTACATAACTTGATACTACATTTTTGTATATTGTCTTGTGGTTCATATGCCTACTTGTTTATATGCCTTGCTGTTTGCTTATTTGGTTATATTTATAGAAAAAAAGCTGTTCTTTTTGCTGTATCCTTCCAATTTCTGGTATTTGTATTGTTCTGTTGCACATTCCGCTGGGCATCGCCACTTTTTTTAAATTTCACTGCACATCCAGTATGTGCATGTGACGAAATAAACTTCTCAAATCTTGAAACTTGTCGTAGAACCTACTGTACCTTGTGACATAAGAAATTATAGCCGTCCACTCTGAAGACGATGTCCGGATACGTGGGGTAGTCATCCGTTTCTGATAAAAGGAAGCTGACCAACATCCAAACCTGTAAAAATATAAATAAAGAGAAATTAATAAATGAAAGACCATAAAAGAAGAAGAACCAGGGTCACACACGATGACACGATTATACTGATCCGTACTCTTAATTCTGCGGGCAGTGCACCCACTGCCAGTTGCACCATATCGTCTTGAAGCTGCTGGTTGTGAGGTCCAGTGTAATCACCTTCACACATATTCCAGGTTTAGTGGAAACTACAGATATTAAAGACAGCAACACAGGAGATTAGTCAGTGATCATCAAATTATCGGCAAACATAATCAATGTAAACAAGCTTCCCAGATGTATAATGCTATTAAAAATGTGTGTGTTTGGTGGCTGGCTTAATTGGCCTCACCTGGCCCCAGTTAGAGTCTGGGGGTGGGGCTGCAGCCTCACCTGGCCTAGTTAGAGTCTGGGGGGGGTGGGCTGCAGCCTCACCTGGCCCAGTTAGAGTCTGGGGGGGGTAGGGCTGCAGCCTCACCTGGCCTAGTTAGAGTCTGGGGGGGTGGGGCTGCAGCCTCACCTGGCCCAGTTAGAGTCTGGGGGGGGGAGGGGGGCAGACTCTAACTGGGCCCGGTGAGGCCAATTAAGCCAGCCTTAGTGGCTGGCTTAACACACACAAAATGCACTATTTTTTTCAAAAAAACTTTATAGGTGAGTGCAAGACAGGTTCCTTACCATAGTCATACACCTGTTTACATTCATGCTGCAGTTCCTCGAGGAGGTCTTCCACTTTACACTGTTTAGCCAGCAGTCTGCAGTCCTCAATGAAGCTCACGTCGATATCCATGCGTCCTTTGAAGAACAGCGATATTTTTATAACACTTTGACACTTGATGAACACTTTATGAACAAAAGCATAAAATGTAAAAAAGTATAACTAAAAAAGAAGACTCAGTATCTACCTGTGTAGAAATACTGCAGGAGTGCTCCAAAGGCATCAGGGTTTATCTTAAAAAATAAATAATAATAATATTAATCTCATTATGCTGCTGTTTGATCAAGCAATCTATTGGTGATCTTGCATTTCTTACAAGGTTTTAACAGCCCTGTGATTAGGTGTGATGTTTGTCAAACAATAAAGAAAAAGCCACTACAGGGGATACTCGTAACAGTAACACAAAAATGTTGTTTTAAAGGCCCCCTGCTGACTAGATCAGTTTACAGTTTACAGTACAGTCCACTGGGGTAGACTGATCTAGTAATCATACATCTAGGTGGACATTCCCACTAGTGATGTCACTAGACGGTAGTCACATGGCAATTGTGAAAAGGTTTGCAATGGCTAATCACGCTCACACTTGGTGGCACAATATGTCCCCTTCAATGTTGGTTATGAACAATTGTAAAATAATTCTACATCAAGAAAATGAATTAACATCCCATTAATACAATTTAGGAGATCTGAATAGTAACATAGCAGCAAGTTTTTCCAATAAAGCATAGCCTAACACTTTAGCTTTAAAGGGGTACTTGGGAACCACTGGGAAATAGGGCATATGAGCATCCCCTGCTGGCCCTCTAACACCCTACACCAGCACCAGCCACCACCTGGGCTGGTCCTAGCAGACCAGCCCTGCTTAGACCACAGAGAAATCAGCAGTTCAAGGCAGACATGGGTCGTCATGGTGATGGCAGCCTCTGGTGCAAATGAGGTCTTACCAAAGGGTGCTTGAGGGTGATCAAGTTCTTTCCCTTCCACTTGGTTTCAAACATGGTCGTGAAGTACTCGGAACGCGCGCTGAGGACACATCGGTGGGCCGGGAATATCTCGCCGTGGACCATGAACTTCACATCGCTGTACTGTCCCTGCTCAAGTATCCTGGGAAATGACAACAACGGCATAGAAAGGAAGATGAAGGTTATACGAAGGGACGGCCTGTTATTCTAGTCAACTAGTGCAAACACGATGGCACTATGGTTGTTCTTGTTGTTGTTTGTGTGTGTTTGATAGCTGGTTAAAATTAAGCTCTGGGGCTGAGTGAGGCTGCACACACCTGTGGTGCAGTGAGTAATCAAGGCAAAAAGGGGTGGCAGAGGAGCCCAGAAAAGCTAATTCTGGACACAGGTAGGCGTTACCAAACCAGTTTATTTGGAGATGTTGGCAAGATGTTGCAGCCACAGCCAGGGGCAAATGCTGACATGCCAGAGATGACAGTTGATGGTTTATCTTGCCTCCCAATCTCCCAACGCAGCACCACAGGTGTGCACCCAGCCCCAGAGGGGCTGCTTAAAAGAGCCATCAGCCACACATGGTTGTACTGGAAGACAAACATGACACAACGTTCACTCATCTCTTCCTTGTTTATGACACTTTTAAACACATAACACATAGGGGTGTGCATCTCTCCAAAAAAGACGATCCGATACGTATCTAGATACATGGGGTACGATACGATTCAGGGACGATACATTTTGATTCAGTAGGATTCGATACGATTCAATACGATTTGATGGGATATGATACAATCTGATAGAGTTCCTTGTTTAAAGTAGACAATCATTTTACATTATGAATTAACATAAGTCAATACTATAAATGTGGCATTGCTTCCCTTCAAATAGATTTATCAAAGACCAGGGAACAAGTATTTTGTCACTTTTGACATGTGAATTCAGAACATATTGCATTTTAAGAACTTTACAAAGCCCATCTGACAATAAAACAAACTATTACATTTCACGGTTGGCACAAATTAGAGCCAAAGTTGTGGAGAGGTCTGTGTAGGCTCAGATCAGGGAACAATGAACTACTGAAGTAGAAAATTATAACAATTTCAAGACATCCCTTGTGCACATTTTTTTGCAAACAGAACACAACAAAGTGGCAAACTGTAAGCACAAGAATATCAGTCTTTTAAAGTGTTGTTTTGCAATGTAACATGCGTTCAAGTTGTGAATCGTATCAGACATTTTTTGTCTTTCCCTCGCAAACAGAGCGCTATCTAACGTTACTATGACAAGACTCACGAGAGTTTAATATATATATGTGTGAGTGAGTGAGAGAGAGAAAGAGATGCAGACACTGAGCAGACGGAGGATTCAGCAGCACAGCAACAACATAAAACCGATTCATAACTTTGTGATCGGGCCATCGGCCGGTTCATGCTACGTTTAGACCGATCCAGGGGTCTGTGTACCGATGCACTCGCATCTTTTAAATCAAAACCGATTTTCCGATTCAAATCGGTTATTTGTTACACCCCTAATAACACAACTATTGATGAGGGATGGGAAATCATAAGTTTATAATAATTCCCAAACTAATGACAAATTTCTAATTGCTATATTTGTATTGTTCTGTTGCCCATTCCGCTGGCCATCTGCAGTTTTTCATTTCACTGCATATCCTGTATATGTGTGTGACAATTAAACTTCTTGAATCTTGAATCAAAGCAAGTGATCCTTACATGTGCAAGAAGTAGTCAAAGTAGTCCCGCTGCATCGCCTTGGCCGTGATGCACTTGTAGTCTTTGAGCAGACGCCGAATCGAGTCGTTCAGGGAGCCATACAGACACCTCTCCCCGTCGAAAGTGTTGGCTTCACACTTGGCGCCTGAAATCAAAAGAGATGGTTCCACTTAAAGATTTCTTTATTGCTTTATTTATATACAAGTACAATGGAATGCTTACTCCCCATTCACTGCTGCAGTAATCTTCTAAACATACATTCTAAAACAACTCTGAACAATTAGTAATATAGTACATATTAAGTATGGTAAAAAGTAAAAAGTGACAAGTAAAGTAGCAACACTCTGTTGCTACTTTACTTGGTGCAAGAATTAGGTAAAAGTGTCCGCATGCAGTACAATAATATTCTTATACTAGCTCTCACTAGCTAGCTACAAATCTCATTCTAGAACATAATATGATATAATATGAGATGGCATCCAGGAACAGAACAATAACCAATTTAAAAAGGAGCACAGTGTTATGCTTTCAGCCGTAGGGGGGGGTTTCCGTCCAAAAATTGATAAATAACGATACGTTGTGTGATGATGCGTTTGTGTATTGGCGGACACGACTGTAGTGAAGTGTGTACAGCTGTATTGTGTTGTCGTTTGTTCTGTTAATTAGCCACTTTGTGGAAGTATATCATTAAACGTAATTGTTGGCCGTGTTGTTGTTCATCATAGGAAGTGGTATTTCTCTTGTATTTGTTTTTAATGAGTCCTAAATCACCTGTTCAGCCTGCTCCTCGCCCTTTAATTGTACATGTTAATAAAGCTGTTCATCTTTCGCTGTTTCCTTGTGAGAAGCAAATAAAATAATAAATGTGATGAAATGTGTGTATCGCCTGATCTCTGTGTGTGTGTGTGTGTGTGTGTGTGTGTGTGTGTGTGTGTGTGTGTGTACGGTGTACGTGTGTACTTCTGAACTCTATAAATACATCGTGGAAAGGAAGTGCATACCATGAGCCAGCAGGTACTGGACCAGTTCTTCATGACCACAAAGGCAGGCGTAATACCTGAACAGTACAAGAACGGTGCACGTTACAAATTGAGAGAGGATAAGGACAGAAAATCACCATAGACAACACAGAACAAACACAGAAATACATCTCATAGTCAGTTTACGATGTCATACTCACAATGGGGTGCTGTCCCAGCCATCCCTTAGATTAAGGTTAACATCATTCTCTTCAACAAGTTTCCTTGAGGACAAAAAAGTAGAAAGAAAAGGAAAAAGAGGCACCAAAAGGAAACACAAGGATACACAAACGTGTTACTCACACAGGGTATATAAATGCATTGTATTGTACCAGATGTACTACCAGATCTTTTAAAGGCATCCCTATAGCTCCCAATGCAAACACAGATTCTAATTCCTAGTTCCCTCCTCTGGACTCTATTCAAGATCTAGCCAGAGACCATGTGAGTGACTGTGAGTCATAATCTACAGCAAATATATTGGGAATTCATTAATGATTACACGGACTATACAATGTCAATGTCAAGGCATGCATGCATACTACTGTGTAAAAGTCAGCTAGTATGCAGTACTAGTGTATATATATATATATACTGTATATATTATATATGGCGGGATACGTTTGAGAGTTAGCTAAAATATTGTTGTTGTTGTTGTTGTTGTTGTTGTCGTCGTGTCGTTACCTGACTCTAGAAATGTCGCCCTTCTTGCAGCTGGAAAACAAACTCGTACGCGTCCATAATAATAAATAATAATAATAGTAGCAACAATAATAATAATAATAATAATAATAATAACAATAATAATGATGATGATGATAATAATGCTGTGCGGCGTCGTCAGCGCTCTGTTATACATCGAACGGCCCGTAGCTGAGACAGTTTGTACGCGTTGACACAGCGACGCGCTTACGAATTTCGCGCTTTTCGTTTTCGTTCGTCACTGGAAGTGTTGTGGTTGAGGAGAGCAGGCGTCACGTGATTAAAAGGGCAAGGGAAGGGGAGGGGAAGAGCGAGGGGGGCGGAGCCGACAGCCCGTTCTGAGTCGTCACGTGACTAAATGCGAACGGGAAGGGGGGGGTCGAAGCGACAGCCCAGGTGTCAATCGTCACGGTGTGATTGAAAGGGGAGGAGCTACGAGACGTTCTCCGAAAAAATAGTTTGGTTGTTTTGTAGTGTGTGGAATAGATCACACGCAGGATAATGATTGCCTTAGGATAATGATTGACTGTATTAAAGGATAATGATTTAGGGAACTGTATTGCCAGACCCTTAAATGTCAACCGATCTGGCAGTGGCTAAACATGACCACAAGTTGCGCCATATCCGTGGTCATTCATGGTCAGTGAAATGTACTAACTGCTACTTTGAATGTACCCTCTGCCTGTATGTGTTATGGTCAGATAAAGTTGCCTTTTGCCTTGAATGCAGAGGTTCATGCGCACTACTTAATGATAGGAAACTTTTTATTGGGCACAATAAAAAAGACAGAGGTATGGATTACACTTTTCTTGAAACAAACAAAAACAAAAAAAAAACATTTCCCCTAGAGAATTTTTAAGAATAAATAGGTACAACTACCTTCTGAACAACTATTCAAGTATTATATACACAACAGAGTAGAAATTAAAATAGAGAAAAATGCCCTGAGACTGTCCTTTGATCAAAAACAGGAGATCGTTTCTCCAGGTTACGTCAAGGGGGCAGTGGATTTTAGGGCAAGGTCGGGAACGAACGATAAAAAGAACGGCTCTCACCAAGACGTACGACTCGGTTCCCTTCGTTCAAAAGAATCGGATCGTTCGCGAACGTAACATCACTAGTTGGTTGGTTGGTTTTACTGACTGCAGAATATACATTTATCTAGGGTTAGGATGAGTCTTTTTGAAGACTTCAGGTGTTTTGACTCACAAAGTATTGCAGTATTTGCATGCATAATACACATTGTAAAAAAAGTATGTTCATAATACACAACTTATACAAGGGTATTTTCAGATAGCAGATTTGCTATTGTTGTCATTAAATAGTTGAAATAATGTACAACAATTGCAATGCTGCATAGTCCCAATATGTTTTTATATGTTAGGTACACTGGCCATCCCATGCTGTCTGTCAGGCTACTTTGAATGTTATATGTTACACCAGTTTTCCTTGCTTTATTACAAGTAGCATTAAACCATGGCCGATATGTTATGCTACTGCAGTGTATGTCGCCAACTTGAACTAACTTTACTTTACTGACAGATATTCCAAATATCTGGGTTTTTTTCTCCAAGGGACACCTAACTGAAAGGTTATACAACATGAATGAAAGGAAATACAACATGAATCAGCATGTGAAACATATTTTGAGAGCCATCTTTACATGCCTGTCGTGTGTATGTGTAGATAATAGATAATGTGTACGTTGATATAGATACCTCAGTATGTATGTATAAATTGATGGAGGTCAGGGGGGGAAAATAACCCAATGTTGTTTCATGACCATGTGCCAGAGATGGGCGGAGCTAGTCATGCACCGCCTATCAGCTGACAGCTAAGTGGTCCAGCTGTGGGTGGCTGTGTTGTATATAACATCTGTATGTCATCATTTAGATCCTCCAGCAGGGGGCGCCCAAAATGAGTGGCACCGTGCTGCCAAACTACAGTAAAGTGATTTCTGACAGGGGAAGGGTGAAGATAAGATAGGATAAGATCAAACTTTATTCATAATAAAGTAAAAAATACAATAAAATCACAAATTTACAAATGTACAAGTTTATTGGTTGGTGCTATGCATGGTGTATTCTTTGATGATGTCATATTACTGTTTGTTCCACTGGCTTAATTCCAATGTGTATGACGTTTCTCCAAAAGGAGGAGACTAAAAACAAATGTGAAAGTGAATTGTGCATGGAGTCTTCTTATTCCACTGACTTCAATAATATTCTATGTCTCCAAAGGTTCTCCAAACGGCATCTGTGTGTATTTGCTTAATAAAGTTACAAATACAAATGCAAACACAGTACAAACAGAAACCATATGCATTGGCTATTATGCACAGCAGGCTATTACGTTTGGTTGAATGTAGAACCACGTTCTCCACTTGACGGCGCTGTAACACATCTTCAGCCGAGCCTGTCGTCATCCTCACCGGCCCCCAGCCCCGGAGGAAAACCAAATATTTATGAACTTATTTGCATCACAGTGTGTTGCAAAGTGTGTGTGCTTGTGTGCTTGTCTGTGTGTGCTTGTGTGTGTGTGTGTGTGTGTGTGTGTGTGTGTGTGCGTGTGCGTGTGTGTGTCAAACAGGTTACACCACATAACCTCACTATCAACCCGCCCTTCCCTGCACAGTAGTACTACGGATAACAGCTGTCTGCGGTGGTGATCTCAGCAGCAGCTCATAACACTGACCTGACCTCACACCTCACACCTCATCTCGACCACCGCCATGAGTCTGAGATCAAAGCGCGGCAGGGGGTACGTTGCCCTCTCGGCGGTCGGCTTCAGCAGCATGTCCCTGGGGTCCCTCTCGGGCCCCCGGGGGACCATCAGCAGAAGCAGCATGGCCTCGTCCACCGGCGCGCCCATCAGAGCCGTGTCCTTCAACATGCAGCTGCTGGCGCCCATCGAGATGGACATCGACCCCGGCATCCACGCCGTGCGCACCCAGGAGAAGAACGAGATCAAGGGCCTCAACAACCGCTTCGCGTCCCTCATTGATAAGGTGAGCAAGCAGGCGATCAAAAATGATGTTTTTCCATCATCAAGTGGTTTTGGGAAGTATAGGCTATTTTAGAATGGTCTATTCAATTCAATTCTATTTAATTGTATTTGTATAGACCTTAATCACAATACAGTCTCAAAGGGCTTTACAGGCCAGATTATTATGGGCCAAAAGTGATTCATGACACTCCCCTAGCCCTAGCCCCCTTAAGGGCAAGAAACAAGAAGGAACTCAGAGTGGGGGATCCCTCATTCCAGGGATGGTTCTGTCTGTTTTGTTCTGATGGTCTATGATATGAAAGCTTGACAGTTAATTTGTTGTCTATTGTTGTTCTTTTGTTTTTATTGGTTTTCTTTGCCCATGAGTGAATGTTGGTGATACTGGTCATACAGCTCACGGTATTATAATATGTACTACGCCAGGTCAGGTACCTGGAGCAGCAGAACAAGTTGCTGGAGACCAAGTGGAAACTCCTGAACGAGCAGTCCGACCGGGAGTCTCAACTGGAGCCCAAGCTGAAGGCCTACATCACCAGCCTGCAGAGACAGTTCGACATGGTCGCACGCGACAAGGACAGACTGTGCCAGGAGAACGAAGTGATGCACACATGTGTGGAACACTACAAAGACCAGTAAGCTAGCCTCAACAAGTCAAACAAGCTAATAAATATGAAATATCGTGAGACATCCATACTCCACGCTGCATCATCAACAGTGATGGGAAGTAACGAAGTACAAATACTTCGTTACTGTACTTAAGTAGATTTTTCAGGCATCTGTACTTGAGTATTTATTTTTTTGACAACCTTTTACTTTTACTCCCTACATTTAAACACGAATATCTGTACATTCTACTCCTTACATTTTCAAAACGGGACTCGTTACTTTAGTTTTATTGCATTTGAGGGGAATGTTTGTACTTTGAGTACATTTCAGAGCCTGTACTTTTCACTTTTTACTTGAGTAAAGAATTTGAATCAGTACTTCAACTTTTACCAGAGTCGTTTTTTACACAAGGATCTGTACTTCTACTTAAGTAAAGGATGTGTATACTTTTGCCACCTCTGATCATCAACAACTGTAACTACTGCAAGTTGCAATTATTATTGTGTTGTGATGATTCAGATATGAGGAGGAGATCAACAAGAGAAATGGAGCAGAGAATGATTTTGTCCTCCTTAAAAAGGTATTGAAACACATCATCACATACATACACACACGATTACCATATTCACTCACACATTCATTCTCATTCACTCACACGTGATCCCTGTCTCCTTGCCCAACTTCTAGGATGTTGATGCTGGCTATTTGTCGAGGGTGGAACTGGAGGACCGGGCGACTGGCCTGTCCGATGAAGTCCACTTCCTCACTGACTTCTATGAGACGGTATAATCTATAAACCAACACACGTGTATTTTCAATGTTTGTTCTATTCTGTCTTTATTTATTTTTTATTAGGCGGCAGTAGCTCAGGAGGTAAGAGCGGTTGTCTAGCAACAAGAAGGTTGCTGGTTTGATCCTCGGGCTCCTCCGCCTCCTAGCTAAGTGTGGAGGTGTCCCCTGAGCAAGACACCACCTAACCCTATCTGCTCCTGATGTGTTGGTTGGTATAAATGCAATCCATTTAACATTACGTGTGTGTGTGTGTGTCTTCAGGAGCTTGAGGAACTCAATCACAGCCTGAAGGACACCTCGGTGGTGGTGCAGATGGACAACGGGCGCGGTCTGGACATGCACCAGATCGTGGCGAGTGTGAAGGCTCAGTACGAGGAGATCGCCACGCGCAGCCGTGCCGAGACCGAGGCCGCCTACAAAACCAAGGTGAGGGGAGGAGTCTGTGGCTGCCGCATCAAGGCACACAGGTTAAACCAACCTGGTTTAAATAGCCTCACCTGGCCCAGTTAAAATCTGGGGCGGGGGGTTGGGGCTGCCTCATCAAGGCACACAGGTTAAACCGGCCATCAACACACTCAGGGAGTGCTAGCTGTGTACCACCATGCTAGCTTTCATTTGATTATACAAACTTATAAACAATAAACCAGACTATTCACCACCATCCTGCAGGAGCAACTGCTACACTAGCGCCCAACGCCAGGTCTAGGGTAGTATCCTCCCCTAGAGAGAGATAGACAGAAAGATAGACAAAAGATAATAAAGAATCAAGTTGTGATGATAATGATCATTTTAACCCCCCGCACCAGTTTGAGCAGATGACTAACCAGGCAGACCAGTACAACGACGAGCTCCGTACCAACAAGTCGGACATTGCGGATATCACCCGTCTGATCAGCCGCCTGCAGACTGAGCTCCTCGCCGCCAAGGGCCAGGTGAGTAGCAGAGGGGGGGCTCGAGGAAGCACACTGTTAAAGCTGTACTATGAGTATGTATAGTACATCCTCAGAAACCTAGATACCGGCCTAATGATGGTCAGTTTTACATACGATTTAAATGTAGTGAGGTGAGGTGTGGGGGTGAAACCTAGAGCCAGTAATCCTGACGAGGTGAACCAGTTCCCGGCGTTCACATGTTCCTCCCATAAACCAATAAAACCAATTTGCCTGAGAGAACCAATTTGGGGTAAAATGTCTACAATTTGTTTTCGTTTTTTGATTGTTTTGCTGTAGGGTATCCCATGTATTTTTAAAATTTGAGAACGGTAAATGGCTTGCATTCATATAATGCTTTTATCAAAAGCCGCTTTTACATTTCACCAAGCATGTGTCAGGAGCAGTTTAGGGTGAAGTGTCTTGCTCGCCACCTCAAACAGAGCCCAGACGATCCAAACCAGCAACCTTCCTGTTTGCCAGACCCACTCTTAACTCCTGAGCTACTGCTGCCTGCCAAGCCAAGCGACCACGAAGGGACTCGAACCCTCAATCTTCTGATCCGAAGTCAGACGCCTTATCCATTAGGCCACGCGGTCCTTGTACAGTAAATGTACATTTAAACATTTTATTCAGGAGTCCTCCCTTCAGAAACAAGTGTTTGAGATGGAGGAGCACGGGAAGGAGGCCATCTCGGACGCCAACGTCCGCATCAAGGACCTGGAGCAGGCCTTGCAGAGAGCCAAGCAGGACATGGCCCTGCAGGTCCGGGAGTACCAGGAGCTGATGAACGTCAAGCTGGGCCTGGACATCGAGATCTCCACCTACTGCAAGCTGCTGGAGGGGGAGGAGGACAGGTGAGGAGGAGAAGAGGGAAATCGAGCCATCTTCTCAAACACTCAATACAAAAGTGGAACACCATTGTATACTATATGCACTGTATATAAGGTCCATCTGTATTCTACTTATACTGTAAATGATATGACTTACTGCATGACCGTTTTCAATTTGTTTTTAATTTTGTCTGCCAACTTCACACCTGGCCAGGGGTCAGCAGATGAAAACTGCAGATGAAAACCTCCTGGCTAATTCTGGCATATTTACAGCACTGTTTATTAATATGCACTGTCCCTGACAAATAAACTGGATAAATAAAAATAAAACACATTTTCCCACCCCCCTCTTCATCACAGGATTGGCCAACAGGCTGTGCTCAGCATTCAGACTTTAGCCAAAAAACGTAAGTATTCCGTAAGGCATAGTAAGATGCATCTTCTTCTTTGATGCAGGTGTTGTGAAAAGTCCTCCTCAATGGATTCAAAAGTAGAACGTTACATTACAAGTTACACAGACTAATGTTAGGACTTTGACTGCAGGGAACGGCAGACAAATCTCCTTCCTCGCAGTAAGTATTTTCGGGTTTCTTAGCTTCAAATGTTGCTTAGCTTGAATAACAACAGCTGTGTGTGTGTGTTTAGCTTTTTGTTAACACATTTAACATACTTGCCGTATGTTAAATACTTGCCATATGTGTGTGTGTGCCAATCCATGTGTGCGTATGCACGCGTGTGTCTGCATATGTCAGCTGGGGTTCCTACATATTTTACCTTCAAAATTCCATATTTTTCCGGACAAAAAATGATTGGTGACTTCTTTGGTAGATATTATTATTTGACATCTGAGAACAAATACGTAGCTTAATGTGTACTATCCAAACAAATGGTTTTAAAATGCAACTGTTAACATGTATGTTACTGAATATGGGCGATATTGTGTTGCCAGATAATTGCTGATTGTGGAAGCAGCTCTGTGAGAGGGTGTGTTCAGTGGTAGACATTTTGGCTGCGTTGGCTGCCCACTCCAAACGTCATGGGAAACGTTCAGCTTGTATGATCAATGCATATTTTTAAATTTAATATTTTAGAAAACAGAAAACAGCCTGGAAACACAAATATTTCTCCATACCATTTTCTTTTGTCCATACAAAATCAAATTCCAGTTGTTCATACTGTGTAGGAACCCTGATGTGTGTGTGCGTCTGTGTGTGTGTGTGTGTGTGTGCGCGCGCACGCAGATATGTGTTTGCGTGTGTGTCATGTATGATGTGTGTGTTTCACGTGTTTCTTCCCACTGTGGTTTCACCCCTCAGCGGTAAAGGAGGAGGACAAGACCATCCGGCCAGATCAGTCCCGGCCTCCAGCCATCATCATCAAGGTCGTGGAGACCCAAGACATCATATCATTAAACCACAAGCTTAATGATACCTCTAGTCCATGATTTAAGTTTGGTTCAGATTTCCGACTTACTGTTCCTATACTACTATGTTTTGCTAGCTAATTTGTGGGCAAAATTAACCTGAGCAATGAGCCAAAGAAGTGTGTACTGATAGATTTTTTTACTGGTGTATTAACTCATCTGTGGCAATTTGTTTAAGTTTAAACATTATTCCTACCCAAATCAGATCTTGTGTGGTTTTTTTTCATCCTACTCGAAAGTCTTGCACTTGTGCAGCTATAACTCTGAATGAATGGATTGGTTTTTACAAGGAAAGTTAAACCTGACAGTACACACACGTGTAATAGTAAGGTCTCCATGGAGAATGAAGTCATCGTGAAGTCATTGATCCAAACGAAGAATGCCAACTGTCTGGTTGTGCCAGAGACCAGTGATACCGGCGCTTAAACCAACATGTTGACGGAATGTCAAGTTTCAAGTTTCAAGTATTTTATTGTCACTTCACAATTTACACGTGTATAAGTATAAGCAGTGAGTGAAAAACTTTTTGTGCAAAACGCCCGACAGCCGACAGTAATTATAAAGGAATACAAAATAGAATAAAACTACAAAATAGAAATAGAACTGTACAAGATAGAAATAGAACTATAAATAGAATTTCTATGTAAAATAAGTAAATGAAATCTAAAATGAAATGGAATATACAGCAAAAATGTCACTGGCAAAGGGCCAACATCTTTATAGGTATTTTCTTATATTTTTTCAATACACAAAGAGTGCACTATAGTGACATTCATGTGGCGTGACAATTTGATAGATGTTCTGGTAAAACTGGTCCAAACTCTGAATTCTTGTTAAACAGCCCTCAGAGAACATGTCCTAGTTCCCTATTACGTCACTTAGCACACACTGTAATGTGAATGCGGATGTTGTAGTCAATTTGAGATGCATTTAACCTCTTCATCACTATCGGCCTCAGAAAATAACAAACCCAAAGTATTGGTCTTTATCTCCACATGGGCTTTAATATGTAATTGGTATTAAAGCAATTATTTTCATTTCAGTCTTGGTAATGAACAAATATCTTTCTCTGGGTTGTCCACATTTGTGCAATGTCAGTGTGTGTAGTACCCAGGGGTGGCACCAGGGATTTTGGTGCCCAGTGAAAATAAACCATATAGGGGCCCCACCACGGCCGAGCGGGAAAAACGTCACGTTATTTTACAAAAAACTCTTTCACTATGTGGTTACATTAGGTTTGCTTGCAGTGTCATGCTTAAGAGAACATCCTTTTCTTCATGTTTGTTTAAGTATTTATTTAGTAAGAGAGGGTGACAGGGCCCCTCCAGTATATTTAGTTGTATTCTTTTTTCATACAAACATCAGTCTATCAACCAATGTATTTAGCCAATTTTACAGTAGTTGTGTCACTAATGACTTAGAAGAAAAGAAATCCAAATAAAAGCAAACTTTTAATTTTAGGCTTTTAGCGGCCCCCCCTCCACCCCTCCACTTTGGGCCCCTGGGTAGTCAGGGGCCCAGTCCTACGCCCCTGGTAGCACCCATTAAAGTGTGAGAACATTTAATTAAAAATAATAAACCAGAATCCATAAATAAACCTCGAGAAGAGAAGTTCAAGTGTTGACCAACAGGTGTCAGTGTTGGACCATGAGTACAGTCCCCCTATGTCCCGTACTGTAGCTCCGGTAGGCAACGCTTTAATGTAGTAGTAGTAGTAGTAATAATAATAATAATAACAACACCAAAACTAACAATACAATTAACAATACTTCGGACGATTAATGCAAAAAAATAATAGTCACAATGATCATCATCGCCGTTGACATTATTTCTATTGTATTTGTGTATCTTTTAAAGCGGTCACGTGACTGTGTTTAGGAAGCGTCTGGGCGGGCTGCTTGCTCGGGTCGCGTCTTAAAACACAACGTCTCTTTTACTTTCTGTTTCGACGCTTCGACGCTTCGACGCTGTTTCTGTGCATATTTCTGGAACAATGTCGACTAGAGTGGAGTAGATGTCGTCCTTGCCTCACCGGAACGTCACCGTAGACGTGTGTGTGTAGGTTGTGTAAAGCCGTATTTAGCGTGATATAAAACACACACCGTTACGGTTACTTCCCTCAGGTTCCAACGGTCACGCTTCCCCTTCTGGTGTTGAGTACTGAGCGTTGAGCAACGTGGTCACACTTCTGCTTCTTCGGCTGCACCTTCCACAGCAGCATGCAATAACTGTATGAACGTCTGAATTGAAAGGTAACGAGAAGCCAAGAATTGATCATATTTGTTCCAGTGACTTCTTTCTATTTTCGTGTGTTTTTATCACCGCTGTCTGTCTAACATTGTATATGCTCCGTATGTGTCATCGCAGGTCTCGAAAAGATGGATAAAGCAGCTTTGTTGGAAGACCTTATGTCCAATGCGGGCGCGTCGTCCCTTCTGGGCGGCCAGCTGCCCATCAAAGTGGTGAAAGACAACCACTATATACCTCCTTTGATTACTGGGGCCGAGGACGACATGGAAACCACGTTTCCCTCTTTGGGCCATGTCCTGGACTCGAGTCAAGTCAAAACCGTTGTCTTAGTTGGCACGGCGGGGTCTGGTAAAACCACCGCCTTGGAGAAGTTAACCGTAGACTGGGCCAAGGGGGAGCACGGCCAGAAATTCTCCCACGTGTTCCTTTTTGACTTGAAGGATCTGAGTCGTCTCGATGGCTTGTATTCCCTGAAGACGTTGATGCTCCAGAATCGCCATAGTTTCGAGCCAGAGTCTGTGGCTCTCGTGCTGCAGAAGCCAGAGAGTGTGCTGTTTGTGTTTGACACGTTGGATCTGTACCAACATCCCCTGGACCGCTCGGTCCACACTCTCTGCTCAGACCCCAGCACGGCCACCGCAATATCCACTTTGGTGGCCAGCCTGCTTCACGGGACACTTCTGAGCGGAGCTACCTTTTTGGTGGCAACCAGGCCCACAGCGGGTCTGAAGTTTCTGGAGGGCTTCAAGGTGGAGCTGTTAGGGTTTTCAAAGCCCCAAAGAGAGGCCTACTTTGGGCAGTTCTTCCCTGACCCACGTGTTGCCAAGGTTGCTTGGCAGAACATGGAGAGGACATTGGGTTTCTATGATTTTGGTTCCTCCCCTCGTTTTTGTTGGACCGTTTGCTCAGTTTACATGACTCGGCTGGACGCTGGAGAGAGACTGCCTGAGACCATCACAGAGTTATGTGTGAATGCAATGGCGCAAATAGTCCCGTCACTTTCACTCGATGAAGGCAGCGCCAGAGAACTGCTTTTGGCCCTGGGTAAAGTGGCTGCTCGATGCTACGTCGACCCGCAGTCCAGCTGGAGCAAAGAAACAATTGCATCTTTGGGTCTCAAACGGCTCCCCAGTGCTCAGGTCCTAATCGACTCTTTGCTGAAGGTAGACGGTGACCTGGCATCGCCAGACCAATTCGTCTTGTCTTTTCGAAACCAGCTGATGCAAGAGATGCTCCTGGCTGTGTCTTTCCTTCTGGATAAGACGATCGCCAAGGACGCGACCGAACTATTGAGCGCGCACGAAGGCCATGCCGAGTATCTACATCTTTTCTTGTCAGGGCTTCTAAATTCCGACCAGCGGAGACCACTTGAGTCTCTGCTGGGGGTGTTTGACAACGAGCAGTTAATGGATTTTGAGCGTTGGCTGAAGACCAGCACTCAGAAAGCGATCGCAGGGTACCACAAAGAAAAACACCTGAGATGCTTCCGCCTGCTTCGTGAAAATCAAAACGAGGCGTTGGTGAGGGAAATCATCACGTCGCCGGCGCGACTTGGCATCAGCTATGGAGGCCTGGGCCTGCTCGACTGTGTCGCTCTGAACTATGTTGTCGAGAGCCTCGGCGAGTTGGAGCAGTTGAACCTGTACTCGGCAAACAATTTGACCGAGGAGGGAACAGAGATCCTGATCCCAGCCATGCGCCTCGCTCAGAAGATAATGTAAGTAGAAAATTGCCTATTTGTTTAATCGCTTTCATGACGTGTTTTTATTGTTTGCAAATCAGGATTCATTTGACTGTGGCAAATGTTTAGTCCAGAGGTTGTGGGTGAGCGCAGGTCAAATTAATCTCCCCCTCTCTCTCACTGTCCATTGTCTCTTTCTCTCTCTCGCGCTCTCTCTCTCTCTCTCCAGATTATCACAGAGCTCCCTGAGCGCAGGCTCTATTGCTCATCTGGCCAGGGCCTTGAAGGAGGGAAAAACCAAAGAGCTGGACCTGTCTTATACCAAACTTGGAGATGAAAATCTCAAAATCCTCTGCAGTGGACTCAGAGCTTGCCATCTGCAAACATTGAAGTGAGACTTTCTCAAAATGAGCATCATAATATCTGGTGGGATGGGTGGAGGGGCGGGGGGGATATTGAATGATCTCCAAAATACACTTACCGTACACACTTTCTTTATTTATTTAGAGTGCTATCGTGCAGACTGACTGAGGCCTGCTGTGGAGACCTGTCCTCCGCGCTGACCTCCGCCAGCTCCCAGCTGCGTGTGCTGGACCTGACGTTCAACAAGCTCGGGGACCAGGGTCTCACGCAGTTGTGCGAAGCCCTGCAAAGCCCCTCCTGCAAACTACAGGAGCTCCAGTATGTATAAACCCACACAGTCATATGTAGCGTGGAGTATTTGGCTGTATAGGCTACATTCTACATGACCCATGCATGGTGTGAGCGTGATTAGCCATCGCAAGCCGTTTCACAATTGCCATGTGACTACCGTCTAGTGACATCACAAGTGGGAATGTCCACCTAGATCTATGATTACTAGATCAGTCTAGCAGCCTACCCAGTGGACTGTACAGACAGGTAAACTGATCTAGTCAGCATACATCGAGGTGGACATTCCCACTTGTGTTGTCACTAGACAGTATGTCACTATCATGCTCACACCTGGTGGTGTAATAGGGGACCTTTAAAATAATCGGAGTTTCATTGAAAGATTTTAGAATACATTTGTATATTGCGTCTGCATCATTTATTTAGGTTTCAGTTTGAAATGTGGTGTTATCTGCGCCGTACTCGTTTCCAGGCTACTTAGCTGTCAGTTGACAGCAGAATCCATGGAGGCTTTGTCCAGAGCCTTGTGTGGCGGCCAATCAGAACTCAGAGTTGTGGACCTGACACGAAATACGATGGGTGACATTGGAGCAGAGCATCTGTCTCGGGCACTACAGAACCCACATTGTAACCTACAGACGCTCAAGTAAGGCAACACGAAAATGATCTCATTATTGACTTAAGCTGATTCTATTTGCCGAGTAAATTGCCCAGAAACAATTTATGTTGTAAATGCTACATTTAAAGGAGCAGTAGGCGATAATCCTGTCAAATATTTAAGTCAAAACTATCAACATTTTCAAAACATTCCAGTAGCTATCGCTAAATCCATTGTTTTGCAAATCTACAAATGCCTTATGATTGTGGAGTAGGCTTTCAAAAACATTCAACCCTCCGGCCAAATAATGACCAATCAGGACTAGTTGTGTAGCTACCAATCAGTAAAATGCTCTACAAAGTCAAGTTCCTGTTTGTCTTTCTCGGCCCCCCAACTACACTGATCTGTGCGTGCGATTGGACGTCATTTGGTAGGAGGGGCCAAATGACGGGCTGGGGGAAGTAGTTTCTTTATTTTTCTTTATTTGTTTATTTGACAGGGACAGTGTACTGCTTCTTAGCTGTACCAGAGTTAGCTAAAAGCTCATTTGCATCTGTAGTCCCTTAGACTTCTGTCTTTTCAAATCCTTGTTGGTTAGTGAAATTCCCTCTAAATCTTCCCAACTGCTCCTTTTAAATACAACAGTTCTCCAGAAATGTCTACAACTGTGTGTACAGTAACGTCTACTGTCCAATCTCTTGTCAGACTCAATGACACCAATTTGACAGGGAAGTGCTGTCCCGGTTTTGCCAAGGCCTTGCGATCAGACCACTGCTCCCTGGTGGAGCTGGATCTCTCGCTGAATGAGTTGGGCCCGGAAGGAGCACTGCAGCTCTGCAAAGCTCTCCGGGAACCAGGCTGCCCACTGGAGAACCTCTGGTACGCTCAACTTCTTTTGATAATACCCCAGTCTCGAGCCAGTGGTATGTCGTAAATCCCTGTCTTTAAAGGGCCGTGAACCTGCTTGCCGCACACATGCAGGTGTCACGCAAAGTGACTTCTAACGTTTGTTTTTCTTATAGTTTGACGCGGTGTGAGTTGACGGCAGTGGTGTTCACCGAGTTTGGGCTGTTAGTGCAGAGTGGGAGCTCCCAGCTCAAGTGCCTGTCTCTGGCACTGAACGACGTAGGAGACGATGCCATGAAAACCCTCTGGAAGGCTATCGCAGATCCATGCTGTCTCCTGGAGGACTTGAGGCAAGTAAATCACCACCTGACCTCACTCACACTTTCTTTAAAGTCAACACACTAGACGCCTGATGAGATTAGGCTGCTTTTGAATGAATTTGAGTAGAATTTGAATGCTTTCACTTGAGCAAGCCTAGTGGAAGTCACTAAAATAGTACGTAAATGGTTTTTAGACCCACTGGCTCATGGCACATTTGGGGGAAAAACTAACAGTCTGCTTTTTCACATCCTTTATATATATTTATATATATATATATTTACATATTAGTATTGAAATGACGGAGCTGACGGACGCCAGCAGTGGGGACCTCTGTGCAGCACTGAAGGCCACTCGCTCCCTGAGGAGACTGGACCTGTCCAACAACTCGCTGAGCGATGCCTCGGTGCCGGCCCTGGTCCAGGTGGTGCAGGACAGCCCCTGCTTGCAGGAAGTGAAGTGAGTGAGCCTCCATCACATTCCAGATGCCACACCACACACATGCCACAACTTCTTCCTGTTGCACTGAAGCTGGGTGTTCTGGCTGTACACGATCAATGGGGTTTTTTTTACTGATCAGTCCTTCCTTTACCTATTCTTCCCTTCAGCCTGAAGTACAATGACCTCAGCGAAGACGTTTGAGATCATGGACCAGTGTGGCAAAATAAAATACTAATGGATTAAATTAATTTCTTCATCATAATGAGAAGGAATGACTGCTCCAGCTTAAGACTGCTTAAAGCCTTAATTGCAACTATAACATTATATTCAACAGTTTAACAAATACAAGTACTTACAATGCATGAGTGAATTTAATTAAATACATGTTTTAATGAAAATTCAAAATAATTTGGTATTTTTTACAGTTTCATTCAGGCATATAAAACAATACTTCTACAACCATCAAATATATTATTCAATGATAAAGCTCCCTTTCATTTCACAGAATAAAATGTGTCACTGTGAAATTGTAATTGTCATACAAAAAAACAACAAGAACAACAACAACAAAAAATAAACTTTTAAGCTTTATAAAATGGTCTACGTCTTTCTGTAAGTAAGTACCTGACTTCTGTAAACACACTGGGGACACGCAGTGATAAATAGTCCTCACTTCAGAGGCAAGGTGAGTGTCAGAGGAAGTCCACTGGAAGTGATTTTAAAGCCACAAGTAAAGTACAAAAAAAAAACCAGAACAGATGGATCTCATTTGTACTCTGGTGGTCAGGTATCAGGGGTCGGGGGGGTGGTCTAGGAACGGCCATTCACGCCGGAGTCCTTTGAGTCCCGCAAACTCCGGCGGTTTGCGTCGGCCTCGTCCTCCGAGCTGCTCTCGATGTCACTGCGGTCGTCCTTCGCCACCTGTAAAGAGGCGCCATGAATAAGTGATGGCGTCGCTCGTCGTCGGTCGAGCCTGTTGGCTCCGAGCGCCGGCTCTTTCAGATTAACTACGGGAGGCGACTCGGATACCCACAGGGCCTGACGAGATGCTTATACACACTGTGTGTTATGTCGCGGTAAAGTGGGTGAGAAAGTCAGTGGCTGGGAGGGAGGGCACTTTTTCAGGAAATGGATTAGATGAATTCCACACTGACCAACACTGTTACGAGAAATGATCAGCTATAAGAATGAAAGACATCGGCCACATTTTCAATACTTCGCCGAATGTCTGACATGTATAATTTCATCCAACAAAAGTACCCATATCGTAAAGAGACAACTATTCAATTAATTTTCAATGGGTGGCACTAAACTACCAATATGAATGGTAAATGGATTGCATTTATATCGCGCTTTTATCCAAATCGCTTTACAGTATTGCCTCACATTCACCCATTCATACACCGACGTCGGTGCCAACCATCCAAGGTAACAACCAACACGTCAGGAGCAGTTAGGTGTAGGGATGGGTACCGAAACCCGGTACAACTATGGCAACGGTTCCCGTACGACCGGTACCTACCGTACCGAATCAAAACGCATATTTCGGTGCCTCATTTCGGTGCCACGATCGAAGGGAGCGCCGGCGCTCCCATTACTCACTTTTTTCCAACTACCGTAACTCCGAGAACGTTTGTGCGATCGAAGAAATTCCAATGGTTTCTGAAAGCAGAGAAGCTGCGCTTTCCAACCATACAGGGGTATTAGGGGTATTACGGTAAACCTGAAGGGGTTGCGCGGAAGAGTTGTGCAAAAGAGTTGTAGGAGGAGTGGCAGGAGGAGACAGAGGATTCAAGCTTGTTTACATCGTGTTTAGCGGGTTTTGATCGTGTTTAGCGGGTTCTGATCGTGTTTAGCGGGTTCTGATCGTGTTTAGCGGGTTTTGATCGTGTTTAGCGGGTTCTGATCGTGTTTAGCGGGTTCTGATCGTGTTTAGCGGGTTCTGATCGTGTTTAGCGGGTTTTCATCGAAAAATTGTTGATTGTGTGCACAGGTGGATGTAGAATATGCAGAGTAGTGTAGAGTAGTTTTCACTTGCTTTGTTTGCTGTTATTTATTATTAGTAGTAGTAGTAGTCCTGTAACTTATTTATTGTTAAATTTTTATTTGTTGATATTGTTAATTTTATATTTATTAGTAATGTTTAATAGTGTTTTGTATTTAATTGTAATTCTAATTTAAACAGTGTTACTTTAAGAGTTAATATATTGTTCAATAGTTTTGCCTTAGCAATAAAAAAAAAAGACATTCTTTAACGTTATTGTTTGCTCTTTATTTTAAAGAAGGTATCGGTTCAGGCACCGTTTAGGAACCGGTGTAACAGGCCAAATTAACCCCCGCCCAGATTAAACCGGGGTATACTTTGGCCCAGGCCAGAGTATACCCCAGGGATAAACTGTCCTAGGCCAAACTATACCCGGGGGTGGGATAAACTGTCCTAGGCCAAACTATACCCGGGGGTGGGATAAACTGTCCTAGGCCAAACTATACCCGGGGGTGGGATAAACTGTCCTAGGCCAAACTATACCCGGGGGTGTAAAATAGCCTAGGCCAGACTATACCCCTCCAGGCAGGGCCGGTCCTTCCTATAGGCGACAAAGGCGGTTGCCTCGAGCGCCACCTAGAGGGGGGCGCCAAAAACTGCGCCTAGCAAAAAATATATATATATATATATATTTATTTATTTTTTTAAAAAAATTTGCTGGGCAGAGTTTTTTTTGCCCCTTCTATTTCTCCAACCAATATTTTGACATAAAAAAATATATTTAACATAAGGGGAAAATTTGCCAAAAATCTAAAGAGGTAGGGGTGTTGTCAGAACATGCTAGCGCATTGATGGGTATGGGTCGAGTGTGGGTCGAACGGACAATACAATTTTTTATTAATTATTTTTTCGAAACGTGCATGCACCTAGTACAGTACATTCTTAATATTTTGATGTTATCAGTGTTTAACTTTGAACATTTATATTGTAGCGAGGACTTGCTAGTCTTAGAAGTTGAAGTTTCAGGACGTAGTAATCTTTGATCTTTGTGGAAGTCTAATATTTTTTCTGTTTTTCTGGTTGAAGTAATAAAAGTCTATGTTTTAGAGTTTTAAGATTTAAGTCAGTTAGCTTTCTCACTTAACTTACCTGACAAAGCTGAACCCCCAATAAAATGTTGAAAAATTAAGTAATTCTTGTGTATATCACTCAACACTACTGATATCATGGGGGTATAATTTGGCCTGAGGGGTATGAATTGGCCTAGGCCAATTTATACCCCGGAGTATAAATTGGCCTAGGCCATAATATACCCGGGGTATAATCTAGCCTAGGCCCCTTTAACCCCAGGTATAGTCCGGACTGGGGGTATACTATGGCCTGTTACACCGGTACCGTTTTAAAAGTATCGTTTTGGCACCGGTATCGGAAAAATCTAAACGATACCCAACCCTAGTTAGGTGGCGTCTTGCTCAGGGACACCTCGACACTTAGCTAGGGGGAGCCCGGGGATAGAATCAGCAACCTTCCTGTTGCCAGACAACCGCTCTTACCTCCTGAGCTACTGCCGTTTGGTAAAGGAAAACAAAACATAAAACAGCTTGGGAGCCGACAGAACCATCTCTTCTGCCAACTCAACTAGAAAAGAGCCAGAATTCCCATCACTAGTTGGGACAAAGAGACGCACGTAACGTCAGACCACGACCAGACAAGTTTGTTTCTTGATGTACCTTTCCCTTAAATAAGGCCTTGATAGCGATGCGGGCGATGAGGTAGAACCAGATGATGTGGAGGACCTGGAGCACCAGCAGCAGCCCGTTCAACAGCCACCAGGACCGGTAGGGACCCACGATCTCCCAGCTCTCGATCAGAACGCTGCGGACCACCCTGGAGCCGCCCCGACCAAACAAACAAACAAACACACACACACACACACACACACGATCGCAGTTAGGGGGAGTGATTTGAGGAGTCAGCAAGACGGAAATTAATTTACCGTAAGAACATTAAAAGGTGCGATACGTAACCATGACACAGAGCATTTCAAATGGGTACTGCAGTCAAAATGCACAATATTGGAGAGAGTAGTGCCCCCCCCCCCCCCCCCCCCACCCTCCCTCCCTCCCTCCGCCAGGTTGAGGACGCTGAGCGCAAGATGAGCCGAGGCAACATTATACGAGACGAGTGCTGTAAGTATTCTATTGTGTCGATGTGGCAAGCGACGACGAGTCCCACACAGTCGTTTGACCAGCTAATGCTACAAGCTACAAGTTTGCTAGCTCATGCAGATTTTTTCCCTCTGTCAATGTTAGCTCGACGCACGGCGGGGCCGGCTACGTTTCCGGTCACAGAGATATAACCGGTTAGCGGCATGTTTAGCGAATAACCATATACATGTATATACAGTATACTGTACACACGTTGGGGCTGTCGAAGTCGATCATACCGTGTTAATGCAAACTTTTTTTTTTGCCGCAGAAACACAGACCTATAATGGAACTTTTCCATCTGCACTTTTGCCGGTGCCAAGTATCGCTGATTAGCGTTTCCATGACCAGTTTAAACACGGTGAATTACAGCGATCACCTGGGGGTGGGGGGGGGGGGACTGAAGACGACGTGATACCGGGTGTGAGTCCCGTGTGTCTAGCGGTGTGTGTGTGTGTGTGTGTGTGTGTGTGTGTGTGTGTGTGTGTGTGTGTGTGTGTGTGTGTGTGTGTGTGTGTGTGTGTGTGTGTGTGTGTGTGTGTGTGTTTGTACAGAGCAGGGACGGGGCTTCAGCATGTCGGGTAGAGTCATCGTTTGGTCAACATTTCGACACAATACCCAATTTACCGCTCTAGCTTTACAACAACAACGGGTAAAAACACCAGCGCTGCAGTGTGAACGTTAATGTACACGGACTGTGTACAATACACGTTAAACTGACTTTCGATATGTGTACATTGGTGGAAACTATCGCATTTGAGCAACAACGTGTGCCTACAAATGAGTACACAAGTTTGGACTGTGTATTTTCGATTAGTTGGTGAGTTTTTGGGGTATTTATTGCATCCCCAGTGATTCGATGAGTGGATTTTATTTGTATAGCCCTTAATCACAGTTACAGTCTCAAAGGGCTTTACAGGCCATATGATTATGGGCCAGGTGATTATGTCGCCCCTCCGAAGGACAAGAAACGACTCCCTTAATTAATAAAGAAGAAACCTGGAGAAGGAACACAGAGTGGGGGATCCCTCCTCCCAGGGACGGTTTGGAGTGCAATGGGTGTACCAAAGCTGTACCATTACAAGCAACGTGGTTTGCGATCACGACAAGCCACGGTTGCACGGTGCGATAGTGAACGGCGCCGAAGAGGGCGCTCCTTTTAAATGTCACCAACTCAAGACAAGCACAGCCTCGGTGTGAAGACACACCCGCACGCGTGTTTCCCCGACGCAATGAAGATGCAAATCCCAGCTGCACCGGCGCAGAGTCGCACCAAAGCCAGCTCAGTCAGCACATGTGGATGGAAACATGCCAGGTCCCTCGGTGCAATTTGAACAAACCCCAAATTAAATCAGTAGGTGGTGTTTCATAGCCTGACTAATTCAGAAGGAGTGCTGGAATATATATATACTGTATATATATTAGTAGTATGATTAATTTAGAGAGAGGCATTATATACTCACTTGATGTGATCACGATTAAATATTGATAGATCGATTGACAGCCCTAATATACATATTTTAGGTCAGGTAGAATCTAGATTCTATTACAATCTCAGTTGACGCAGTCTCAGAGAAGCCAGTATTTCAATTATTTCAACTCAACTCATTTAGTACACTAAATATGTTACATATAGCACCTTTTAAATAAAACAAAAAACCATTAAAAATGAGTCAGTGTGACGCAGTTCAAGTGCAGTATTACACTGTTTTTTTAAACGGGTATATTACTTTTTCGTTGGAGATGTTGACGGCAGGAGGGTATGAAGGATTTTTTATAGGTGTTTTCCTACCAATTCTGATTATTATTTCGAGTCACAATGGAAACGGTGTCTGAAATGCACAACATGTTATAAAGACCACATCATGCACAGACTCACCAGAACGGATATATGACGAGGCGAGTGATGAAGAAGACTATGCTGAAAACGATGAAGAGCGTGTCGCATAGCCTCTGACACTTGGCATAATTGGCAAGTTTAGCAGCCTGGAAGAAAGAAAAGAAGAAAAAAAAGTTAATTATCGAACTAGAGTTAATATTTTGTACATTAACTACCTAAACACATGTTGAGACCTAACCCTAACTGCTCCCGACCCGCGAGCTGTTGCTTTGAGCCCAGAGTGTCTGTGAAGCCTGGGCGACGTAAGCCTGAATCAGTTCCAAAGTGTGTTTGAACGCAAATGTGTGCAAGGTGCTTATGTGGCCGGTTTTATGGGCAGGTGTGTGTGTGTGTGTGTGTGTGTGTGTGGTGTGTGTTTTTTCCAGGTGTGTGACATCTGAACCAGGTCATGCGATAGTGAACGACGCTGAAGAGGGCGCTCCTTTTAAATGTCACCAACTCAAGACAAGCACAGCCTCGGTGTGAAGACACACCCTCACGCGGGTTTCCCCGATGCAATGAAGATGCAAATCCCAGCTGCACCAGCGCAGAGTCGCACCAAAACCAGCTCAGCCAGCACATGTGGATGGAAACATGCCAGGTCCCTCGGTGCAATTTGAACAAACCCCTGACATCAAAGACTTTGTGTACATTCAAATTAAATCAGTAGGTGGTGTTTCATACCCTGAATAATTCAGAAGGAGTGCTGGAATATATATATATATATATATATATATATATATATATATTAGTAGTATGATTATTTTAGAGAGAGGCATTATATACTTGTCTGATAAAACATACAAAAATGCGTGATGTGATCACGATTAAATATTGATAGATCGATTGACAGCCCTAATATACATATTTTAGGTCAGGTAGAATCTAGATTCTATTACAATCTCAGTTGACGCAGTGGGAATGGGAATTTTATACATATTGGCGATAGCATGGTTGTTGGAGAAGCCAGTATTTCAACTTGCCATGTTTCCTTCATCTTTTATCATTTAGTACACTAAATATGTTACATATAGCACCTTTTAAATAAAACAAAAAACCATTCAAATGAGTCAGAGTGTGACGCAGTTCAAGTGCAGTATTACACTTTTTTTTTTAAACGGGTATATTACTTTTTCGTTGGAGATGTTGACGGCAGGAGGGTATGAAGGATTTTTTATAGGTGTTTTCCCACCAATTCTGATTATTATTTCGAGTCACAATGGAAACGGAGTCTGAAATGCACAACATGTTATAAAGACCACATCACGCGTAGACTCACCAGAACGGATAAATGACGAGGCGAGTGATGAAGAAGACTATGCTGAAAACGATGAAGAGCGTGTCGCATAGCCTCTGACACTTGGCATAATTGGCAAGTTTACCAGCCTGGAAGAAAGAAACGAAGAAAACAAGTTAATTATCGAACTATAGTTAATATTTAGTACATTAACTACCTAAACACATGTTGAGACCTAACCCTAACTGCTCCCAACCCGCTAGCTGTTGCTTTGAGCCCAGAGTGTCTATGAAGCCTGGGCGATGTAAGCCTGAATCAGTTCCAAAGTGTGTTTGAACGCAAATGTGTGCAAGGTGCTTATGTGGCTGGTTTTATGGGCAGGTGTGTGTGTGTGTTTGTTTTTCTCACACAAGTGTGTGTGTGTGACATCTGTGAACCTAACAGTGTCACCGGTTGACCATGATGAATATTGGTCATCAAACAAAAGTCAATACTGAAGCACATGTGTGGGGAGTGTGTGTGTTTGGTGGCTGGCTGGCTTAATTGGCCTCACCTGGCCCAGTTAGAGTCTGGGCAGCCCCCCAAACACACACTCCCACAACATGTTTTCAACACAAAACATGATTACAAAATGAAAGAAAATACAACCTAAACAATAGGGCCTTATATTGAATTACTAATGATGTGTTTATCTTGCTTATTGTATGTGTATATAGTACAAGTGCAGTGCTCACAGCATTCTGCATTAACAATTGACCAGTGAGCACCATAAGCAGAACTAAACGTCGTTGTCAAGCTAGAACCAAGAACAGGATAACACACAGTTATCGAGGCTGTTCTAAATCGATTAAAAGCACCAATTACTTTGACATCCGAACAGCACTCATACATTAATTCATTGTAGTTTGTTTTTACTCCGTTCTGGTCTTAAAACCTCAAGAAAAACTGTATGACGGCATGGCAGTGAAATGACCTGTAGGAGGAGCCTTCACAGTGGAGGCAATTCTGGACTGAAGATGGAAATGAATGGAGTTCAACAAGTTGATACTTCTGTCTGCTATCAGGCTAGCTGCGGCTAGCATACTTTAGAACCAAGAAGACCGTTAGGTCAATAAGGCGGATTAGGTGGCTTCAGACTAGGCTGCCATATCAGCGTCATACTTGACCATGGAACTACATACTCCAACGCCCTATTAAACTGTAATAAAAATGCGCGGGGTTATCTATTAACCAAGAGAACGCTTCCATACATGCTCCCTTCAGCAAAAATAACCCCCAGTAGACTTTATGTCTCAACAGGGAGTGTTACAGGGGATAATTCCCATTGAACACAATTAGTACAACAACCGGTACAGCACAGGGGAACTACAGGAATACGGTGTCTATACAATTTAAAAACCTGCACTAATCTGTCAGATTAGTTAGTTTCTGGTTTTGTCCCTAACACACTTTGCGTCTATCTCCACATCTGGTGGTGGTTGTGGTGGTTGTGGTGGTGGTGGTGGTGGTGACAAATCCACAATAGACCCCGGACGGTTTACCTCCAGGAAGATGTCGGCTGCGTCGTGCGCGCACATGACCAGGGTGCCGGCACGCAGCATGTTGTTGCAGTAGGAGAACGTGATGAGAGAAATGGTGGTGAAGTGGTGGGCCAGCATGATGTTGAAATCCTGAAAACAGGAGGAGGGTTAAACACACAGCGAACAAACAGAATCAAAAGGGTACAAGGGATGACAGTTGAGTTACTTGTTACCCAGGTTTTACTCGCCCTACTGGTTATACATTGGCTTGACTCTTATAATAATAACAACCAAAACCACTTCTTCAAACAAGAAGAGTTTCGGGGTAAAGGTCCCCAGGGGAACCTGGCTCAACAGGTATTTGTGTGAGTTTTTTAGTTTTTCTTCTTCTGCTAACACAAAAGCTTCCAGTCATCATAAAAGCCTTTTCCATTTGCTTTGCACGTCAGCTTCACATTTGACTCCAGAGTCAAAAGAAGGCTAACAAGGTCGGCTATGCAGGGCGAGGTGTTTCAGGAAAATCCAGTTGTGTGCCGTGTGCCACACTGCAGACCACAAAACTATGACGATGACACCGCCTAGAGAGAGATCCATCACCGAGGGAAGATCGCTGCCGAGAGAGGCTGGAGGGGACGACACACATGTGCTCACCTTACGCTTGACATCCGTGAACTGGGTGAGCATGAGGGACCAGTAGAAGGCCAGCTCGGCGATATAGTAGTTGTACTGGCCGGGGCTCAGGGGCTATGAGGGAAAGTTAAAGTTTACAAAAATGTGTTGAAGTGCAAGGTAACGTGCAAGTGAACCCGCCCCCCCTCACCCCCTGTTCCCATTTCAGCTCAAACAGCAACACTATAGGCTGTCTGAACCTCTCCATACTAACAAACTGCATAGTAGGTGACAGTAGTATGTAGCACATGTCCAAAATCACATTTTACACCTTATTTTAGTAACAGTGACAAAAAGACACAGAATACTATGTTGAAGCCCACATAAGACATACAAGACATTTACTTTTTTTTTATATAAAAAAAACTATGCCTGCATTACCATCCAAGGCAATGCAGGCTGATCATGTCCTAACCAACAGCATGTTGCTGACTGAGGACATGAGAGTGTCTGGACCCAACGTTTGCGCTTGCTGTTAAAATAATCATTACCTGAAAGGGGTAGTTGTACCAGCATTCTTTGGTATTCCACATCCAAGGAGACTGAGGGAAACCAGACACACGGTATATCATTACACCGATGCGACGTTCCGGTAATGCCACAAAAGATTGAGATAACAAATGACTGCGGCGGGCCGGCCTGGACAACTTACCACCCACAGGTAGCGAATTGCATAGATAAAGATGCCCAGATAGAACGTAAACCTCCACCTAAAGTCGCAAAGAAAGGGAGAACGGTATCGATTAGAATCACCCTGAACCAAAAATACAACGGGAAACTTTGTTGTGTTGCTCCGTGCTCGGAAAAAAAAACATCCCTACCGTTAACCTACATGCTTTCAGAGAACTTTTTGAGTACACTGGGTTTATCCTGGTTTCTCCTGAGGCGGAACCATCTCTGGATCTTCCGTACATCCCAGTCTAATTGCTTAGAGAGTCCGTCCATCTGCTTCTCGTCCGGAGACTGAGACATATAGTGCAGGAAAGTTGGGAAAAACAGACATTTAAGAGTCCACACCTGAACAGCGCTTTACATGACTGTGTGAGGATACATCAGGATGGATATCATGACATACATATCAGTGTTTGTTTGATTGTTTGATTGTTTGTAACATATGTGGGAAATAAGTGCATCTTAGACGCACAAAAGGCTTTATATACCGTTCTGGATGCATACACCTTCTCCAAGACCACGTTGCTCTGAGGCGGACGACTCACTTCCGCCTGAATATGGAGTATTCGGGCACAGGGCTTAGCGACAAGCCTAAGAACACACACACACACACACACACACACACACACACACACACACACACACACAGAGAGACAGACAGATAGGACACAGTCATTCCTAAGAGAGGGGGAGAATCCCAAAGAATGTGGCACCTCATCTAAACACAGTGATGAGTAGAAGTCATGTGAAGGGAAGTCTTGTGGTGGTGGTGGTGGTGGTGGTGGTGGGCCAGTCTAACAGTCTAACACTGATAGGAGACCCGTCTTGGTGTGTTGACTTGACCAATGTCCACACGGCACCAGGAGGAATTTGCTCTCCTTTAAGCCATGAAATATGGACAACAGCGTGGCCTTAAAACGTACTGGTCTTAACTGATGGATGTTGTGATAAAGCTATACTCCATATCTATACTCAATGATCACAATGACTTCACACGTTCAGGATGGATGGATGGATGACACAACTTGGAGACGTGTGAAGGCTACTAGAAGTGTTACGTACATAGGGTGTGTGTGTGTGTGTGTGTGTGTGTGTGTGTTAGTGGTTACTAAAACGTGCAAGAAAACAAAACAAAAAATGGTCCTAAAAATGAAAATTGCAATTAAAAAGTAGCTCTTGGCATCATTGATAACATTACATTGACTCCTGTGTGATGATGTGTGATCCACTTTTTTGCGGCAGGCCACCAAAAACAAAACAAAAACTATTTATGTATCGTTTATTAAAAGGGTAGATTTAGATCACTCGTGTAAAAGATACACGTTTGCATATTTTAAAAGCCCAACCAGCCCCCACATTACCACAAGTCACCGGAGCGTTTAATAAACAGTCAAATACAAGTTTGGAAACGCACTTCATCGTTTCCCAGTGAACATGGATGATGGGAAAAACTATAATAATAATAATAATAATAAATAATAATAATAACAACTTACCTTTCAAAGAGGAACCGGAGGAGCAGCACGCCAAACGCCAGCGGTATGGCGCACATGATGTGGCCGGCCCGGGGGTACTCCACCCCGGGAGGTGGATGCTCCAGGTCCGCCCATGTCACGTTCCCGGGCAGCCAGAATCTCTCGCTCCAGACCCACGACAAGAGGAAGGACGTCATTTGAGCGCCGAGACCCGAGAACTACCGAGAGACCCGAGACCGACCTACCGAGAGACCCGACCCGACCCGCAAAGCGCCAAACTGTGGCCCGGTGACGGTGACGGTGACGGTAACATAGGCGGAGACTCGACTCGCTGCAAAGTAACTCAAGTTGAGGAACTCGTCGGAAGCATCACGACCTCCTCCTCCTCCTCCTCCTTACTCCTCCTCCTCTTCCTCCTCCTCCCGCCGTTCCGTGACGACACACACACACACACACACACAGGGGCGCCGGGCCACGCCCACTCCCACCGGGTTGTTGAGGGTTGAAGTCACGCCCACTCCACCGGTTGAGGGTTGAGTCACGGTCACGCCCACTCCACAGGTTGAGGGTTGAGTCACGCCCACTCCCCCCCACTCCACCGGTTAAGTCACGCCCACTCCACCGGTTGAGGGTTGAGTCTCGGTCACGCCCACTCCACCGGTTGAGTCACGCCCACTCCCCCCACTCCACCGGTTGAGGGTTTAGTCACGGTCACGCCCACTCCACCGGTTAAGTCACGCCCACTCCCCACTCCACCGGTTAAGTCACGCCCACTCCCCCACTCCACCGGTTGAGTCACGCGCACTCCCCACTCCACCGGTTAAGTGACGCCCACTCCCCCACTCCACCGGTTGAGGGTTGAGTCACGCCCACTCCACCGGTTAAGTCACGCCCACTCCCCCACTACACCGGTTGAGGATTGAGTCACGCCCACTCCCACTACACCGGTTGAGCCACGCCCACTCCACCGGTTGAGCCACGCCCACTCCCCCACTCCACGGGGTGAGGGGTGAGTCACCACTCTGTCGGTGGGGGCCGGTTGGGGCAATTTTACACATCACACGTCCTCCCTTTTCTTCTTCTTTTTCTTCTCCTTCTTCCTCTTTTAAAAACGACTACCATGTATTTTCTTCTTCTTCTTTTTTTTTAAAACTACTGCCTGGTTTAAAAAAACTACTTGGCACTGGGCCTTGTTGTTCAGAAAGTTAGGGTTAACATGTGTTTTCTTCTTCTTCTTTTTTTTTAAAACTACTGCCTGGTTTAAAAAAAACTACATGGCACTGGGCCTTGTTGTTCAGAAAGTTAGGGTTAACGTGTTTTCTTCTTCTCTTTTTAAACTTGGTCCTGGGCCAAGTCACCAGCAAGTTAGGGTTAAAAAAAAACCCCCAAAATGTGTTTTTTCTACTTTTTTTCAACTACTTGCCTGGGTGTGTCGTTCAAGAAGAAAAATAAATAAATACAATTAAAAGTTGCATCATAGAGTATGGTACATTTCAGTTGCTTTTAATAACAGGTACCAGGACAACTCTAATCCCTTTTCATACGTTTATATCACATCGAGGTGTACGCAATGCAAAAAACACGCAATACAACCCATTTCACACATAAATGTGTGACAAGTATTGATTGCTGGTACATTCCTCTTCACCTATTGATATCTCAACGCTCGGAGTTGCTGCAAGAGTTGCTTTTGTTTAAACATTTACTCAGGCTTTTACCAGCGGAGGACTGGGTTTGGAGGGGAGGCCTTCGCCAGCCAGGGTTGGGTTCGCTGGCCTGGAACTACAGCGTGTCTACAATAATATGCGTCTGCAGCTATGCAGTTCATGCTCTGCAGCATTTTTCACAGCCACACAAAGCCCAGAGCATCTGTGAGATCTGGATGATGCAAGTTTGAATGAGTTCCAGAGTGTGTTTGAATGTGAAGGTGAATTATGTGGCCGGTTTTATGGGCAGGCATTGTGTGTGTGTGTGTGTGTGTGTGTGTTTTTGTTTGTTTTTCTCACACAAGTGTGTGTGACATCTGCAAACCTAAAATACCGTAGTCACCTGTTGACCATGATCAATATTGGTCATCAAACAAAAGTCAACGCTTGTTTTTAACAGAACATTTTTAAATGAAATGGAAAGTACATGAAAATAAACCCTAAATGATAGGGCCTTATATTTAATAACTGAATGTGTTTATCTTGCTTATTGTAAGTGTATACAGTATAAGTATAGTGCTCAGTCTTAGAGTATTCTGGCATGGTACAGTATTTATAGAAGCTGAAGGCCGATGCTGATTAATTTAAAGGAACAATCGGATGACCTACATGGAAATTGGAGAGGGGGGGGGGGGGGGGGTGTCAGTAGGTGGCAAGGGAGAGAGAGAGAGAGAGAAAGAGAGACATTTGATCCAATGGTCGGCCCCATTGTGTGCCAGCTAGAGTTTTTCTCATCAGTACCAACTAGCCGGGGAACAGTGCAATTGACCAAACAAACCCTCTCTGTTTCCCATCGCAGCTGCATGCAGCTTCCGAGATGCCCTAGTCGGATACATGACTAGTGTGGAGGGGGCTGAGGACAACGTCCACTCCGGAGGGGGGTGTGTGGGTGGTCTGTTTATCAGAGGAAGTACCAACCAGACTCTTCCTGCGTCCCTTTTTAACCACCCGTAGGGGTAATGGTGTTTTTATTTTCAGGGGGTTTTTGTGAAGCATCCGCTCGGAGGCCTGGCTTAGTGTCCCAGTTGCTGCTTGTGACCCCCCCCCCCCCCCCCCCTTCCCACACTGAAACATGGACTAGTCCATTTCACATCAAAAAAAATCTGATGGTGAGGGGAGAGCTGTTCATGTCAGGCACTGCTCTGCCCCACAACGTACAGTAGCCACCACGACAGTTGAGGTAATATCTTCTCTGCTAAGTTTCTACTCATTGAATGTGTGATATATTTATTGTGAATATTTCAAATTTATATGTCATGGCACTGTTATTGTCAACACTTTCTCAGTGGTCTTATAGTTTTGTCTTTCCCTCTTCTGATTGGTCGCATGTTAATGAGTATTTTTATCTTTAGTCGTTGAGTTGTCTCTTATGAAATGTAAAATGTGTGTCGATACCGTCCTGCTGTCCTAAATATCTCCATCTGGCAGATAATAATGGAGGAGAAGGAACTGGCTGACCCTCTGAACAACGTCTCAGTCATCAAAGGTAACTCTTAAATAATGTCTTAAATGCTGTGTCTAAATAGAACGACAGAGGTGGAGACAGAGAGAGAGAGAGAGAGAGAGAGAGAGTGCGTGTTTGTTTGCCGGTGACTAGCTGACCTTGAATCTCGAAAGGAGAAAGTCTCGCAGAGTCATGACTCGCCGAGATAGTTCGGGGCGTGGAAACAGATGGAAACCCTCATATTTCATCACATCAGGGTTTATTCCCGGCTTACATATATAATGCCATCGGTCTGTTCTAGAAGACTACGAGTGTTCTCTCCAGACTTTAATCCGCCTTCACTCTGTGGACTCACTCTGAGATATCATTTGAAATCATAAAAGGGGCTGTACGGCATTCGTGACTTAGTCGACAGGGCTGGATTTGTCACGGCATATTGAGGAATTAGTTTTGCATGAGGAATGGACTCGCTACCAATACTAGCCGATCGGTAGCAGAGATACAAAATACAGACCAGTCTGTCATGACAGCATTGACCTGCGGCGTACTGTAAGTGACGCACTGTGTCTCTGTGATATGCATCGTTTTCATCGGCACAAACGGCACATTCTGTTTCCCTCCAACATGACTCGAGAGACGTAGCCTTTTCCAATTGGCTGTTTTAAAGACGTCGATTGTGCCTTTCAAACGTTCAATTCTGTTCACAAAAAAAGGGGACGTCTAAACCATAAAGCCGCTGTTGAAGAGCCTTCAGTGCCTCATCTGAACTGAATCAGCTGTGCGCTGTGAATGAGTGTTTGAGGCTTGGCTGCCCATGACCCAGCTGTTCGTTTTAATCCAGGGCAGCCTTTTTATATCATTCGGTCAGGTTAGCGAGTGGAGCCACGTGCGCATGACGCATGTTTGTGTCCTGCCTTACTAAACATAGCATGATGAGGCGGGAGGCACCGGCGGCGTCTGTCATGCGACTGGGCTGCACACGGGAGCGGGAGGATGGCGGACACATTCCCAAACACCACCCAGCAGCAGCAATAACAACACAGGCATTCCTTCATCAGCGACACGCGGCACGAGAGAGAGAGAGAGAGAGAGAGGGACACACACACACACACTTTCTCTCTCGCCCACTCCCATTCTCGTGCTCGTTCAGCCAAACAGATGCATACAGGCATGTTTGTTTGCATGTGCACCTCCGCTCTCTCCCTCTCTCTCTCTCACTCTCTGTCTCTCTCTCTCTCTCTCTCCCCCTCTCGCTCTCTCTCTCTCTCTCTCTCTCCCCCTCTCGCTCTCTCTCTCGCACACGCACACACACACACACACACACACACACACACACTCTCGCACACAGTCACACAGCAGAGATAACAAAGCCTGAGGGTGGAGAATAGCGCCCCCCCACCACCCCACCCTAGTCTCAGTGTGGGGACACACACACACACACACACACACACACACATACACACACACACACACACGGCTTGTCGTCATGTGCTGAAGCCACTTGGCTCCACCAGCCTCCGTCAGTCGCTCCACCCTGTCATTTCAGACATGTGAATCAGCAACAGCCACCTTCATCTGGTCGTCTCACTTTGCTAAATTATTGATTGGGTGTGCCTGTGTAATTGTGTGTTGTGTGTGTGTGTGTCTGTATGTCTGTGTCTGAGTTTTGTTTACATGTGTGTGTGTGTATGTATGTATTTATGTAGGTTATGCGTGTGTGTGTGTGTGTGTGTGTGTGTGTGTGTGTGTGTGTGCGTGTGCATGTGTGTGCGTGTGCGTGTGCGTCTGTCTCGGAATGTCTGTATCTCCATCTCTGTCTCTTATTTGTGTGTCTATCTATATCTATATCGGGCCTATCAGAAGCCGGTGATTGCATTAATATGGCATTCCCCAGTCATGTCATGTCAGGGGCCCCCTCGTGTGTCCATTTATGGTGCACAGGCTTCACCCGTTCGGTCTCCCTGCTACGCTTCTGCCAAAGGCTGCGTTTGTGATGAGGTCATCTCTTTTGGGAGCCCTGCTAGATTAGGGGATCATGGCGTTAACTCCGGATTCTAAAGGCCAAAAGGTATTCCAAGCTTGTTTCCATCTCTCGGAAAAACATATCCTTGACACAACATTGACCGGTTTGTTTCTGTGCTTTGTCGTTTTTTAAACCGGCGCTGACTGCTGCCACACCGACATTCCACAGATTCAGATCGATCACGGTGTTATGATAAGGCAGCGTGACATCATAGTCGAAAAAATGCAACGGCACCTATTTCTGGACAGAGCAATTATTTTTTTACGAAATAGGCTCGTTTGCGCGTCTTGGGAAATTACAGTCAGTTCAGCCATGGCTAAATTTAATACCCGGGGGCTGGAGTTAACAAGATAAAACGTTGTGGTGGTCATGGTTCTATTTTAATGATAGCTTTCCAACCGGCTGTCAGTGCAAGCAGTTAGCGCTGCATGGTGTTCACCCTCGACAACAAGAGTTAACTCGCTATGAGTTTACTTTGCTCACATTCCCTCGTTCTCTGCTCTTATGCGAGTAAAAATGGTCACCCTCCTTCTACACCTCAGATGAGCTGATCCAGTCCAATATGGCGTCGTCAGGTGACTCGGAGAAAAGAATCCAGCATCTGAATGAGCAGCTCCAAGAAGCCCTGGAGTCGGCCAACACGGAAAAACTCAAATGTGTTCAGTTGAAAGGTAGAGAAATGCATTCAAATCAATTCTTAATCCTGAACATATAAGCATTGCTCTGCGAAATGTATAACGACGCTCGACACCTTCACAGGTCTCTTGGACGACGAGAGAAGAGACAGCAAACAGCAGGCGGATGAATCAGCGAATCACATTAACGTTCTGAAAGGTGAGCCTCCACAGAGTTGCCCTTGAGCCGCGGGGTCAGTGGACAGAACCGGAATGCTTTATTTCCTCTCTCTGCTGTGAAGTACGGTCAAATTCCGATGTGATCCTCTTCTCGCTGTAATAAAAACAGCGACAACAACGCAACGAAGGCAGTAAAAGGATGTGTGTGTTGTGATAAGAGAAGTGTTGTGATAAATGATAAGATATGTTCACTGTGTAGGGCAGGGCGTTGTAGCGTTTGATGATCTTATCTTAATCGGCAGTATTACATTTTCACGAGTACAAACGATAATTGTTCTATTTAGATTTACATTTTGACTAGATTTTATCATTTTGTCAAAATTCAATTTCTCCTGGTCAGAATGTCATTCTTACTAGCAATATTTAAAGCATAGGTATCGTCAATTCTCAGTCTCACTAGTGATTTTAACGAGTCAGAATTCAATTTCCAGTCGTCCAAATGTAATTCTTATGAGTAATATTTAAAACATAGTTATCTTAAAATTCTCAGTCTCACTTTGTCAAGATTACATTTGGGACCAGAATCAGAATTAGATCCTTACGAGCAAGAACTTAAATGTGCACAGTGAAGCCCTTTTAAAGCCCTTTGAGATGGTACTGTGATTAAGGGACTAAGTGACTTATGTGCCTAAAACAACCCTCGGTCTGCGCCTCACACTGCATGAACAGGTCAGGTGCAGCAGCTCCGGAGCGAGGTGTCCGGCCTCCGAGAGCAGCAGGAGACGGAGGCGTCCAGGAGCCAGGCTGACCTCCAGCGAGCACGCGACGAGGCCGAGCGGGAGCGCGAGGTGGCGGTCGCCGCCGTCCACGGCAGCCTGGCGAAGGTCACCCAGGACCTGGACAGGTGGCGGCAGACGGCCGGCAGGTACGAGCGGGAGGCGGAGAGCCTGCGCGGGGAGCTGCAGCAGCAGAGCCTGCAGTGGCAGAAGACGGCGGAGATACAAGGTAACGCGATCACCGTCATCACATCACGTCACGTCTGTCTGTCTGTCTGTCTGTCTGTCTGGTGTTTCGTGGGTCGTTTAAATGCATTCGATTACAATCAATTATGGAGGTTTTAAAAGTAGCCAATCGCTCCACGTTCCACAATTGATTAATACTCTTCAAAGATTAATTTTGTCAGAAGAAAACGAAATGGTATTACACAGTGAATGGGTGTACACACAAGCCGATTACTAGATCAGTCTACCGGCCTACCCAGTGGACTGTACCGACAGGTAAACTGATCTAGTCAGCATACGTCCAGGTGGACATTCCCACTTGTGATGTCACTAGACAGTAGTCACATGGCAATTGTGAAACGGCTTGCAGTTTGGGGCTAATCACCCTCACACCTGGCGGTGTAATATGTCCCCTTTAATTCCATCTCTAATCAAATTGGAAACAAACGACAAAGCCATGTGACACGTCGACGCTCCGTCCTCCCCCTCCCCCTCCCCTCCCCTCCAGCGGGGGAGCTGCAGGCCGTGCAGCAGGAGCACAGCGCCCTGCAGAGGGAGTGCACGGCGCTGCGCTCCGAGCAGCAGGAGCTGGTGGGCCGGCACCAGGCGGAGCGGGAGCGGCAGCAGGGCGAGGCGGCCGCGCTGTGGGGCCAGGTGGACCAGCTGAGGGCCGCCCAGCAGCGGGAGCGGCAGAGCGCCACGGCGGAGGCGGTGGCGCTGCGGGCCGAGCGAGACGCGCTGCTGGCCAAGCTGCAGGAGACGGACGCGGAGCTCACGAGGTCCACCGAGCACCACGCTAGCTTAACGAGGCCGACGCCCCCCTCCCCTCCCGACTGCTTTTCCTGCTCGGCTTTCTCGTACTGCTCCTTGAGATCGGATAGCTCTGTTTTGCCCTCCTCGTTCTGCACCAGGGCACAGCAGACACAAGATAACGCGGTGTCAGCGATAACCATCAACAACAACAACGGCAATCGCATGCAGGCACACTTCTCCTGAAAACCCATTGATATTATGATGATGTTATGACGGAGGCTCTGTCACGGGACCCCCCCCCCCCCCCCCCCCCACCTCTCTCTGCAGCTCCGCGGTGAGGCCCTGCGACTCCTCCAGCTGGGCCTGCAGCTCGGTGCTGTCCTGCTTGTGCTGGGCCTGCAGGTCCCCCAGCCGCTGCCCCAGGTCCTCCTGGGACCTCTCCAGCGACCTCAGGCTGTCACTGAGCTCAGCGTTCTGGGCCTGTGAGCTAAATAAAATAAGGACACACCAACCGAGCCCAGATGCTGGATGAGGATGCTGCGTAATTG
>PIJE02000731.1:170825-235416 GCA_002895965.2 Coryphaenoides rupestris
GTGTTGCACTGGGGGTGCTCAGGGGGGTGGGGTGGGGGTGGGGGGGGGGGGGGTCCCGTGACAGAGCCTCCGTCATAACATCATCATAATATCAATGGGTTTTCAGGAGAAGTGTGCCTGCATGCGATTGCCGTTGTTGTTGTTGATGGTTATCGCTGACACCGCGTTATCTTGTGTCTGCTGTGCCCTGGTGCAGAACGAGGAGGGCAAAACAGAGCTATCCGATCTCAAGGAGCAGTACGAGAAAGCCGAGCAGGAAAAGCAGTCGATAGCGGACGAGCTGCAGGGATGCCAGGCGGAGATGAAGCTTCTGCATGAGAAGGGAGCCAAGGTGAGCGCAGGCGGTTGTTTTTCAGGACGTTTTATTTTGATGATCTATTTACGATTATTTGTATGATTTATTAAGTTGGAATCTTTTATATTACCATATGTGGCAAAAGCGCTGTCGCTGGCATAGGAAGCAGGCAATTTTTTTCAGCAGCGGTGGAATTAGCGAACCTTTTTGCTTTGTTGTTTGAAACTTTGCATTGTTATCACATTGGCGCTCTTTGACCGCTGATGTGATGAAATGTGAGTCTCCTTGGTTGAGATTCACATTCAATGAAAATGCATTTCAGCGCACCTGCAACACACGCAACACACACACACACACACACACACACTCTGTGTATCCCCCTGTTCCAATACTGTTACTTATTGACGTCCTGGACACGTTCCTGTCTGATTATTCATCACCCGTGACCTGCTGTGTGTGAAGTAGGAAAAACTTGACGTCTAGAAGCCACCACGGTGTCACCACACCACGTCCCTCTCTAGTTGATCACTGTAATGTCCCTTCCCTCCTGTAGACACCTCTCTTGCTGCCCCTCCAAGCCACACTCATCGGCCTTATCCTGGCTTGGCTGTTGTGGTGCTTCAGCGCATTGTGGTAGAAAGGTACACACTACACCTGGTCCCTGTCGGTGCCAACATCCTCATCATCATCCTCCGGCTCCTCTTCCCCGGGCAGCGCATCGCATGACGTTAATCACTTCGCCTTCATCGCAGCCGCTTGCTAGGGGGATGAGAACACGGGAACTTGCCCTTTGCTCTCCGAACGCTAAGCTTCTGCTGATCATCATCCAGTTTTCGACATCTGACATCCGCTTGTCTTGTCTGGTCTGGTCTGGTCTGGTCTCGTATTGTCTCTCTCTCTCTCTCTCTCTCTCTCTCTCTCTCTCTCTCTGGGGTCGGGATGGCCTCTATCTAACAGCTGCTGTTCTGTTGTGTTGTGTTTGGTGTGTTTCTCCCCACTGGGCTTGGGCTTGGCTGGGCTTCACACTGTGCATTTAGAATGAGCTATTTTAACACCGCAACCTCCATGTTTCTTTACCGCATTGGGTTTCAACGGAGCGCCGTCCCTCTCTGGCCCAAGCATTGTGGCCAATCCTCTGAGGGGCACTGTGGCATAATGAAGTGGGTGACGGCTTCCGTGTGTGTGTGTGTGTGTGTGTGTGTGTGTCTGTGTGTGCGTGTGTGTGTGTGTGTGTGCGTGTGTGTGTCCCCACCTGTTGCAGAAGCCGTGGATGGTCTGGGGATCTGCGGCGGCCGTGGCTCTGACCGCGGTGACCGTAGCCGTGCTCTACAGGACCTGAGGAGCGCAGAGACGGAGAGCTACACACACACGCTCGCACACACACATACACATACATAGACACACACACACAAAGGCACACAGACGCACTCACAGAGACACAGACAGACACACATGGGGACACAGACACAGACACAGACATAGACATAGAAACAGACACAGACAATGACACACACACACACACACATGCACACACACACTCAGGCATATGCACGCACATACATATGCATAAACACACACAGACGCACGCAGACACAGACACACACACACACACACAGATGGCATAAACACACACACATGCAAACACAACACACACACACACACACACACACACATCCACAAGCACACCCATGCACATGCACGCACATACATATGCATAAACACACACACACACACACACACAGTCACAGACACAGAGACCACAGAGACAGACACAGACACACACACGCACATATGCATAAACACACACACACACGCATGCACGTTCGCACACAGACACAGACGCAGACACACACACACACACACGCTCTCGCTCACTCTCTCTCTCTCTCTCTCTCTCTCTGGCTCTGTTCTGTGTACTACTGGTCCTCCACACTGGGACCCCACCAAGCCTTCTGCTTTAGCCGTGATCTGAAGAGCTCTCACTTAACACCGCTTGGTTCTCCGTATATCGTAGGAGTTAGTCGGCTATAAGAAGCGAACTTCGTATTGTTAGTCGTTACATTGGCTGTTTTGTTTGTTTTTTAGGACGTATGGGGAGATGAGTCAAACTCTTTCTTTCCTTTTTCACTGGACCTCCAGGGGTGAACATGTGAAATGAAATACTGACCACACCTCACTAAATATTGACATGTTTAATGATTATAGAGATGGCGCTGTTTAATATTTAGCTGCTGTTAACCACAAACAACACTCACCATGCAAATGTAATCCAACGCATGAATACTCCCGCCACGAGTAAATGATTAATGAATCTCGGTTGTGGTGGATAGTGCTCCCAAATAAATTGGAATAATTGGTGTCATAATATGGCAACTTAACTTGGTCTTTTTGGCACTTTAGATGGTTCCCCTCATGTTTTGAGACGTACACGTGATGGGTGTGGTTGTATACAGCGTATAATGAGCGTGTCAACGATCTCTAAACTCTAAACTTTCAAAAGATTGTCAGAAATGTGTCTCACGGCAGGAATGAACCACAGATCGAGATTTAAGATTAGGACCAATGGGACTTCCTTGGATGATGGCAGATAAGAATTGATGATGGATTTGTTTTCTTTTCGGTCGTAAAAATATTCCATTTTCCCGTCGGTGACTTTTTGAGAGACAGCGAGAACAAAGGAAACGGTGCCGTGTGTCATCTGTAGCCATGAGTGACTGTGTGGGTGTTGAATAACTTTCAACCACGCTCGTTGGTGATAACAAGGTCAAGTTTAATGGCGTGTTTTTATTGGGTAAAGGATATTTATTGATCTTACGCAATTCAACTGATAAGTGTGCTGATCACTGGTCTGTTATCTGTGTGAGTAATACATAACTAGACCTGACAAACCGATATGATCTTCACTGACATACCTTTTTTTTGTTTGAATATTGGATTACACCCCAAATGAAATGATGACATACTTTGGAAAGATCTATTCTCTATAAACACTTTCATGAATAAGTTAGCAGTTTTTTTTCATTTGGAAACTGAATTCATCCCTGTAAATAATTGTGCAGAGTTATTTTGTAAACGGAAGGAAATGTTCAATTGTTAAAAACAAATGGAAAAAATGTGTCTAAATGTACTACTAATTTGTCTAAAACATATGCACCCCCCCCCCCCCCTATTAAAGATTAAAAAACACAAAAACAACCCTGTTGCAGTCTGTGTCTGTTGACACAGTGTGAATGAATTGTCCATAATGATTAATTAATTTTCTTTTAAAGGTTTAACCTCAATCATGCTTACTGTACCATAATTATACAATCTGGAACCATTTTTCACAATTGCACAAACATTTTATGACTCACTGCTGCTGAACTATGCAGTCATGTTTCCTTTGTATGTCACCTACCCAGATGCTAACAAAGATACTTCATACATACTGTACATACATACTGTACATAACCTGGTGGACGTGTGGTTTAAGCAGCCTCATGCTGGCCCCGAGGTAGTCTGGGGTGGTTGAGGCTTGCACACCTGTGACGGGCAATCGCTAATCAAGTGCACACCGGTTTAAACCAGCCATCACCACACACACACCACACCACACACACCACACACAGCCACACCACACACACACAACACACACACACCACACACACACACACACACACACACACACACACTCAAGAGACCTGCTCTGACTACACTCTACTCCAAATGCGACAACAAACCGGTTTATTCAACACCTCCCGGTGTCCTGATGATGGGAAAAGTCACTTTATCTGGCAAGGTCATTTGCTACAATTGCATACATACATACATACATACATACATACATACTGTACATACAGACATACATACATACATACATACATACATAAATACATACTGTACATATACATGCTGTAGTGACAACGAATTGTAAAGACGACCAATATCTAATCCTCACGTATAAACCATGACCTTCTCAGGCCACAAGGTCACACATGCGACCTGGAGGACGTGCGGTGCGTGTGACGGCCGACGATGTCCTCATGCCCTCGTCTCCGTGTCCTATATGGGAGGAAATGGAACGAGATGAGCGCGTGCATCGCTGCGAAACTCGCTCTGTCCATTTATTCTGCTCCAGTTTGTATCTGGGTCAGCTCTGACACCAGAGCCCTGCTTCCCCCATGCTGTGGCCAGTCCCAGTATTACTGTAATATCTGATCAGGACTTATAGCTAAAAGATGCCAAAAAAGATGATGAAAAGAAAATGTCTGATGATATCGCTGACAAAAATGACCACAAATGTAATGTATGACAATGTATGGCATGGGTATGCATATTATTATACACACATACCATACATATACACATTCTACTACGTATTCTACATATTATGTCAAACATTATTTTCGGACAGAGTACTCTTGTCCTATAAGGAGGAATCTTACGGAAATGCGTATGGTTCTCATTCATTTGAGGAAGTGTGCTGTTCTGTGTGTGATAAAATAGAATAAGGGATGAAGAGATTCCGATTCCAGACCAGAATTGGAATCAGGAGTCTATGTTCAAACGACTGAAATGGCCTGACACTGAATCAGTGCAGTGGGAGAGAGTGTTTGTGGTTACAGTCCCAATTTCAAATCATTCATTTTTTCATTAGAAATAAAAATGTGGCTCGCTGATGTGGAATTTATCTCCTTAAAACAACAAGAGCAGCATTGCCGGACCTTCCCAATTCATTTCGGGCCCCTGTGGTCCTGCAGTGTGTGCGGATATAATATGTTCACTGCTTTCCACCATGTTGACAAAAGCCAGACCATCCACAAGCCCTGCCATCCTCTCTCTAGGCCTGCCCCCCCCCCCCCTCCCTTAGCACTCTGATCACTCCCAGTTCTGTGGAACGTCACCAACCTCCATTACTGGAATTTGAACAACAGCGGAGGAGAAGCAGAAGTTGAGCAACACGCATCTGAACTGAAGCCATAATAACTGAAGAGCAAGTATCAGGAGTGTTTGAGACTTAACCGTTGGGAGACAGAATGTAATATAGAACGTAGATTCATGTTGTGGCTTAAAGGGCCTCCAATATTTTACCACCTGAGTGCGAGTGTGTTTAGTGTTTGTTACAAGCCGTTGTAAAAATTGTTACGTGACTTAAATTGTCGTTGTGACAAAGTGACATCACAAGTGGGAGTGTCCACCCAGATGTAGGATGGATAGGTAAGCCTACCAGTTGGTACGGTCCACTAGAAGTGTCGGGTGGTGAACTGATCATCTAGTCATCATACATCTGGGTTAGACACTCCCCCCTGTGATGTCACTATGTCACAATGACAATTTTAGTCACATGACAATTTTGAAACTTGTAATGGCTAATCACATGGCTCACACCAGGTGGTAAAATTGGGAGCCTTTATGTGCATTAAATGCATACATTTAAATAAATGTTAAACCCACACAACACCCACAATGCTTCTTATCTTTTTGAGTAACATGGAGACCTATCTTTGCACTGTATATCAATAGTTCTCACTTTCTTACTGTCATCAACGGTAGGATACCTTAAGAGTATACCAAATTCAGGATGGATTTTATGACAACATCACTGTATGCTTCTGTTTGCCTCGCTCTGAGCCATGTAATCTGCACGCTCACTTTAAATAATTGACAGAATAACAAAGTGGCCTGGTTTCACAACAATGTACGTATCAAATCAATACACTCCAGCCAGACCACCACAACCACCCAGGGACAGTTTTCGCTCCATTGACCTGATCTGGGATCAGATGTCTGTCTCACATTTATCACCGCGAACAGTGCTAAGAGAACTTCAGTGTTTTATTTACTCAGTCTCTTCAAACATCAGCTATTGTGGGGCAAGTTATTGAATTCTATTCATGCATTTAGACCAATCAATACAGACTTACGCCTTTGCATTTGTCTTCCAGCCTTTTACTCATGACAGAAGATATATCAAGAGGAAAATAATCTGATTGAGTAAGTAATAACAATTTCCACTTTTTTAAATGCTAATTTGAATATAGTGTATGTTTTTCATTGCGTTTTCATTTTAGAATTACAGTATGTAAGTTTGAGGTACGTATGTGAAAAGCTGTTTCTCCGCATCAATAATGCATGAGTGAAACGGATCATTTCACAAACATGGGGTTGTTCTGCCGCTGGAGAGATTATATATCTCGTCTGGCCTGGGAACGCCTCGGGATCCCCCAGGAGGAACTAGAGAGTGTGGCTGGGGAGAAGGAAGCCTGGGGGGCCCTGCTTAGCCGGCTGCCACCGCGACCCGAACCCGGATAAGCGGACGCGAATGGATGGATGGATGGATGGGTTGTTCTGTGTTCTCTTTGAATACATATATTTTGTGTTTTCTGTGGCTGAAAATAATAAATATTCCAAGGCATTGTGCAGCAGTGACATGGGTCATTTCCAAATATTTGACCAAGGTTATTTACTGTGGTGTGTACATGTTTTGTTGTTTCTTGTTTGTTTTTGGTGAGGTGCGCCATGGCTGCTGACCTGGACGTGGTGAATCTGTTTGTTATCGCCGGTGCTATGCTGGCTCTGCCCATTCTGGCTTTTGTTGCATCCTTTCTTCTCTGGCCATCAGCACTCATTAAAGTATATCACTGGTAAGACTGGTAATATACTGGCAGTATACTAGTGTCGTTCTCTCCGCTGCTCATGATACTATGGTGCGCCCCAGTGCGAATTTGAGTTTGGGTCCAGGGACTCGCTGGATGCCGACTGGGTCATGGATCTGGGATTCAAATAAAAATGTTGATTTAATCAACAGGGTCAGCATTGAGTTTAGTTTAGTTGATAAAACAATACATAATATGGATGTGTGTGTGTGTGTGTGTCTGAGAGAGTGTGTAAATTGTACACATTGTACGCTACACAATGAACCAGACGGACCCCCCCCCCCCCCCACCTGTGGTTCAGGTACTGGAGGCGGACCCTCGGCTTGCAGGTGCGCTACGCAGACTGCGGCGGCTACCGCTTCTGCTACTCCTGCAGGGGCAAGCCGGGCATGAGGCCCTCCATCCTCCTGCTGCACGGCTTCTCCGCTCACAAGGACAGCTGGCTCACCGTTGTCAAGGTAACAGGAACACAACAACACAAGGACACAAACTAGGACACAAACTAAAGAACATAGGCTTTTGTACAGTTTCCATTAGATCTGCCGACACTGCAACCTTGCATGTGTTTGAGGAATAGTTATCAATGTGGTTGGCAGTAGCTCAGGAGGTAAGAGTGGGTCTGGGAACAGGAAGGTTGCTGGTTGCTAGTTCGGGCCCGTGTCGAGGTGTCCCTGAGCAAGACACCACCTAACCCTTACTGGTCTTGACGTGTTGGTTGTTACCTTGCATGGTTGACACCGCCGTCGGTGTATGAATGGGTGAATGTGAGGCAACTGTAAAGCGATTTGGGTAAAAGCGTGATATAAATGACATTACAACACAGAATCAGAATACAATGTTTCTGTATATGTGTGTTGTTCTGCTGAAATGTACAACCTAATTCAGCCCATAATGCATGAATCGAAGTCGAAAGCAGGGACAGATAGCAAGGAAGCACTTGGCCAGACATGACTTGTTGCTTTCCCCCACAATTAGTTTGAATGATTCTATATACATACTGTGTGTCAGCCGTATAAATGGTGACCTCCCCAACTGTGTGCTTTAGTATCTACCCAAACATCTGCACATTCTCTGTGTGGACATGCCCGGCCACGAGGGGACAACCAGAACCAACGGAGAGGATTACTCTATTCAAGGGCAGGTCACAAGGATCCGCCAGGTAAGTATTTTTCATGATATGACGCAATTTCTCCTTTCGTGTGCAGTGTGGATTGAGTGTGTGTGGTCGGTGGCTGGTTTAAACAGACCAGGCCTCACCTGACCCCGGGCTCTGTGGCACATTGGGGAATCAAGGCACACGGGATAAACCAGTTGCCAACCACACACACCCACAGGAGAGCCCAGGCAGAGATCTCCTGTGTGTGTGATTGCAGGCTACACACCACGTGGTGCATTGGGGAATCAGGACACACAGGATAGACCAGCCAGCCGGTTTAACCTATGTGCCTTGATTACTCAAGGCACCGGTCTAATCAGCCTGAAACTGGCCACTCACTTACTGGGCAAGACTGCTCTCGACGACCCAGCGGTTGCCTTGCATGGCTGACACCGCCGTCTCTGTGTATGAATGTGTGTAATGAATGATGGGTGAATGTGAGGTAATATTTTAAAGTGCTTTCTTGGGTAAACGCTATTTTTAAATGCAATCCATATTAAATATTTCATATTCCACAATCCACAGTTGACCTTTTTTTTGTCTAAAAGAAACATGCCTCAAAATACCTCAACACTAATGTATGTCTAATGGACTTTCCTTTGTTTTTATTAAACTAAATTCATTTCCCTTTCATTGTGTAGTTTGTGGAGGCCATTCGCTTAAACAGGAAGCCTTTTCATTTGGCGGGAACCTCGATGGGTGGCAGCGTGGCTGGGGTCTACGCAGCCTGCTACCCGTCAGACATCTGCAGCATGACACTCATCTGTCCAGACGGTAAGCTGATATGAACTCATCGGTTCATCAATGAACACAAACCACTGTATTGTAGGGGCGGCGGCAGTAGCTCAGGAGGTAAGAGCGGTTGTCTGGTGATCAGAAGGTTGCTGGTTCGCTCCCCCTCCTAGCTAAGTGTCGAGGTGTCCCTGAGCAAGACGCCACCTAACCCTAACTGGTCCTGACATGTTGGTTGTTACCTTGCATGAATAGGTGAATGTGAGGCAACTGTAAAGCGCTTTGGATAAAGGCGTTATATAAATGCGAACCATTTATTATTGTCGTTGTATAAGCCTACACTAGTGTCAGTGACATTTCTTTACCTTTAACCCACAGGTATAAAACATGTATCTGAGACCAAATTTGACAACCATCTGCAAGAACTCCAGTACAACCAGTATTCATTAAACATCCCGCTGATCCCGACCACACCCGAGGAGATGGAGGACATGTTGAAACTCTGCTCCCACGTGCGCTTCAAGATCCCCCAGCAGGTCGACACCTCATTTCAGAAAGGCTGTTTGTGAAAGGCTGTTTAAACGGCCTGAGATTAGCCATTAGCCATCATATACCCCCCCCCCCAGTGACAGCACAAGTGGAAGTGTCCACCCAGATGTATGATGGATATCCACATACACGTAGATGCCGGTATCTTGCCTACGGGTTCTGACTGGTTCGGTCCCATTCCAATAGTCGAAATGCAGTTTTTTGGGCTGCTTTTCGATGTGACATTTCACAGGTTACAATATGTTACTGTTACGAATTAAACAGTAAAAGTATCCTGTGTCATAAATACATGCCTGGCATTTGTTACAAACTAAATTTGGTTCAAAATTCAGCTAGTTGTGATGATATTAATTGTGGACAGATCTCCTGCCTCCATAGACACACATGAATTGGAACTTGGGAGGCGTGGTTTCACCTGAACAATATGGCAACCGCATTGCTGCAGCAGAGGCAAATGCAATGCATATACAGTATATCTACAGGGGGGAAGTGACATGACCATTATGAAACCACTTGTAATGGCTATATTTACACTCACACCTGGTGGTAACAAAAATTGGCCCTTTTAAGAATGGGGCCTCAACTAAAACACGTTCCTGTTCATACAAAATATATTTTATCCTCTGTTTAGATTCTTCAAGGTCTGGTAGATGTTCGGCTCCCTCACAATGAATTTTATGAAGAAGGTTGGTGGATTGTTCAGTCGCTCATTGCCCATCACGCATATTTCCTTCACGTTGGCTAAAGTAAGCCTAAACTATTTATTTTTTTACTTCTTTCAGTTTTCATGGAACTCATCAGCGAAAGATCAAGATATGCCTTACAAGATCACTTGCATCTGATTTCTGTACCTCTGCAGATCATATGGGGCAAACAGGACCAGGTATAATGCGTGACTTGGCTTCAAAACTAAGTTTAGAATGCATAACATTTTCCTGGAATAGCAGATACTTTAAAACATTTTTCTCAAACCATTTTGCCAGGTGGTGGACGTCTCTGGCGCCACGGTCATTCAAGAGAAAGTACCTGGGTGCAGAGTGGACCTGCTGGATAACTGTGGCCACTCTGTGGCCATGGAGAGGCCGCGTCGAACAGCAAAACTCATACTGGAGTTTATCATTTCAAAGCAAAATACCAAGGGCACCACCAAGAAGTCCTCCTGAAAGATTACCTGAATAGCAGTTATAATATAGTTATGATATATGTCAATTAGAACTGTAGGCTTACTATAAAGCCCTAGCAGGTTTCATTTGTTGAAATACAGATGTTCATTTTTCCAGTAAAATGCTAAATGAAGGAAATAAACATTGAGGATCCAGGGGTGACGCTGCTTGTGTGTTTGTGTGTGTGCGTCTGTGTGCGTGCGTGTGTGTGGTTGCATGTGTGTGTGTGTGTGTGTGTGCATGTGCTTGCATGTGTGTGTGTGTGTGTGTGTGCTGCATGTGTGTGTGCTTGCATGTGTGTGTGTGCTTGCATGTGTGTGTGTGTGTGTGTGTGTGTGTGTGCGCTTGCTTGCATGTGTGTGTGTGTTTGCATGTGTGTGTGCATGTGCTTGTATGTGTGCATGTGTGTGTGTGTGCTTGCATGTGTGTGTGTGCTTGCATGTGTGTGTGTGCATGTGTTTGCATGTGTGTGTGTATGCTTGCATGTGTGTGTGTGTGTGTGTGTGTGTGTGTGTGTGTGTGTGTGTGTGTGCTTGCATGTGTGCATGTGTGTGTGCTTGCATGTGTGTGTGTGTGTGTGTGTTGTGTGTGTGTGTGTGCTTGCATGTGTGTGTGTGCTTGCATGTGTGTGTGTGCTTGCATGTGTGCTTGCATGTGTGCTTGCATGTGTGTGTGTGCTTGCATGTGTGTGTGTGCTTGCATGTGTGCGTGTGTGTGTGTGCTTGCATGTGTGTGTGTGTGCTTGCACCAATCTCCTCTCTCTCCACTTGACCGCCACCATCAGGAGGTGCTGCATTTCCCCACCCCCTGCAGCATTCAAACCTCCCTGCCTCCTCCTCCTGCTGCTCCTGCTCCTCCCAGTGTTGTGTGTCATCCCGGTCCCAGTGTATATAGCCCATAGCATCCAGACGTAGAGGACCAAAAGAACCCAAAAGTCCTGGTAAAGCCTTTCTATTGTAAATGTACATCGCTATGCTTTGACTGAAAGAAACTCCAAGCAGCAGGCAGCAGGCAGCTAACAGGAGCTAAAGCTAAAGCTAAAGTTCCAGTGCACCATAACCAGAACCTAATGCATGTCAACAACAACAACAACAAACAACAAACGTGTATCTACGTGTATATTTACTAACAGTTCACTAAAATCGCAGTCAGTAACGACGAGTAAGTCGACGACTAAACGCCTTAATTCGCTCATTTTGTTGACATGCTAGGCTAGCCTGTTAGCTTCCCTCTGCTAATCTGCTAGTTTACTGACTGTCGGGACTGGAAGTCGCTGTCGTTTATATTTTATATATTTTTTTATCAACGTCCACTTCAACACAAAGTCATGCTGTTTTATTGTGCACAATGTACAAATGTAAAATGTAAAGTACATACAGTACATTCCCAGTTGCCAGGTGTTTCCAGCGTCAGTAGATCCAGATGTCACAGTGTGTTGACCTGGGACTGCTGTGTACTATTATTATTATTATTACTATTATTATTCTTATTATTTATATATTATATTATTATTATTAATAATTAAATATTATTAATTATAATTAATTAATTATTATTATTAATGACAAATATATTATTATTATATATATTAGAAAACCCCCCTTGAGTTAACATGTATCCATGTTATAATATATAGTGTTATTAATAATAATAATATTAATAATAATATTACACAGCAGTCTCAATGACTCAAGCTATGCAACAGAACTGTACAGTAAACAGTTATATTATAATGTTTGTTTATGTTTGTCATGATGAAAACAAAGCACTAATCAGTCACATTCTTGGCATTTAATGCCATTTATTTTATATGTATTTTTATGTCATCATGAAAACAAAGCATTACTCATTCACGTTATTTGGAATTTAATGCCATTTATTTTATATGTATTTTTATGTCATCATGAAAACAAAGCATTACTCATTCACGTTATTTGGAATTTAATGCCATTTATTTTCTATGTATTTTTATGTCATCATGAAAACAAAGCATTACTCATTCACTTTATTTGGAATTTAATGACATTTATGTAACTATGAAGACCAATATTATTATTATTGTGTGTTGTGACTTTTTTACAGGTGCCATTCAAGTAATCATCAGCGTGGCCAGGTTCAGGTTCAAGTTCAGGTTCAGGTTCAGGCCGTGAAGTGGGCATCTTAATTTACCGATGGATAATGGTGACTGGGGCCATAGCGTAAGTTTCATTGCAGGTCATATAGCTAATTAATTCTGTGTTGACTGACAGCTATTACTCAGTACCCCTCCTCCCTCTTTGCTTTGTTTGCATTTGAAAGTGTAACAACAGCTACACCTCAAAAGGAGTCATGCATGCATTGACACGTGTCTCGTTCTTCCCTCTTGTTCTGTTTAGATGAACAATCCCGTTACCTTGAATGTGGGCGGCCACCTGTACACCACCAGCTTATCCACCCTGCAGCGCTATTCGGACTGCATGCTGGGTGCCATGTTCCGCGGGGACTTCCCCACGACCCGAGATTCGAAAGGGAACTACTTCATTGACCGCGACGGAACGCTATTCCGGTACATCTTGAACTTCCTGCGCACGTCCGAGCTGACGCTTCCCGTGGACTTTAACGAGATCGACCTCCTCAGGAAGGAGGCCGACTTCTACCAGATTGAGCCGCTGATCCAGTGCCTTCACGACCCCAAGCCGTTGTACCCTCCTGACGTCTTTGAGCAAGTGGTGGAGCTCTCGAGCACGCGGAAACTGTCCAAGTACTCCAACCCCGTGGCTGTGATCATCACGCAGCTCACCGTCACCACCAAGGTGCACTCCCTGCTGGAGGGAATCTGCAAAAACTTCACCAAGTGGAACAAGCACATGATGGACACCAGGGACTGCCAGGTGTCGTTCACATTCGGGCCGTGCGACTACCACCAGGAGGTGTCCCTGCGGGTGCATCTCATGGACTACATCATGAAGCAGGGCTTCACCATCCGCAACACACGCGTCCACCACATGAGCGAGCGGGCCAACGAGAACACGGTGGAGCACCACTGGACGTTCTGTAGGCCGGCGCGCATCGTCGCGGACTGAGCCGCTGCAGAACTTCACATCGTGTAGCAGTTCAGTAGCGGATCATGTGGTTGACGTGTAAACACCAACAAAATCAATAAGTCTCTTCTTATTCACTTTGGTATGTTATGTTTATGCATACAATACGGTACAGTATGTATGTTGGTGCCAGGCACATAATCTTGACAGATGCAGCATATGAGAATACCGACACTTAAATTCTATTTTTAAATTATTGAAACTGTAAATGTGGAAACTGATTGTAAAATGCAGCACTGCTAAGTGCATAGAAACAAATATAGCCCAGCTGGAGAAATATTAGTAAAAGCAATTTGATTATGTCCATTAAAAACCATTATGTGTCAAAAAAATAATCAAACATTCCTAGGGAATTTTAATTTATATTCAAACAAAATGTGCATTTCATGTTTTTATAGGGCTGTGGCAAATGACCACCAAGGACAAGGCCATGGTATGGGGACAATAAATATGTCTTAGAATAGTTGAATGTCGCGGTTACTGTTATGTCATGTGTTTTTTTGTTTGTTTTTACACCCAATGTCGTCTAAAAACATGTTACAAAGCCATGAATAAGCAGAACCAGCGTCAGTTTTATATTGTTTCAATGAATAAATTTAACTATTTTATCTGGTTTTACAGTTGATAGTCTGCTGTTGTATGTGGATGGTTCTCTGGTACTATGGCTGTATCTGCACTATTATGTTATGTTACAAAGTAGAACTCACATGGCGTATGTACAAATTTTTCCTCAAATAATAAAAATTATCATTTCTAATCTAGTTAGCATTATTGTCAACAAATATTTTCATTGAACTAAAGATTTTTAGCGCAAGAAAATATATACATATATAACAATGAATAGGCCTAGCAACCTATATACAAATGTATGCAAATCCCCAAATCAATGTAGTATATATCTGATTTATCAATATGATAGATTTCTAGTTATTTGTTTAATTCAACACCCTGAAAACATGTATTCTTCTAAGACTACACCATATATGACATCTGTGACGTGCCACACACCAACATATAATATGTCACTATATTGTCATTTTTAACTATAATTAACCATCCATCCCTGTAAAGGTGACTTTTTAAAACGTGATCCGGATATGACGTAGAGGAGGGGTGGAGCTACTGGTGGTGGTGCGAATGTTTTCTACACCTGAACCTGCCGCGTGGGCGTCTCCGGCACCACTAGCGGTCGCGCTACCCCCCTAACTCCGCCCGTTTGGGTAGCGCTCGTCACAAAAACGTTCGGCTCCCTTCTTATTGCGCGGCGTCACCAGCTCTCGGTGGTCTCAGCAGCGGATGAGGAGGATGAGGTCACAGGAGGTCACACAGCGACATGGTGTTCAGGAGTAACACCGTTAAGTTTGTGCTCAGTGCGGTGCCGACATGTTCAGGAGTAGCACCGTTAAGTTTGTGCTCAGTGCGGTGCCGGGTAAGCGCCATCTGGGGCCCTACCGGTTCCTGCCCGTGTTCTTCTGCATCGGAGGCGTGATGGAGTGGGTCATGGTCAACGTGAGGATCGGACGGGAGACCTTCTGTGAGTATAATAAGCTACCTGTTACTCTGCTCATAGAATAGAATAGAATCGAATAGAACTTCATTTATCCCGAAGGAAATTCTCTTAATACAATGACCTACGTTTTAATGTTTAAAACCATTGACACATACACATGTCAACTGTTAGTAACCTCTAAATTATATATAAACTATATTATTATTATTATTATTATTATGATCATGTTGTCTATAAATATTATCTATAACACTACCTCTCATCTCCTCATCATCATGTTCTTAATTATTATTATTATTATTATTATTATTATTATGTTGTCTATAAATATTATACCTAACACTACCTCTCATGTGCTATATTATTATTATTATTATTATTATTATCATGTCTATAAATATTATCTATAACACTACCTCTCATCTCCTCATCATGTTCTTAATTATTATTATGTTGTCTATAATATTATATATAACACTACCTCTCGTGCTATATTATTATTATTATTATTATTATCATGTCTATAAATATTATCGATAACACCACCTCATCTCCTCTCATCATCATGTGCTATATTATTATTATTATTATTATTATTATTATCATGTCTATAAATATTATCTATAACACCACCTCATCTCCTCTCATCATCATGTGCTATATTATTATTATTATCATGTTGTCTATAAATATGATCTATAACACTACCTCTCATCTCCTCCTTATCTTGCCTACATGTTTGTATATTTTAACTGTACATTTGTAAATCCGTTAGTTTATTTTTATCATTCTGTTTTCCATATTGTTTTATTGTACTGTATCGCTATGTAACCTGGCACAAGAATTTCTTTCTGGATCAATAAAGTTACATTCTATTCTAAATATTACCTTGCAATATTGTCTCTCATCTCCTGTCATCATCATGTGCAATATTCTTAATGTCATGTGCAATACAACATTTTTTTGTTTTAGTACATTTACATTTTATTTTGCATCACAATTTTATATCAATGAATCCACAGTACAAGTTTTATTGCTAAATTGTATTAAGTGCAATAATCACCCTTCTATTGTTTGTTTGTTGTTTGTTTTGCCAGATGATGTCTACAGAAGAAAACAATCAGAAAGAGCATACGAGAAGAAGATGACAGTCAAGTAAATGTTGGGGACATTGAGGACCAAACGGTTATAACATAAAGAACTGTGGACTCTGAATGCTTGTTTACATCAAGCAGGAATGAACAGACATTTGTGGAAAAGATGTCATGTCCACTTGCACCTGAACATCCAACGGCCGGGACACATTGTATTAAAATCTTTGGATATTCACATAGCCTCATCTTTTTGGAAATATTTATTACCAGAAGAAAATGACTCAACTCATGTGTTTTCTTGTCATTTCCCCCCCCCCTGCCTAAAATTCCACAAGGTTTTGTTAATCAGAAATGTCTAAAATGATACAAGTCTAAATAAGGAAATAGAAAGAAGCTTAACATATACTTATGAGGCTATACAATGTTAAAAGAAGTAAGTAAAGGACAATTGGTATTAAAAAATCCCTTTAAACTGGAGGTCCCTCCATTTCACCCAGGAACTTACTTCTACTTCATAATGCTGATCTCTTACACCTCAGGGTTTACAGCTATTTCCCCCAAACCATGCCTTGGTTATGTAAGAATTGTTTTAGTAGTAATGTCCAGTAGGGAGATTCCGCAGACAGATGAAGCTGTTTGGGTGCTGAGCCAAGACAATTGGGTTCCCGTCCAGTCTCACCTCTTCCAGGGTCGTGCGGATGTACAGACTGGTGTTGCCTTTGCAAAACGTCTCATCGGTAAGCGTATTGATTTTGTTGTTCTGCAGCAGGAGAGGGGAAAAAACGTTTTTACTGTGTCACGAAACAAAGACCATTAAAAACATCATGAGCTAATCCAAGGAATGCTTGGCATAGTCTTTTGTGAGTACAAAATGATTTTCCTAATTAACTTACATTGAGGTGAACAACTTGCAGAGTCTCTGGGAGTTGTGGGATTGCTTCCAGTTCGTTGTTTCCAAGGTATAGATAGGTCAGTTTGGAAAGTTTCTGCGTGCAAGACAAAGATGAACTTTTCAGATTGACTCACTTACTTTTGAACTGAACTTGATTCTTAGTACAGTAAGTGAGAGAGTGATCCCTAACATTTTTGTATCATATCTTACCTTGAAAGCATTGGACTTCACACCCTTGGATTTAAGAAGGTTGAAATTGGCGTTCAGTGTTGTTAATTTGCCAGGTAGCATTGGCAATTTGGTTAGTTTGTTGTCCGTCAGGTAGAGCTCCTCAAGATTGGTAAGTTTGGAAAAAGCCCCGTCTTCAATCTCACTGATCACGTTTCCAGTCAGGTCGATTACTTTTAATGTGACTGAGAAAAAGAGGAGAACACCCAAACACATTGTTCAGTTGGGTTTGGCCAAGATATTTACCAGGAAATTACACATTTGGGACCAATCTGCTGTCTCTGCAAAACCAAAAAAAATATCACCAATAATCCATTTATTTACCAATATTGGCAAAGTCTTTGTTTTTTATTTTCTTGATCTTGTTGAAGCGTGCATAAAGGTATGCTGTTTCCCTTGGCAGTGCTGGGATGGTTGACATCTCGGGGGACACATCCTCGCAGTACACCGATCCAGTCAGGCATACACACAGCAGACATGTGGGCAGCGCTGAAGCTTTTTATTTAGGTGAAAAATATAGATTAACATTGAAAAAGTTGGAAGTACAAGTCTATTTTGAAAGATAATGCACAATGCACCACCTATTGGAGCATATGTGTTAATAGAGCATATCATTTGAAGAATGTCTTTGCTTTATACTTGATTTTTTATTTTTCATCTGTGTATTGTATTACCATCAGCATCTGGTTCTGCATTTTGCGGGATCTCAGGAATGGTCACTCTGTCTATCTGCAAGACACATCTTGAAGGTCTTACATATTTCAGTGGCAATCTAGCAATACAATGTGTGTCATTCTATTTCTGCAATTCTAAAATATCGGCGACTCAGACGTTAATGTATTTAATTAACCCCATTGGGTTTAATTACCTTAGGTTCCCTTGCTTCAGCATATCCATTCTTGGCTGGAGAACATGGCCCCAGAAAAGGAATTATAAGAATCACGGAGATGAATGTCCTCAAGTGCATTGTCTCTTAACTTCTTATGAGGAAAGGCTTGTGAAAAGGTAGCTGTTTTCAGGGCTGTGATCTGGCGTACTTGTGATCAGAGAATTTTTCCGAGCGGTTTTCGTTCAGCTGCCAGTAAACTGAGGTAAAAAAATGAAAAGGGAATTTAACTCAATATTTGCCATGCAACTCTTTAGTCTTTGATATTGTAGTTTTGTATATATAAGGACTATTTTAGACTGTACATGTATACTATGGGATAGTTTCTCTACATTTTGAATGAAATATTGAGGTAATCAAAAACATATTTGAATACAATCCTTGGTTGATGGCAAGCTGACAGCTATGCCGACTTAAATTGAAAAGGTGTGTCCATGCTCAAAGTTATTTTCTCGTGCGTATTATAGAAATGGAAAAATGTAAGATGGAAAAGTACCATAAAAGCTAGGAATGCAAGGAACAGTAGAAATGGAGCAAATGTGCTCAATGGAATTTTGGCTTAAAGCATCTGTTCCAGAGTTCATTAAATACTATTTCTGAAGAATTCTTGTAAAGCTCACTGCAGATTCATGATACATATACACTGGGTGTATTTAAGGATAACTTGGCTGATTTTCAACCTTCAAAATCTAACTCTTATCCATCTATCCTCATTCTCAGGGATGTACTGTGAAAAACATGTGCAGATGCTCTCTGTGTCTCTGGGCTGCAGCTCAGCACATAGGCAAAATCTCACCCCAACTCCATCATTTGATGGAGTTAATGACGGCATTGGGGTATACCCACACAATGATATATGCTGGTTGAAAATCAGCAAAGTTCCCCTTTAAAACGTAAAGCTAAAATATTTAAAGTAATATTCTACATTACCAGAACATTAACATGGACTGCCTTGTTTGACATTTTATCCTGTTCACTCATGCCAAAATTCACTTCCCATGATCAACTCAACACTGCCTCCTCTCCAATGTCTTCTATTTCCTTGGCATTGGTTAAATACTGACGTTTTCAGGATAGGCCTAGCCCAGATTTTTCAATATTGTAAGTTACTATGTTACTGTCTTCATCTTCTGCTGAGTGGGTGACTGCTGAGTGTCACCTGAACATCAACATTCAAGTTTTGTCAACCACTAAATCAAAGAGGCAAAACCTTCACTGAAATACATTATTGTATAATTACAAAAGGGATGTGTTTCATTGGCATAACCATTCATAATAACCTGAATAACCTGGTCATAACATTCATAAAGTAAGTTACTTTGGAATGTAATTCACCCGTTCAACAGTTAAAAGAAAACATGTTGCCTAGAGGTTGTGCTAGAAGGTAGAGACATCATTTATATGAGGCAAAAATAGTTTGGGGGGGGGGGGTAGGGGAGGCGAAGGAAGAAAAGTGACACGAGTGAGTGTGTAATAATAAAAACGGAAACCCCTTGCATACACGATTTCATGAGTAGGCCTGCGGGTAGGGTTTGGCTTTCCTTGTGTGAAGGATTTGGACATGGACACATTTGGACCACGTTCCACTCACAGATCAAGTTGTCCCTTCGTCGTTGCATGATCAGGGTGCTGTCTTTGTAGGAATCTTCATTCAAAGTGGTCATCAAATGGCTGCAATTAGAATAGATCAAAACAGGTGGTTCAAATAAAAATATACATGTGCGTCCTACACAGGTCTGAACATTTGAGTATAGGCAGTCACAAGTGTACATACTGTACACAGGTTGGCATGTGCACCAGTGGTTTGTTTTTGTGAGAGGATGCTCCAAACAGGTTGTGGTCATACTGGTGTGTGTGTGTGTGTGTGTGTGATCAACAGAACAATAAAACAATCCTAAATAAAACCATGGTCTAACTTGGTCAATAATGTACATAATAACAGTGTGGGGTACAATACACCAACGAGTGAGTAGTGTTGCATAATGCAGATGTGCGGCGTGGAGGAAGCCCAGGGTCAGGGGAGCGGAAGTACTGCTGCTGCCTCCACCGCCGCCTCCACCACCACCGCTACCGCCGCCGCTGCTGCTGCTGAACGAGACGCGGAGGAGGAGCGACACGGAGGACGGAGCGGCTCATCGGAGAAGAACAAGAAGAACGAAAAACACACAAAACAAGAAGCCAAAGTCGCCCATATATTACACGTGGTACGCTTCGAGACCTTTCTCTCTGTGTGTGTAAATGTCGACGTCTATACGTTCTGCGTCTTCGACTATTCTATGCAGACGCCTCCTCGCTGTCTTAGCTACAGAGGAGGCTACATGCTAGGCTATTAGCGTTAGCAGGCGGCTAGCGAGCTAGCGTTAGCCGCCTGCTAACCCGAGGCTAATGCTAGCGTTAGCGTTAGCCACCTGCGCTCCGCGTCGGGTTCCCTGTCACTTTGTTGCTAACCGAGGCTAACGCTAATGCTAGCGCTAGCGTTAGCCACCTGCGCTCCGCGTCGGGTTCCCTGACACTTTGTTCTGCCTGGCGATCACCCCACACACACACACAGCGGATCTGACATTTAGCCATATATATATATATATATTTATATTTATATATCCCCTAATGAGTACGTTACGGCGTATTATTATTGATCATGATCGATGATTGAAAACGACAAATGTGTGTGTGCGCGATGCCCCCCCCCCCGACATTTGGTGGTTTGCGTCGGGCCTGTGGGGCTACAAAGCGGACATCAGGGTGGATGAGTGGATTTGCTGTTCGAAATCCGCTCATCTCCCGTGTCGTGAAAACGCGTCCACGTGTCTATTTGTCTATTTTTCTATTTTAAACGAAGAAATGTGTCCCTGAAACGAGGCGAACAATTGAAATGTGGGGTGATCGGAGTGAAGACGCGATCCGAGGCTGCGAGGGGCCTTCTGAGCCGGAGACACGGGGAAGCTCAGGCGAATGCACATTATAGACGTAAACGAGTCGATTAGCGTTGATGTTAACGCGCTTTATAGACATGCAAATGACGTGTAACCACCTTAATTATCATAAACACGTCGATGCCGTTCAGATTCTTAAATAAAACACAACCCGATGATACACGGCTGGCGTTGTTAATACTGCTTACTACTACTACTACTACTACTACTACGAGGTTACGTCAGTGTTGTAGGTGATTATGCTATTGTGTTTTCGCCTATAAGGGTGTAAATACTATATTATACTACATGTTTATTTCATGTGCATCACCCTGTCTATACATGCTATTTTTATTCTGATAAGCATTTAAGTATTTATGTACATTTTCTGTGTCGACTGACCCACTATGCTCCTGTTTTTGTCTTTTGTGTCATGTTCGTGTGTGTCGTCCCAGCAGACTTACAAGATGGACAAGAACGACCTGGTACAGCAGGCTAAGCTCGCAGAGCAAGCCGAGCGCTACGACGACATGGCCGCTGCCATGAAGTCCGTAACGGAGCAGGGAGCGGAGCTCTCCAACGAGGAGCGCAACTTGCTCTCCGTCGCCTACAAGAACGTGGTCGGGGCGCGCCGCTCCTCCTGGCGTGTTATCTCCAGCATCGAGCAGAAGACCGAGGGCAACGAGAAGAAGCAGCAGATGGCCCGCGCGTACCGGGCGGAGATCGAAACCGAGCTACAGTCCATCTGTAACGAAGTGCTAGTAAGTGCTGTACAATAAAATATTGATTTTCTTTTTTTTGTTGTTCAAGTCTAAGCCAAAATAGCCTTGCCAATAAACAAATGTGTAATTTTACTCTGTGCTTCTAGGCACTCCTGGACAAGTATCTGATTGAAAATACAACTGCAGCTGAAAGCAAGGTGTTCTACCTGAAGATGAAGGGGGATTATTTCCGATACCTTTCTGAGGTAGCATCTGGCGATTCCAAGAAAGGTAAGGTTAAAATAAGTGGAGATATATATAATATATATATAATATATATTATATATGTTATAACCCATTTTATGTATTCTTCCCCCCTACAGAAACAGTGGATCACTCCCATGATGCCTACAAAAGTGCTTTTGACATCAGCAAGAAGGAGATGCAGCCAACGCATCCCATCAGGCTGGGTCTGGCCCTCAACTTCTCCGTCTTCTTCTATGAAATCCTCAACAGCCCGGAGAAGGCCTGTACCCTGGCAAAGACGGTATAAACGGGACCTTTTCATAATAATCCTGGTTGAACAATAATCAATAAATAAATGCCAAATAATATTTGCAGTTGGTTGTCAGTGGCCCAATGGCATTTTTTTTTTTTGCCATTCTCAAATATTACCCATACACACCGATGTTAACATTCAATTGATGTTTCAAGCAATGGTGGACATGCTGACCCATGTACACTTGAATGTACACTTGACTGCCTATACTCAAATGTTCAGACCTGTGTAAGATGCACATGTATATTTGAACCACCTGTTTTGATCTATTCTAATTGCAGGCATTTGATGAAGCCATTGCTGAACTTGACACTTTGAATGAAGATTCCTACAAAGACAGCACCCTGATCATGCAACTACTAAGGGACAACTTGACTGTGAGTGAAACGTGGTCCATATTGTGTTATATTGTCCACGAGGTGCCGCGACTTGCATGTCACTGACGTTCCATCTGCGTGTGTCTGACGCACAATTGTCCTTTCCTTTCCTCTACAGCTGTGGACATCAGAAAGCCAGGGTGACGAGGGAGAGACCGGCGAAGGGGAGAACTAATGAAATTGCACTGTTAATCCACCTACACTCTTTATCTTAAACACAGACGGCTTATATACATCCCCCTCCACTCCATCAAACCCTTCCCCTTCTGTATGACAAGCAGACTGAATTGCTCGTGACCAACTAGTTTACCCCTCTCGGTTTGCTGAGAGGTGACAGGTCCATGTTGCAGTATTTTTATTTTTATTTTTATTTTTTCTTTCCGCTTTGCGTGGATGGATTTGCAAGGTTCTGTGTGATTTTCGAGAGGAACACGGTGAGACTGAAGTTATGTGTCTCGGGTCGGGGAGGGGGGGGGGGGGATAATTCTAAGCATCCTTCCTTAATTCATTTGCCCAAGCTAGTTTGTTGTGCATTTTTCATTCTTTTTTTTGGGTTACATACTCCCTTTGTGTGATTTGTCATGGGATTTACAGGTTTTCTGGTATGGTTACTAAAAACTGGCGGTTGATTTTTCACCAAACACTGTGATGCTATATATTCAATGCTTCACAGACTAAATTGTTAATTTAAAAAACAAAAAATGGGACACTGTACAATCCTGTATTTTACTAACTGCAATTCTGCTGTGAGATCATACAGAACGGATAGAGGCTGTATTGTGACACTGGCATCTTGTTGATATTCTTTGATTATGTCCACAAATTCACAAATTTAAACTTTGATTAAGGGACCCGTTTAGACTGTCGTAACATTTCCGTAACATAAGACATTCCACTTTATTAGGCTTTTTGAAAGGCAGTGCTATTTTTCATGATTTTTAAAGTGTGGATTGTCATAGTTTTACTCACTGTTCAGGTGCTGCTTGAAATCAGTGCAAGAAAAAAAAGATGTGCTTCAATGTGGTTCCATGTATTTTCCAAGTTAGACTATCATGTGTATGTAAGCCTTGAATAACCTTTTATTGATGTTGACTGATATTGTCTTTATCACACTGTATCAACCCTGCTTGCAAAAATATTCCTCTTTAAACAGTTATTTTTCTCCAAAGTTTGGTGCCTGGATTTATCTTGCAGCCTCTTTTGTGTGCATGTGTGTTGGGTTGGGGTGGGGTGTAGCACCTGTGTTCCAGTAGTATAAACAGTTATCTCTCAAATTTTTATTTTGAACATTAAATTGGAGAAGCCCTTTCAAATGTTTCCAAAGTCCAGTGTCACAATACCATTGTCACCACTACATTCCACATACTGTAGTTGAAGACACCATTCCACATATAGCTGATGGTTTGTCTGTTCTGACAATGTTCCAATGAATTTGAAGTTAATGGTGGTGGGGGGTGGGGGGGTGAAAAACATCAATTTCGTATCTCTGCTTGATGAAAACGCAGTTAGTGAATGTGGAACAAAGTCTGTCTGTATATCGGCTATCTCAATTTGCTTTGTTTTTATTGACAAGTCTTCTGGTTAAAATTGCTTCTGTAACAGTCTATTACCCAGTGCACACACGTGGTTGTGAAAACTTAGAATAGCTCTAAAGCAATGATGAAATGGAGATAAACAATGGTTGGTGTAATTCTAGATTTGTGTATGTATCTTTAAAATCATTCTAGTTTCACTATACGTGTAAGAAATAGGAAAGTGTCAAAGACCATTCAGTGAAATAAAAGTTTCGTTTAAGATAAAAAAAAAAAGCTAAATGTCTTTCTTTCCCTAAAGGAGCACGTTGTTGGCCTTTAAGTCACAGGTATTTTAAAATGAACGTGAAATAAATCCACTTTTCCTTTCCCACATTAGTGTGAACAGCGAGGGAATTAATTATTCGTGGCTTGGGGGGACTCACGGAACTATTTTCTGTGGCGGAGTGGAATCAGCCGAGCGCCAAAAATAACAATAATAATAGCGCTCCGCCGCCGCAGCACGTCCCGCGGGCTCACCAGGTGTTCCGAAGTCCGGTTCAAGTTCGTATCGTTCCACTTTTTCTTGTATACTTTACAGTTTTATGTATTGTGTGGACGAAACGCCAACCCTGGCACGCCGTGGGCCACTTAACAGTAAGACAAGTTAAGTTAAGTTAAGAAAACATAAGATCAAACTTTATTCAACCCCCCGAGCGAAATTCCTTAACTACCGAAAGTTAATTTCCGTTGTTTCCGGTTATTTCGGACGTCTTCCGGCCCGTTAGGATCGTGTGTCGCGATGTCGTAATTGACACGAGGTAGTTTGTGTCGTCCCAAAATACACGACACACGTTAATAACATAACATGTTATTAACGACAATGTGCGAATAAAAATAACATGTATATGTAGCTTAAACGTAACGATATATCTTTCCCATTTCAGTGTCGTTTTCTTCGTAAACTATGCGTTAGCGGTTTGCGCCGGTGGATGTAGCCTAGCTTCTTAGCTCACACCCGACAACGTGTTATTTTTTAAAAAACAACTTCTAAAGTTGTGACGTTGCGATTTTTTTTCTTCGCCGTGCCAAGTTATTGCCATGTGCAACTATTTGTCATGTTTCCATTTAAGCACCGAAATCGATGAGTATTATTACTAATCGATGACACAGATGGCATGCTGCAGTAACATATATTTGGACATATAATATATTTGCAACAACACCGTAATATCGTCCTGTGTTACTTTTTGTTTATAATAAAGTGTAGATCTTGAGGATATGGTGAATAAAATTTAGTTGAATCTAGCCTAACCCTACCCCTTGATACAAAATGGGCTTAAAAGGCTTTAATCCAATGGAATTGGATTTGATTTATTTATTTTCTAGTTGCAGGCCAAGATGAACTCTCATGGACCAGCATACCCTCTAGCATCACTGTATGTCGGAGACCTGCATCCTGATGTTACCGAGGCGATGCTGTACCAGAAGTTCTCCCCCGCCGGGCCCATCACCTCCATCAGGGTCTGTCGGGACCTCATCACACGCAGATCCCTGGGATACGCATACATCAATTTCCAGCAACCAGCTGATGGTACATTACATTACACCACGGCATTCCCCGTTGACCTGGCAATACCACATTCAGTCGAAAGTCCACATTTCAATACATTTAAATAAATAACCAAACCTCATTGTATGTTGGTCACTAAGTTCACTTCCTACTAATGTATTTTAATGGTTACCGTACAGCATACTGGTGTAAACTTATCTAGAAACTGCACAGTGCACTTTACATGGATATTTAAGCAGTATATTTAACCACTAATCGGAAAATAAAGTTTTTATTCTATTATTCTGCTATATTCTATTTTTTTTTTTAGCTGAGTGTGCCTTGGACACAATGAATTTTGAAGTCATCAAGGGTCGTCCCATAAGAATAATGTGGTCTCAGCGTGACCCAGGACTGAGGAAATCTGGTGTGGGGAATGTGTTCATCAAAAACATGGATGAGTCCATAGACAACAAGGCCCTGTATGACACATTCTCAGCCTTTGGGAGTATTTTGTCCTGCAAGGTAAGGTACACACATGCGCTGGTAAAAGGGAGTCTCTCTGTAGCTACTCTGTAGTACATTTTTGCTGTTCTGCTAAATTTAATGATGCATTTCCTTATACTCTATACGCTGAAATGCATCATTCACATGCACTTCATACACTTTTGTATGGATGCAACACCATGGACATGTAAATAAATTAAAATGTTAGATCGTGATGGGTTACAATGATTTCCTTTACTTCTGAGGTGTATTTTTACATGAGTGACTCATTTTATCCCCAGGTTGTTTGCGATGACAAAGGCTCCAAAGGCTATGGCTTCGTGCACTTTGAGACCCAAGAGGCCGCAAACCGTGCCATAGAGACCATGAACGGGATGCTATTGAATGACCGCAAAGTGTGAGTGGATGTCAAATTGTGTAAAAGTTTATTTGTAACATACACATGCAGGATGTGCAGTGAAATGGGTGGTGATGCCCAGTGGGAATGTGCAAGAGAACAATACAAATATCACAAATCGGAATATCCACACTATTTACAGTGAAAAGAGGAGCTTTATTTTAAAAAAAATTTTAGGAATGAGAAATATAAGCATGTAAACAGCAAGGCGTATAAACAACAAGTAATGGATGTTGAGACCAGTCAGGCTAATGAATAATTATGACTTATTTTGTTTGTACTTCCTTTGAAAATTACTTGTTTGCGTTTAACTTGTTTTTTGCTCAGTCAAGAGTTGGACTTTCGCAAGAGACTCCCCCATTTCCTGGGGGAAAAATGTCAGTTATTCCCGCGTAGGTCAGTGAATCGTCATTGTAGCAGAGTCTCATGCTATATCAAACACACACACTCCCGCAATCATCAATGTTGTTTTCACCCTGTTTGTGATGTGACCTTTGACCTTATATGTGATGCAATACAACTTCAAGTTGCTCTACATCTGTTTAACCACATTGAGCAATGTGTTTAACCACATTGTCTTCATACATTTTATTTGCAGTTTTGTCGGTCACTTCAAGTCCCGCAAGGAGCGGGAGACTGAGTTTGGGGCCAAAGCCATGACCTTCACCAATGTCTACATCAAGAACTTTGGGGAGGAATACACTGATGAAAAACTCAAGGAACTTTTCTCCAAAGTTTGGTAATTCCTCTTTATCGTGGGCTTGAAGCACGACACTGCAATCAAGGCATCGCTACATACAGATGGTGCTTGGGTTTGAGTTAATGGGCCAGCTGTGTTTTTTGACCTTTGACCCCCAGGTAAGACCCTCAGTGTGAGGGTGATGAAGGACGAGAGGGGGCGGTCCCGCGGGTTCGGCTTTGTCAACTACGGAAACCACATGGATGCTCAAAAGGTTGGGGTTGTCTGCTCTCTCGCTATTGGACGAGAGGCCTCACTCATTTAAATCTGCATGTCCGTATAGTTGTGGGGGTGGTTGCTGCAAAGTGTTGATCTTGATCCTATTCTAAATTAACCACACCTCTATGTCTAGACGATTGTGTGCTATAGACTCCATGTATTCATGTCTGTGTGTTTTGTGTGTGGTGTGGTCTTCAGGCGGTGGAGGAGATGAATGGCAAAGATCTGGATGGTAAAGTCCTGTACGTTGGTCGGGCGCAGAAGCGGACCGAGAGACAAGGAGAGCTCAAGCGCAAGTTTGACCGGATTAAACTGGACCGCATTCAGCGCTACCAGGTACCCTACATCGCTGCTGAAAATGCCCAATTTTTATTCATGTTTTCTGTTGAACATGCAGCGTTAAAGAGAAGCTAAGGGCCGATTGCTTGCATCCAAGCACACTACACTGCACTTCCTTGGGTCAATGCACCTGCCAAGTGTGAAGTCGATCGGTTGTCGAGAAAATCAAAGGACACTGTACGCATACAGAAGACTCCTTCCATTCTATTTAGATATTTGTTCTGAGTGAGGTTGAGCTAAAGTCAATGCTGCTCTGTTTGCATGTCCTGATGTCTTGTTAGATAATGTTTTTCTACCCTCTTGTTCGGTTTCAGGGAGTGAACTTGTACGTGAAGAACCTGGATGACACTATTAACGACGAGAGACTCCGGAAGGAGTTCTCCCCGTATGGGACTATTACCAGTGCAAAGGTACAGCCTCGTTAGTGTCTTGTCAAGGGTGTGCCCGCTAAATTTGATTTATTCATTGCATCTAGTTTGTGCACGGGTCACGTGGCTAAAGGTTTATATCATCACTTCATGTTGTCTTTATCAAATTGTAATCAATGATCCTGGACCCTCCTCTCCGCAGGTCATGACGGACGGTTGCCAGAGCAAGGGCTTCGGCTTTGTGTGCTTCTCGTCACCCGAGGAGGCCACCAAAGCCGTCACGGAGATGAACGGCCGCATCGTCGCCACTAAGCCGCTGTACGTGGCGCTGGCACAGCACAAGGAGGAGCGCAAGGCCATCCTCACCAACAAGTACCTGCAGAGGCTCTCCACCATCCGCTCCATGCCCGGCCCCATCATCGACGCCTACCAGCAGACGGGCTACTACGTCTCTACGGTGCCACAGGTAGGAGCACGGTTTGTACATTTGTACGGTTGGGGAGGTAGTAGCTCAGGAGGTCTAAGAGCGGTTGTCTGGCAACAGGAAGGTTGCTGATTCGATCCCTGGGCTCCTCCCCCTAGCTAAGTGTCGAGGTGTCCCTGAGCAAGACACCACCTAACCCTAACTGCTCCTGAGGTGTTGGTTGTTACCTTGCATGGTAACAACCATCGCCATCGGTGTATGAATGGGTGAATGTCAGGCAACTACAGGTAGCGCATAACATCAATTATGTGTCCTGATCGATTGTAGGTATGCCGAAACACCAGTACAGACACAACTAGTCAAGTCAATGTGCATTGACCATGCTGGTGCTATGACAGACATGCAATAAAACGGACCTAATGTTAAAGTTGCAGGAACAAGATGTTACTTAACCCCTACGATTGATGACCTTTTGTCAATGTATTGACACATTGGACAATGTGCGAATATCAAGTGATTTTATTTTCTTTTTATTTGACTCGCAGCCTCCTAGTCGTTCCTACTACGACCCCAGTGTTGTTAAAGCTGCACCTCGCTGGACCGCTCAGCTACCCAGAGCCCCAGGTGATATAGAATTGATGGATGTTCCTGTGTTTCAGTGTCAGTCAGTTGAGTATGTTTACATGCACACTGATATTCCACTATTATTCCGACTATGACAACATTCTGGATTTGATACGGGTCATGTAAACAGCTTATTCATAAACATCAGCCTCCGACATCGGTAAATATCACCTTATTTGCAGATAGGCCGATGAGTCAACAAGGCAGATATCGGCTGATACCGATGTCGATTGATGTAGTATGAATTGAAGCATATACTATGCTATTTTGCCCCTCCACAGGTCCTTACTCACCTCAGCTTGTTGGAGCTGCCGTACCCAGACGCTTATCCACACCCATCGCAACGGTCAGGCAGGCCTCCACCCAAGTTCCTAACTTGAAGTACCAAAAAACAAGTATGTTCCTCTTTTACTCTGCCCTGCGCCAAGTGCTTTTGTGAAGCTGCTTCGCCACATTATGGTACTGACCTCGGACCGCGCCCTGTGTGTTCCCCAGCCAACATCGGAACCCAGACCATGGGAGGCCGGGGTGACATCGCTGCCATGTCCAGAGGTGGCCAGTACAAGTACCCCCCTGTCATTAGGAATACCCTGCAGGTTATCACTCTCCCTGCTATGGCCAGACAACAGGTACTGTTGAGTGTCATGTTCTGTTTCAGGTTGGAATGATGGTACGGAATGAAGTGGGAGTCTGGTAGTTTGATCTATCCACCATACATCTGGGTGGACACTCCCACTTGTGTTAAAAAGAGATTTTTGACATTCCAAGTGGTTTTTTGTGTGTTGATTAGCCATTCCAAGTGGTTTTGAAACCACTTGGAATGGCTAATCACGCTCACACCTGGTGGTACGTCTCCTTTAAACAAAGATGTAACATAAAATAAATAGTATTTTTATGTTTATACCACCACAGCAGCACTATGCTTCTGTACATGTCACTTTCAGTTTGGGTTTGTTCCTGGTGGACGGTCATTATCAAACTGGTCGAACTCGTGAGGAACTCCACCTACCCGGCCCAGCCACCGAAAGTTGGCAGCAAACCTGTTTTATACAGCGAGCACAGTCAACAATGAATGACTGTGCTCGACGTCGGGGCGTTGCTGCGAAAGCGGAGACGGTACACAGCCGCTTACAGTGATGTCATTATGTGGCTCTAGCCACCAGTGGAAAAGCACACTGGTTCTTAGACAGCTTGTGAGTGGACCCAACTGCGAAACCGCACTGCACCAGTCCAGAACCAGGACTTAGGTTTGCATTGGTGGAAAAGGGGGTATGTAGTCCCTTCCAGACCGACAAGTCCTTGGCAGAGAATGGTTGTTCCAGGGGGTGTTGTCGTCTGGCCTCTATTTACCTTGCTGGACAGGCTGTGGTCATGTCAGACCATGCTGCGCTGAGCTGCGTTGAGCTGCGTTTCCATGACCAGTTACAAACGCGCAGAGTCGCGCCCGAGATGAGCAATCTCTGGTTGTCTGCTACACGCCGGTTGCCATGACGTCAGATATTCAGCAAATTAATTACAGCTGAGTTGACATAGGGAAGTAAAGATTTGCTCACTGGTGTGGTTCCAATGTATCTAGCGGTGTATACTTAACTACACAATAGGCAAACTACAAAGTACCCTGTTCTAAACCATCGTGGAAATAAAACGCAATTAAACTGGTGGATGCGTCTCAAATGTTTAAAAATATTACATTAAAACATTGCTGTTAAAGTGTAGGCTACAAGGCGACACCAACTGTGTGGGCAGCCCAGCGCTGGTGTGAATGTAACAGCCGTTCTAAGAGTCACAGCCTCCGTGTGTGTGTGTACAGGCTTGAAACTCTCCTGGCACAAAGGAAGCTGTGGAAATATTTAAAAATGGGCAATTATAGTGAAGTTTTGTCGTGTGAGTGCAAGAACAGACATTCTTTTGGGGTGGGAGAAATTGCGAAACTTTAGTTAAAAGAAAACAAAAAAATACAAAACCTCAAGCAATTATTTTATCGAGGTCTTCTACTGTCCCCATTCTTGTATCTCGGATCGAGTTGAAATGATTATATATATATATATATATATATATATATATATATATATATATATATATATATATAGTATAACATGCATTTCCTTTACCGAAGGCTGCCATGTTCAAGTTCTTTAATGTCAAAATTGTATGTAAAGTGCAGTGAAGTAACGTCCTGCGCATGTGTGTTTATACTGTGGTTGCAAGGCCGTCCCCATTAGCCTCCATGGGGTCTGCCGTGCACCTCCATGGTCAGGACCCCCTCACAGCCTCGATGCTGGCCGCCGCGCCGCTCATGGACCAGAAGCAGCTGTTGGGTGCGTATGGCTCTGTTAAAGCCCCCCCACACACACCCCCTGCAAGGCGTTTGTCAGACTCTCATTCATGTCACTGTTGCTCTCCCTCTCCCTCAGGCGAGCGCCTGTACCCGCTGATCCAGGCCACTCACCCCAGCCTGGCCGGGAAGATCACCGGAATGCTGCTGGAGATTGATAACTCTGAGCTGCTGCATATGCTGGAGTCCCGGAGTCGCTGCGTGCTAAGGCACGGATCATATCGTCCACACTGAATAATGAATTGACACGTTTTACTGCACTACAGACAAACTACAGACAAAAGCTCCACTGCGGTGATTTCGACGATGAATTAATGAGCCTTTCAGTAGAAATGCAATTGATTTCATCGAAGCGTGTCTGGTTAAAACTCTGTTGAACTCCTTATCAGGTGGAGGAGGCGGTGGCTGTGCTGCAGGCTCACCAGGCTAAAGAGTGCTCTGCTAAGTAAAGAACCTCCCTCTTCAGGTCAGCTACCACTCTCTCTCTCTCTCTCTCTCCCTCCCTCTGTCTCATCATGCCCACATCATGTATCAAGTCGTCGTTTAAGTTCTATTGTATGTATTGATGCCCACTTGCCTCACAAGTTGTGTTCTGTAGTCACTCTTCCTGGTTTGCTTGTCACGTGTTATTTTCCATTTACCCGCAATGACTTTCAACACTCCAACACTTAAGGGAATGGGCTGTGACTTAATGCTTTTTTTGTTCAGGCTTGTCTTTAAACAGCACAACAGTGTCAGTGTCATATTTATTAACCTGATGGTTTTTGCTTTTATTTTCCCATCTCCCACAGGTGTCTCAAGACATTGCATTTCAGAAATCTGGAGGAAGAAATGAAAAATGAATCTTCAGAAAAAAATTGAAAAATATTTAAAAAGTAGAATTCTACTTGGTACTTTTCGATTGTATGTTCAATTTAATTTAAGTTTGTCGTTTTGTTAATCCCAGTTTGCTTTTGCAATGGTACCTTTTGTTGGATAATATAGAATTTCTGCAATAAACCCGTCTTCTGTCATCCTTTACACAACATGAACCATGGTTTGTTGGTACCATTTAGTTTGGTTTATCTCTATAGAGACTGTGGCTTGGGCTTAATGGAAGATGAAAAGTAGTTCACCATGAATCACAATGTATTTCACAAGCACGTTTGCAAACATTAACATGTTTTCTTAAGATTTCCTATACGTATACTACCTGGCCCCAGTTGTTCAAAAAAATTAATCTAGATCATAATGATCTGATCCATCTTACTTTTATGCCAAAAGTACTTTTCAGAGCAACATTGGAAAATTTCAAGATGACCAAATCCGGGTTACCCATTACCCCTCTTAATGGGACTACAGATCATAATGTAGTCTACGGGTTATGTAAAGAACAAATGGTAGATTAGCCAGCGTTGGATTACTCATCTTTTTATTTTAAGACAAAATGGCACAAAACAATGCAAACACCCCTTTCCATTTTCAATGTTTTTTTTCCTTGCTTTGGGAATGCTATGTTCTGTATATTGCAGACCTTGTCAGGCCAAAACTTCAACACAGAACCCGAGTCATGCTCTGTGGAAGAACAGTATCTCATTGCTCTGAACTTCTATGCATCTTGGACTTTCAACCAAGTTGTGACAATCTAGGAGTGGACAAATCAACTGAGTGATATGGAGAAAGCAGTGTGAATTGTGTTGGCCAGCCTGGTCAGTTTGTTTCATTTCCTGAGGATGAGCAGATTACCCAGACGCAGAGCAATTGTTTTCTTTTGGGGAACATCTGGGCCCAGGTGTGTGTGATTAGCCATTGTAAGAGGTTTCAGAATCTCCAGTTTGACATCACAGGTGGGAGTGTCCACCCAGTGGACTGTACCAACTGGTAGGCCGGTCTAAGAAATAAAGTGGTATGGTCCTTAAGGCACTTGCATGTATAATCAGAATGTGTAGTAAGGTGCTAACTGGAGTGCTATGTAATGAGTGATCACTAATATAGTCACTTCAACCTTACCATCACTGACCCCAACAGTCCCCATTTTGAAATGAAAAGCCTTAATATGATTACTTCATAGCCAAGTGCATTCGCTAATGGGTGCACAAATACAGTATGTTGGATGTGAAGTGTAACTATCTAAATAAATATGCCATTTATTTACACTTAAATCTACTTGTGGTAGTTGGAAACAAAGTCAAGGTCACAAAACACAATCACGACAGCATCACATTTTGTATGTTTTATTTGTAAATAAACATATTCCCCAAATCAGGTCTTGCGGCTGCTACTCCTCAACATGGATCGGTTTGCGTTAAACAATCTGCTTTATTAATCTCAACGTAAAAGTCTGCTGGTTAGGTAGGGCAGGTAAATGAGATTACAAAATTACGGTGAATTTTGTTGGTTGTGGTTATTTACATTACAAACCCGGAAAAATTTTAGAACATTAAAATGGGACAGGCTAACTGAGAAACAGATGGCAGTAGTTTTAACGTATGACCATCTCAACCAATCTAAGACTACTGTATGCGGAGGGAAGAAAGAAAAATAATAAAACAGAACAAAAAAAACTTCTGTATATACATTCTGTGTTGAATCGCTTCTCGGGCCTATCTGCGTGAGGGCACCAGTAGTTGATTCACCATTACTGAATCCGGGAAAAGGTTGTGATATGTTGGCAACGGGACGTATGCGGCTGTGATCATTTTACCTAGAGAGAGTCAAAACCATCAGGATTAGGCGTGAGACAAAATGGCATCCGTACTTGACACGCATTAAAAGAGGAAATGAAACACGTGTACGTACCGGCGAACCAGCGTCCGTGAAGTGCGTTAACCGTGGCCATCGCCGCTGGTATTGAAGGGCATTTAACGTAGACGTTTCCCTGCGGAGAGGGTGAGGAAAAGACGGGAATACAAGGTTAACACGTGTACAGGGCTGTGACCGACGGGGGGGAAAACTACCGATCAACACGAGAGACCGCTGTGGTTTTTGACTCACCTGAGCAGAGTTCTTGTCGACGTACACGTGGATGATTCCTCCGTGTTTGTTGCACTCCTCGATGACATCGTCCTTGATCTCGGTGTCCCAGCCGGGGTCGTTCTCCCTAAAAAAAAAAAATAATAATTCAAATAAAAGCACATTCAATACATGACCACGGCTACTTCTGAGCCATAACTGGGAACAACCTGGGCGTATGTATTTCTCTGGTGTTCCATGAGGTGCATGCAGACTTACGCCTGGGGGTTGAACATGTTGGACAGCTGCAGGCAGTGTGTGGCCAGGGGCTGTGATGGGAGGTTCAGCTGCTGGGCTGAAGATGCAGAGCCTGGGAAACGGGACAAAGATCAGTGGCTCAAAAAAAATAAAAAAAAGCAGTCATTTATGTGAAATAACATCATTTCCCAGAGAGGGCCAAGAGGCGGGGCGTACCTTGTGAGGAGACCATGTTTCCAAAGGGAATAGAACCGGTCATCTGCAGTGCCTGCTGCGCAGCCGGAGGGATCTTCAGACCCGTACCTGAACGAGGAGAACATGTTTATTTTAAAAGCTGTGAATACAAAATAGATAGATGCTCACTGTACATGTGTGTGAAGTGTCATCAAATCCTTTGTTTAGGGGAACTACTACAGTAACATAAAAAAAAAAAAAAAGACCATTACACAGAGACCCTTCAGGGACCTGGAGAGAGAAAAAGTGCAAAAGTTTTGACGTGGCAAACGACACCTTCTCAACTTGAAATAAGCTGCACCAACAGATGAGTCATAACACGAGTTGCAATCTGACACGATTGTGCCACATACCTGCATGCATGACCCGGTCTGCACGCAGCTCGGGTGCACGGTTGTGGTCTCAACAAAACCTGACCCGACACATGGTTCAGTTTCACAGAACAGACTCTGGGATGTCGTCAGTGGAAACAATTTCAAAAAGGGCGGGCACTTTCAAAATAAAATCCTTGGCAGGCCTGTAACTGATAGCAACTTGAAGCCTGGCTATACCAATCAGAAGCAAGAAACGGGATGATCGGAATGGTCTCCCAAGGTCAATCTAAAACTGCCGGCACCGTTTTTGTTTTGGTCGAGTCAAGAACGACGATAATGTTTCCAAAATAATAATCCAAAAATACCCCAGGATGCTTTCCGATACATCACCAAAACGATAGTTGTTTTTACTGCCACTTCATTTTCCCCGCTCTCCGGGTCCCGTAAGGGGCTCCATTCGTACCGGTGTCCCCGGGCTGTGAACTCACCTTCTGCTAGCCTGGCCATGAGCTGCAGGCGGCCCGTGGTGCCCAGGTCGATGCCGGTGCGCTCCAGCTCGTCGTTGTCCAGGAAGGAGCTGGCCGTCGACGCGTCCGTCCGCTCCGTCACGTGACCCACCTTCATGGGCCGCCCGGCCAGCTCGAAGCCGTTCAGCTGCTCCAGGGCCTTCTTCGCACACTCGGCATCTCCAAACTTCAGAACACACACACACATCAGGGATTATTACACATATTTTAAATGTCTTGAGAAATATTCCAAAAACAGAATTAATTATAGTGAATGGGGAGTAAGCATTACACATGGCAATGAAGAATCTTGAATCTTGTTGGAGAAGCACCCTGTACTTACCGATATGAAGCCATATCCTTTGGATCGACCGGTCTCACTGTCCATCATGAGCTGGATGCCTTCGATCTTTGGGAGGGAGGGAAGAGACATTCAGTGTTACAAGCCAGTCAATTCATTTGAAGTCCCAGTGAAGGCTACAGTTGAGTCATGTCACTGGCTTCCAACGCACCCGTCCGAACGGCTCGAAGATCCCCCTCAGCATGTCCTCTGTGATGTTGAAGTGGAGGGAGCCCACATAGAGACGCATGGGGCCGGCGCTGCCCTTCTGCAGGTTGTTAGCCATGGCTGCCGCGCGGTTCTTCTCGGCCTGCGAAAACAGGCAAACGAAAACCATTTGATTTAGGAACTCCATTACTTCTCAAACGTTTCTCAAGCATCGAGCACGTTTGCCTCCAATATCAGGACCCCACCCACCTGTGAGGCCTGGACTATGATGGGCACACCCAGCAACCTCTGGCCCGTCAGACCGATGGCCAGGGGCACAGAGCTGGCCTCCAGGAACTCGATGTAGGCGATGCCCTTCGACCGCCTGGAGTTCCTGTCCGAGATCATCCTCACGTCCCTCACCTGTGCAGAGAAACGGGAGGCAGCGGCTAAGTTAAAGAATTCCCATTTTTACATAATGCTATATAAAACATTCCTGGGATCGTGTAGAAGAAAAACTAAAATGACAGAAACTGACCTTTCCCACGGCGGAGAAGAAGTCCTCGAGGTCCCGTGCTCGGATGCGGGCGGCAAGCTGCATGCAGAAGACTGTGCGCGCGTCCCGCTCCTCCGGCGTCAGGTTGTCGATGGGTTGTCTGCACCAGGACACAAAAGGGTGGATTGTTACAAATAATGGTTTGTGAAAACCTAATAAAGATAACATAACGGACGCGAACACTGCGAAAGCAGCAGTTCATCGCTAAGTGGTGTCTCACCTGATGGGACTCTTCTCTCTCTTCACGGGGCTGCGAGTTTTGGAACGTTTACGTCTGGGTAGGAAATAACGATGAGTTAGATGTGTGTAGCGTGTAAAACATTTTATAGTTTTATTTTCTATTTTAAGCTTATTGGTGAGAGAATAGCATTTTTTCTATGCTATTCATGAAACAGAAATCAAGCATAAAAATCGCTCAACTGGAGACCCAATCTCTTATTTAAATCCCCCCCCCCTCCACTTTGAGTAAGCATGTTTCGGACTAATAAATCACAGATTCACGTATGTAAATTTGACATTTCTGCTACATGTATTAAACATATAAATGTGTGTGTGTGTGTGGAAACAGAAGTGCCCATGCTCCCGGCCCAGCGTGGAGACCTACATGGGGCTCTTGCGGGCTCTGTAGCGGCCGGGCCGGTCCCTGCTCCGGGAGCGGCTGCGGTGGCGCTCCCGGCTGGCGTTCGGCTTGCGCTCTCTGCTCCGGCTTCGCTTCTTGTTCTTCTTTGTTCGATCCCGACTCCGGCTCCTTCGTTTAGAAGCACCCGGGCTTCTGCTCCGGCTCCTTCTTTTCCTTGGGACGGGGAGAGAGAGAGACGACATCGCCGTGTCAGGCCCAGAGATCCCACGATCTGTGGTGTTTGGGGGAGGGGGGTTAGCATGCTAGCCAGCGCAGTACTTACTTCTTGCCGTGAGCATCGTGGCCATTTGCATGAGAGGATTTGAGTTCATCCTAAGCAAGGTTGATAGAAGAACATCATGAGGACGCAGAGGAAACATTTCGTCAAGGTAAAGGGGGAGGGACGGGGTGGGGGAGGGGGGGACAAGAGAAAATGCACAATACATTAAAATTAGCAAGAATTACAAATATTTACTGTTCCGTCTGCACGAGGCAGACATAAGATCCCCGCCCCACCCACCGCCCCATCCCAGAACATCACTTTAGCAGTATTGTTGCGTACTCACTGCAACCAAACAAAATGACATTTTATGAGACTATCCAACATTACAGAATTGTTCAGTGAACTTTGACATTACTGTGGTCCAGCCTCTTCCCTCCCGCCCGCCCCCCACCCTCCCCCACCACCACCACTCTACTGAGCCGTACCCGGCCTCTAGCTGAGCCTAAGCCTGGAGCTACGCATGGCCCACGGGCCACTAAAGAGATCCTGTGTGGTTGGTGTCAGTCCAGTGATCTTCACCCATTTTCGTTCTTGAACTGTAAGAGCTCGATGCCACCTCTGTCACACATCTCGCCCTGAAGCAAACAGGGATTCACAGGGCTTAGTAACATGGACGCCCAACAGAAAACTGGAAAGAAAACCACTCGTTCATCCACATACAGACTACCTATGTGTTTTGGTGTCAACATGAAACCGGCCAAACGCCGGGCCACGGCCCTTATTGGAAAAGGAAACAGGAGCCATTTAATGGTTGTTTACAAAATCACAGACAAAAGTAAAATGGCCGCATTTGTTTTAATCGTGTGCCAATGGTAAATGTGTGGTGTAGCATGCAGATTAAAGATACCGATTTAAAACCTAACAAACAAACAGTTGACTTGGCGGGAGACGAAAAGGCAGTATTCATATTTTTTTGAACATGTCAAAAACATTAAACTCACTGCAATACACTACAATAACCGTATATACCAGTATAAAATGCAGGCTACTACAACAATCAAATGTTTACATAAATGTGCCTATACCTGAAAATACATGCCAAACATATGGCAAGATTGTGCATGTATGCATGTTAACAAAACATGTTTCAAATAATATAATTCTATACTTCATTATCATCATGCTTTAGAAATAGTGACATTGTGCACATTTTACAACTGAATACTGCCTCTTTTGTAGAACAGATTACATGTGCTCACGGTCCATTGGCATTCACCTTGTAGCAACTGAACAGGGAATGTGTTACAACAGAGTCTCGTTCAACCCTAAAGGCGACCACAGTGCATCAGTACATTACTCAATAACTACCTTACTTTTTACCACAGTTCACAGTGGAATCAAAGATGAACTCATTGGAGAAGAGGTGAGATATCATTAGGCAAGTCTATAGAAAGAGATAGATGGGAATTTATTCAAGATCTGTATTGTTGCGTTTTGAGAAAAAATAGTCACCACACACACAATGCATACATGTTGGGTATGTAACACATAAACAGCATATTACACATACATACATATATATTACATATATATATTTATCTCTACAACCAGTAGGACGTGTCAATTTAGACTGAGACTCACCTTTCTGAAGGGGGCCTCCAGCATTGCCTCAATTTCAAAATCGTCAGCCATGACCCTGCGGGGAATCGAACCCATGTGCAGATTCATAACATTAGAAAATGGCGACTATACAAGGGTGTGTGTGTGTGTGTAGGACGGTTAGCATAGCATAGCACGCGTTTTGGTGTCTAGTGTCGACGTAAATGCTACACACACACAGATATATTGATAGGATCGGTTACATATTAAAAAACAAACAAACATCGCCCCCTCAAACAGCGATAGCACGTTAGCATGCTAGCCCCGTATTAGCATGCTAGCTCCGTGTTAGCATGTTAGCCTTCCGCGCATCGATTGCATAAGACACTCTAGGGACACAAAACAAACAGCTAAACGTCGTGTAATTTAGACGCACGTACATCGTGGAGATTAGTCGTAGTTCGCTTTAAGCACATGTAGAAGTTAAAGGGCAGCTAATTTACTCGTAGCGTTAGCATGTAGCTTGCTAGCTATCTACCAAAAAAGGGGAGTATAATAATAACAATAATAATAATATCGAACAACACCGTCGGATAAATACCTTTTGGAAATGATATGAGAACTTATCGAACACCCGAGTCCCAACCCCTCGACTCTTTCCTCTTCCTTCTTGAGCGACACGTTAATGACGGCTGAGTCGCACGCTAGCGGCCGCAGCGCAGGTCGTCTTCCAAATGGCGCTCTACTCACGCGAGAACTGTCGCCGCCGCTCTACTCACTCACGCGAGAACTGCCGCCGTCGCCGCCGCTCTACTCACTCACGCGAGAACTGCCGCCGCCGCTCTACTCACTCACGCGAGAACTGGCGCCGCCGCCGCTCTACTCACTCACGCGAGAACTGTGCAAACAGCAAGATTTTGTGAGCTGTTGCGACGGGAAAAGGACAACAGAATAGAACCTCCATAACGATCAACCCCCCTTTATTATTATTATCATCATTATGTTTATTTTTACTTTTGTATTTATATATATATCTTTTAATTAAAAAAAATTAGTTGAAAATACCTTTTTTTGTTTTGGTTTTTTTCTCTCTTTCTTTTCCATTTTTTTCTTTTCCTTTTTATTGTATCTTATTTTTGTATTTGTATATATATATATATATTTGTATTTTGTGTTTTTGTATTTTTTATATTTTCTACATTTTCTAGTTTTTACTTTTACTGTATATATTTAGTTCTTTATAAGTATACTTTTTATTTACCGCTCGCTTTGGCAGTGTAAATGTATGTTTCCCATGCCAATAAAGCTCTTTGAATTGAAATTGAAATTGAAATTGAACTGTTTACATACGAGGAGGGGAGGGAGGAGAGGAGGCGTGTCCTTGGATCAGAGCAGACTGCCCTCATTTGCCCCCTAGCGACCACTTCGAGGAACTGCACGGCGTTGCTTCAAAACCTGGAATGGTCCATAATTCTATATTTTACAGTTTATGTGCATCATTTAGCAGCTCGGCGATTCAATTCTCTTTCTCCATGTAGATTTGTAAATCTGTTATATTATTTTTATTATTCTACAGTTTCTTTCTCTATTGTTTTATTCTATTGCTATGCAACCTGGCACAAGAATTTCCTTCAGGATCAATAAAGTTCTATCTTATCTCATCTTAGGGCAACACCCAGATATTATACAACAAAAATATATAATATGTGTTTAAACACCTTTATTCAATAACATTAACATTGTAAGGTAAAGCAAGGAAATATTGCCCTCCTATTGTTTGCAAAGCCATATACCTACATATTGTTGGAACATGGTGTAAAGGAACTATGTTGTGGAACTGTGTCATCTGTACCAACATAGTGACACATTTATAATAAAAACCGTAACTGCGTTTGGCCTTTTTTTAATACTTGCAATTTGCTATCATGTTATATATACATTATATAATATATACATTCATTCAATAGCAAGCAACCACATATTATGCTGCGGAATCCTCTGTAGTACATTTGTTGTTGAGTGTAATAGGTGCCTCATAGTTAATAGGTGCCTCATAGTTAATAGGTGCCTCATAGTTATGGGGGACTTCAAAAAACAAGTCGTCATCAAAACAAAGTGCATCTGGTGGCGATCCAAGATAGGGCAGCTTCAGTATATGTCCTGTAATGATGCCTCCTATCCCTGACACTACGACAGTACAAAGCAGGGCTGCCACCTGGTAGAGGGCCTGCTCCCGGGCCGTCCTCCCCAAGCCCGGCTGCAGACCCGGGATCTGCCCCTGGAGCTCCAGCAATTTCGGATCCCCTTCCAGGGGCGCCCTGTGGGCAAAGGTCTCATACATGCTGGGTCCGTACACCTCCTCTGAGGCGGCCAGTATGGCACATATCCCCGCCGCCGAGGATATGAGGCCTGTGAGGCCGTGCAGGTTATGTATTCCACACTGATCCTGGATCCGGAGGTGGCGGGCGAGGAAAGGGCTCAGGTACCGGTAGCCCAGCATGCAGGCGACACAGCCCGCCATGCCCAGAGCGTAAGCCCCCGCCGGGGTGATCATCATGTCCACGGAGGCGCCCACCGTCACCCCTCCGGCCAGCGTCACGTTCTGGATGTCGGCCATGGTGAGCTTGCCACCCCGGTTGAGCGCGGCGGAGAGGGCGAAAGCCGTGAGCGTGGAGGCGCTGAGGCCGATGAAGGTGTGCAGCACGGCCCGGTGCTGGTCGTCCCCCCTCAGAGACAGCGCCGAGTTGAAGGAGGGCCAGAACACCCAGAGGAACAAGGTGCCCACGGCGGAGAGGATGTCCGACTGGTAGCTGGTGCTCTCATTGGCGTGGCCTTCGAGGAGACCGGGCCGGTACATCGCGAACGTGACGCCCAGGCCGAAGTAGCAGGCGAACAGGTGGATCAGGATGGAGCCGCCGGCGTCGTTGATCCTCAGGTAGGTCAGCACCACCCACTCGGTGGCGGCGAACACGGGCACCTCCAGCAGCGCCATGACCAGGAGCTGCAGCGGGCTGGTCTTCCCCAGCACGGCGCCAAAGGAGATGAGGACCACGGCGCAGGCGAACTCTGCGTTGATGACATTGACCACGCCCAGGTGGATCTTACCGTCGGTGTGGCTGAACCGGAAGTAGCCCTGCACCAGGATGGCCCACTGGATGGCGAAGGTGGCGGTGAGGAAGTTGAACACCATGCCCCCGAAGCCATACCGCCGGAAGAACGCCAGGAGGACACCCGAAGCCGACGAATATCATCACCTGTATGTCGGTGAAAAAGGGGTAGTCCTTGTACAGGGCATTGTCCGCGGCGACGGTTTCATTGCCCTGCAGTTTGGCGTCGGTCTGGTCGTCGTAGGTGACGAAGGCGGCAAACAGCGCGATGATGACCAGCTGTGCGACGACGACAAACACGGGCAGCCGCACTCGCATGCTCGCCGAACGCGGGCTCATCTTGGGAGCTCTTCAGAGCAAATGAACCATGCTTGTTTTGCCGCCTTTATGCTATCTCTCTGAACTGATAACAGGGTTCATAGCCATGAGACAAGCTCCTTCCTTCTGAGAAATGAGGACGGCCATTGTCTAGGGCCAGAGCTAGTCCTGTATATTTACATTTACATTTACATTTACATTTAGGGCATTTGGCAGACGCTTTTATCCAAAGCGACTTACAAAGAGTACATTTGTTGAAGGAGAGGCAGCAATATATATAAGCACTTCCCAGACTCGCAGACCTCTGAGATATCGTGTTTGTTTGCTTGTTTTCAAAGAACTAATAAAATGCTGTGAGACCTTGTGAGACCATCCTAAACTATTCAAGTTTGTGTTTCACAACGGAAGACTTAGCCTGGCCTTGGCTGGATTTGTTGAAGGAGAGGCAGCAATATATCACTGTGGTACCTGAAGATAAGAATAGAGCAGGTTTAGAGCATTCCTATTTACGAGACGAATAGTCTCGTAAATAGGAATATACTGATCATTGTACACTTTTTATTGTTTTGAGCAGCGATGCAAATTGCAATCCTTTTATGACACAAGATATGTGGCAATAGAGCCATACGCCAAGGGTTGAAGGGGTTCAGAGTTACTACCTCTTATCATCTCAAAAAGACAACAGGTTGAGGCTCATCACGCACCATGAGTTGAGTTATATGGTTTGCAGTCATATAGGTTGCAATACAATCCTCAATGCAATAATGATTATGGCTAGAATCAACCCAACATTTCAGGCGCAGGACTATTGATTCCCTTGTGCAAACATGTTTTCAAATGCACCACAGTGTGTTTGCTGACACAAATGCTGACCCTTGACACAGGCTGGGGTACTACAAAAATGATATGAGGGTTAGATAACATATTTTTAAGTGTTTGTCTAAAACTACTGATATATTTCATGTGTGTGTATTTAATCCATTCCATGTCTACACTGTTCATACTCAAGTAAGCATGGACCTATTCTATGAAATACACACACACACACACACACACGTTATGTAACTTATGTAACACATGTTACTAACGGACTTATCTATACATATAAATATATGATGAGACAAACAGTGGAATGGATTGTGTGGCTCTCAGTCACACAAAGAACCTCAAGTACACCAAGGAGGAGGCAGAGGTGTAATAAAATGGCCCAACTTTATTATTTATTTATATATATATATTTACATATTTGATGGTGCGCCAAATGCTTCTTCCATAAAAATTTGCAAGTGTAATTCCAGATACACTAAGAGTGCACTATTTGTTGCGTGATGCATTCATTCAAAGACTTTGTTGGATGATGTCGCTGCTGTTAATATTATGTAGGCTATTTATTATAAGGCCAAGTTCATCATTCTGTGTTTAAAGTTCTATATTTTTTTATTGATAATGTATAATTTTCACACAATAAAGTGGCTCCACGAAACAATAGAATTAAGCATATAAAAAAGCACATCAAAGGTGTGGTCTTATTTTATCTCAATAAAGTCTATCATTTTTATGGCCCTTGTGCTTTGCAAAGTTATATTTTAGACACAGTAAGTTCTGTTCTTCATCTGTTATTATACAAGTTCAGATTCCCATTTTTATGTATAATAATTCACACAATAATTGATATTCAGTTCAGCAGAGTAACAATATAATTTATCTGATTCCATCCAAGTAATGCTATAACCATTAGTGAATACAATAGGTTCATCAGAATAATGTAATAATCCTCAATGCTTATAGTAATCCTTCATGATTAATGTAAATATCATCAGTTAATTTAATAATAATAATACCCCCCCTGCAGAATATATTTTGAAAATGATTTTACCTTTGTTGTGTAGCACTAAAATCTTCAAAATATTTGTGATGTCTGGTAAAATATTGACCTAAAGTCTAATACTGTCACTTTTCATACCATAAACATGTCAAAGAAAGACCACGACAAAGACACAATCAAATAAATATGCAGATAAAATAAATTGCACAAATAAATAAAGAGTAAAAAAAACAATAACTTATTATAAAGAACGATTTCTCTTTCCCAAATGACTTTCGTACATAAAACGCTAACACTAACCAAATGTGTAAATATACCATCAAGATAAAACTCCCTTTTAGTCAGGTAAACATAAAAACAGGGTAAATCATTTTTAAGAATTTAGCCTCCATTTTGAGAGCTGTCACAAGTTCCCACAGGCTACATTGATAGTTTGACACGATACACGTCTGCATTTCTATAACGAGTAAGTTGCTAATTGTGACATTACCGTAAAGCATGTAGTAGTTGACCAAAGAGAAGGGAACTTGTGTGAACGTGTTATAAAAAGAGGGATAGAGGGCTGTGGCGAGAGCTGGTGTCAGAGAAGGGTACATGGGCATAGATAGGATGGCACGAGATGACAGGCAGGGCTGATATGTATGATCGGGTCACAGTGTAGGGTACAAGTCAATGTGTCGTGAACAAGGAAATCTAGAGATGCCGTTGAAATGTAAAGTGCTGTTCGATGAGCGGCTCTTCAGGAGTAGATGGTGATGACCTCTCGACCCCCGCCGCGCACAAGGAGCACCCGATTCAGACCCTCGGTTAGGACCTCGAGGAACTCCATGTCTGAGTGAGTCAAGGGCTGGAAACGGCAATATTTACTCATTTAGCATGGCACTTTTATCCGGAGGGACTTCCATGTAAGTGGAAGTAACTTCCAAGTAAGGCCTGAGAACATAAAGAGTACGGAACAAAAATGGATTACACATGTTTCCACCGAAAAGTACCTGGAACTTTTAGTTCCAGGAAAGTAGTTCCTGGGACTAAAAGTTCCTTTTGGTGGAAACAAACAGTTCTTTCAGCTGGTTCCTATACAGTTCCTGGGGTAAAGTTCCTGCAGTGGAAACGCGGCTATAGTTGCTTAAACTCTGGTGGTTTGTACCGCTCCAGGCAGGGTTAAAGGGCCGCCATACACAATGAAGGATACAGTTCTCGTCGCCCATGCGGTTCCTGGGCGGGCCCGGCATGTTCAGCAGGACCAGCTTGGCCTCCCTGGACTTCTTCACGATGACCTTGTTGAGTCGCAGCGCTGTGTGCATGCACCTCAAATTAAACTGGTTCCTAGGTCGGGGGGGGGATGGAGCCATGGAAGAACCATGAGAGGAGTGTAGTGGGGCAACCTGTACGTCCACAATGGTCTCAATGCTGTCACTCACAATCCCATGAAAAAGCCTGATCCATACTTACAGAGTCTCCCATTCGCTGCAGCATGGCAAAAAAGGCACAATCATGAATGATTCACAGGGAAGGAACATGGGATGGCATACTTGTACTACTTTCACACCTTTAAAGCAATTTGGTAAACACACAAGGTGACATGGGGTTAGTGTTATGGATCAAGTCAATCGTTTCAAGTCAATTGAACCGCTGTAAACATGTGTGAAGATGGCTGAGCCGATGTTCGGGTATAAAGCTCACTCACGGTTTCATGTCGAAGAGGTCTTTCCCCGCCGCCGCCTGGCTCTTGTCTCTTTCCCCACCTCCCACCGTCTGTGCCTGCAGCGCCACCCGCAGGCGTGGTGGTGGTGGGGGACGTGGGGCTGGTCGGGGCGGAGTTCTTGGTGTGGATCAGATGTGCCTGTGTGGGGGTGGGAGACAGACTCAGACTCAGACTCAGACTCAGACACTACCGTTGACAAGGTGGTGAGAGAGAGCGAGACACGTCACAAGTGAGGCGGATCTCCGAGTGTCCCGGAGGTGGTTCGCATTCTGTGAATCGACGCGATATCTCCATGATGTACCTCCTCCTCTGGTCTCTCTGCCAGGCTGGCTCCCTCCTCGCCGCTCGGTGGAGGACACGGACTCGCGGAGGGGTTCTTACGACGGATGGACCCTCGGGAGAAGTCTGTGATGCTCTGGATCTGTCGTGAGCGAAAACCACCAAAGCACAACAACCAAACAAACCCAGCGGTGTCAACACACATTCCACGGCTAATCACGCTCACACCTGGTGGTATATAATGTGTCTCCTTTAATGCTGAAGTGAGCTCAGATCCAGGTCCAGAATGAACTCAAGAGTCACCTCTCTCTCCATCTCATTCTTGGTCAGATGCATCTGCTTGAGGATCTGCGTGCGTTGCTCCATCACCAGGGTCTTCTCGTAGGTGTAGGCCGAGACGTCACTGTCATGCTTCGGAGGGAAAAGATTGTCACATCGGTTATGAAGATGATCTACACAGCAAAAAGAGCATGTGTACATACCTACACCATTTCACGGTCATACTTTGAATTGTGTCAAGGAACCTTAGCGTAGGATCACCAGCCCGCCCCTCACCATCTCCACCACCTCCACCACGGCGTCGATGCGCAGGTGATAGAGGAAGGTGAGCAGGTCCTTCTTCATCTGGATGCTGTTGTCGTCCATCTGGGCCACCGTGAAAATGCGCATCTTGCATTTCCTCCACACCTGTCAATCCCAAAGCAGGAAATAGAAATGTGGCAGACATTTTGTTTGAATATACACCTTGACGGGTTCTCTCAATGGAATTCTCGCATAACTACTATTTTACATTACATTTACATTCACATTTAGGGCATTTGACAGAGCGACTTACAATTTTACCTGATCTCGTGTATATATTTTACTAGTTCTTGCATAAGTACAACTTTACTTCTTATTTCATTATTTCATTATTTTCATTCGTCAGACGTAAAGAAACATACCAAACAATCCCACACACACACGCTACATGAGACACACGGGTCATAGACTCGAGCTCGTGTGTGTATTAGTGTGTTTTCCCAGAGCCCACCTTGTGCTGCCGCAGCAGGAAGGGCAGCAGCATCAGCATGCCTCCGTCGTGGACGATCCACCACACGTCGATGTGGCCCTCGGTGAAGCGCTCGCCGTTGGACGGGTAGCTGCCGATGTTCTTGGGAACCAGCAACGCCAGGCTGGCCACGGTCGTCTCTCTCACCACCTCTGAGAAGAGAAGGCGCCGTGTATATATAACGTATACTGTATATATTCATATGTACTGCAGTGGTACCCGACCTTGCCGTCGGGGGCCTACTTGGCCCTTGATTTGCATACGGGGTCGCAGGAGATTGCTGACATAAGCTGACATAAGCTGTTTTGTGAGAGCAAAGGCCAGAGACGCCCTTCATTTATGAACTGACTGACTAATGATTCATAGCCACAAGCAAACTACTACTCATCCCTTTGTGTGCGTTAGAGAGATATGATTACATTGACCAGGACGTTGATATTATGGACAGATGCGCAAAAGAAAAAAATTGGGGTCGGAGCTAGAAATGGTTTCATGGAGCCAAAAAGGTTTGGGAACCACTGATGTACGTACTCTGTTATAAAAGACTGTAAAAGAGAGTTGCCTACAACCAGACTTTACACCATGAACCTGCCTGTGACCTTGGAGGAGCCCTGAACAAAGCCACTTCACGTGGCTTTGTGGTAAAGAGACTTTGCTACAATCTCATTGGCTGGACTTGAACAGCCGTGCAGCCGTGTGTGGCAATCAATTGTCCAGCCAAGGCCAGGCTAATATCCGTTGTGAAACACAAACTTGAATAGTTTAGGATGGTCTCACAAGGTCTCACAGCATTTTATTAGTTCTTTGAAAACAAGCAAACAAACACGATATTATGGCCCTCCCGCAGTGATAAGAAATGTCGTAAACCAGTGTTGCCAATCACGCTATCTTTCTCGCGTGACTTTGAACAATGGTGACAGAGTCAGCCAGTCCTCCAGCTAGTCAGTCAGTAACTATCACTCTACTTGGCTGACGCACATTGAATGCGCCCCCATGCAATCCCACGCATGAATACGTTCAAACAAAGCAACATCGTTAAAAAACAAAGCTTTACCAACAAAGTCTTTGAGTTGCTGGTGGCTCTCGGGTTGCTTCCAGTTGTGCGGCCAGCTGACCAGAATGGTGTTGTGTTTCAGGCCTCCCAGCCCGCCCACCTGAACCAGGTGGGAAGTCCCATCCCTCAGGTTGGATGAGATGACCACCTGGGAGAAGCCTTTCACTCGCTCCGCCTCCATCAGCTTGCGCAGAGACTGGCAAGAACGCGTCGAGAGAAGGACAACCTCATTATGAAGCATACCAAGCAAGTGCCCTGATACCCCCGGGGTCACGTCTAGCTAGCTACCCGACCGAGCGCTCACCTGGTCGGCTCTCTGGGCCTCGGCGTAGTTGTTGAGGAAGGTTCCCACCACGGAGGTGCCCACGATGGTCAAGCCTTTGCCCGCCTTCAGCTGATTGGTCAGAGAGAGTAGGCGGGGCTGCTCTACGTTCTGCTCCGCATCCACACTCACCAGCACCAGGATCTGAGGCCTGAGCCGGGCCAGGAGCACAGCGGCAGAAGGATTGAACGCACGCGGTGACAAGGACCTCATAGTTCTTCCACACATCCATCCATCATCCATCCATCCATCAATCCATCCATCTGTGGATTCATTCATCCATTCACCCATTCATTGGTCCATCTCTCCACTCATTTACCCACAGCTCCCGACTTATATTATACAATTATATATCTATATATATAGATATATAATGTTCCAGGAAAACATCTTATCCATCTGAGCATGAGTGCACATTAAGTGTCCACATGTGTTCAGGGTGTAGCTGATTCTGTGGCAGATTCTGTTATGCACCAATTTCACAAAAGCACATTTCTTGTTTGTAAAAACTAAGGCAATGAAGCCGTAGTTTCAAGAAAACGAACTTGTTTGTTACCGGTTTTTGTTTCGCATTTGTTTAGAAGAATACTGCAGGAGTGAATGGGGAGTAAGCATTCATTTGTACTTGTTACATATGGCAGGAAATAAATCTTAAATCTTGATTCTGATTCTGATTCTTGTTCCGCCGGGCCTGACCTCCAGTTCTTGGTGTGCGGCGGGCCCTCCTCCAGCCTCATGAGGGCGAAGCGGGCGGCGCTGAGGGAGATTCCGCGGAGGCCGTCTCCCCATTCCTTCTCCGCCCTGCGGGACACCGGGACCGCGACCGGGACGGGGACGGGGACCGGGACGGGGACAGGCAGCAACACAGCAGGAGGCTCACGTGTTTACATACAGTATATTACAACTGTAAGGGTTTTTACATACAAAGGTACAGGGACACAGGGTCCTGCAGCAGCAAGCCTATAGTATTTTGTATTATAGTATAGCATCTATAGTGTTTTATTCATCTCTACCTTGGAAACATTAGGAACATTGAAGCCAGAACATTAAACATAACATGTTTAATCTCATGTTTAATAAGACAAAGACAAAACGTTATTTTCATGAAGCCCATCGAGTAGTACATGACTACTACTGTGATAACACATAGTATTACGATCACACTACTACGACCATACGCTCACTTACCCACAGAACTCAATGTATTTGTAGATGCAGGTGGCGATCCCCATGGCAACGATGGCATAGTACCAGGAGCAGATGAACATCAGTGACAGACACAAGGTCATGCCCAGGAAGGACAGAGCCCTGTGGGGAGGAGGAGGAGGAGGAGGAGGAGGAGGAGGAGGAGATCACATATCCATGATGCAGTCTTTTAAACCAGGAAAAGACAACACTTATGCCAAATCACAATATTGAAAATCTCGTGTCGTCCCATCTCACCAGTGGTAGAACTTGAAGCGAGGTCTCCAGTTGGGCGTTCTGAGCAGGGTCTGCAGGGCGCAGGCGAGATTCACAAACATGTAGCACATCAAGAAGAACCTGGAGGAGGAGAGAAGGAGGAGGAGGAGGAGGAGGAAGAGGAAGAGGAAGAGGAGGACCGTGAGTGTCACAGAGAGACGGTTACGTTTACATAGCGGCCTAAAGTTGAGATGAAGAAAGCTTCTTGAATCTTGAAACTTGTATCTATTTATCTCATGGAGCGTCCTTATGACACCTGAAGTGATTTGTCGTTTGCATAATGGCGTCAGACTGACATGGAGAGTATGGGCGCCACGGCGTCGAGCGAGGCGATGAGGATGCCGATCTCACAGATGCTGGCGGTGAGCAGCAGGGCCCACGTGGGCTCTCCGTTCGCCTTCCCGTGACCGAACACCTGCAGCGACACAGGAGACGCGTCAAGAGACACCGAACGGCCATTGGATACACGGACACGGAGTCACGCACAGTGCACACACGCACATGCACCGACACATACACATGCACACACACATACACACATTTGCATGCATACCCACAAGCACACGCACACACACACACATTCATGCACACACACATACACACATTTGCATGCATACCCACAAGCACACGCACACATACACACATTCATGCACACACACACACACACACACACATGTTTTCACACACACCCACAAGCACATGCACACACACACACACACACACAGACACACACACACACACACAACCATGATTAATTTGTGGTTTAAGCAACTGGAATTGCTTATTAATTTCAGGAGGCCATTTTAAGGAGAAAGTGTGAAGTGACCCCTACTCTCAGGAAGGGGATGATGCCGTCGCGGGAGACGGCCTGCAGGAGGCGTGGCGCTCCGGTCAGACTCTGAAGCCCCGCCCCGCAGGTGGAGAAGAAGGAGCCGATGACAATCACCCACGGCGACGGCCACGCCAGGGTGCCGATCACCAGGTTACCGTTCACCCCCTCACCGAACCTGCAGGCGAGTCCGTTTTATTTGTATAGCCCTTAATCACAGTAAGAGTCTCAAAGGGCTTTACAGGCCATATGATTATGGGCCAGGTGATTATGACCCCCCCCCCCGAGCACTATAGCCCCCCTAAGGACAAGAAACGACTCCCTTAATTAACAAATGTATACAAGTATATAAAAGTAACTCTGGCCACGTGATCCCGTATAACAATTCCGGCAATGCGTTGTCATGGTTGCATGTGTTTGGTTGAGGTGTTGACTTGATGATGGAACAGCTCTGCTACGCGTAGACTCACTTGTCTCTCAGCACCACGCCTTCGATGCAGGCCCCGAACAGCACGACACAGGACATGTCTGAGGTCCGCCGCTAAGAAACGCTATGATGCATTGTGCCCTTGCACACGCACACGCACACACATGCACAAATGCACGCACACACATGCACACAGACACACACACACACACACACACACACACACACACACACACACACACATTCTTTCACTGTGTAACTCGGGGATGTGTGTGTTGCGCTGTGGAGGATACAGACGGTGGAGGTGGTGGTGATGGCGGCGATGGTACCGACGGGGATGGACTTCTGGGCGTCCTTCAGGTCCCCCGAGCGGTTGGAGCCCGCCATGATGCCTGCACCATTCAGAGGAACACACACACACACACACACACACACACACACACCACACACACACACACACACACACACACACACTCATCCACAACCTGCCTGCACAACCTTCTGGCCTTTCAACACGTCCCTTCCCGAGCCCCTCTAGAGGTGTCCTCTCCGTTCTCTGCATCTCTGAATGGACCCTTGTCACAGATCATATGGTAAAGTGTTGAAGGTGTCGGTGAGAGGCCAGCTCCACCATACAGGACCACAGTCACCCTGGGCACAACTGTTCTCCCCCCCTGCGGTCCGGTCGCCGGTCATTTTAACATTAAGTCGGTTTTATTTATTCAGCACCAGCGTGGTCAACGCACAGTATATTTACTTGACTAGTTGTGTCTATACTGGCGCACTGCCGTACCGTAAGTTGAACGGGCCGACGTGATGAGCTACACTTGCGTTCCACCCCTCAACACGGACGACCCCCGGCTCTACCACCTTGACCTGTCACCGCTGACCTGACCTGACCTGACCTCACCTGTGACCGAAGGGAAGTAGATGCCGACCAGTAGCGTAAAGAAGCTGGTAATGTCGGCCATGACGTAGCGGTTGGAGGAGGTGGCCGACGGGCCGTCCTCCGGCGCCGACGCCAGCCCTCGCTTCTCCAGCACCACGCCCTTCTCCAGGTAGTAGCCAAACAGGTTCTCTGGAGGACGCGTCAGGAAGTCAGACAGGAACACAAACAAACACACAAACAAACAAGACGAGAAGATGTGGATTCAACAATAGCAATATAAGCCCCGCCCCTTAAATGAAACATAAAAAGTAGGCGGGGCCAAGGTGAGCGTGGGGTCCTGTGTCCCCGTATACCTGCCAGGATGCCGCTGGTGACGCCCGGGATTCCCTGGATCTCCGTGACGTCGTTGCCGGCGAAGTACTCGTCGCAGGAGGCGTTGAGGGCCGGGGAGTCGCAGAAGGAGCTCCACAGCTGGGTGGTGGTGACCGTCTCGTTGTCCACCTCCACCACCTTGGCGCACACGTCGTACGACTTGGACAGCAGCGTTCGGTTTCCCAGGAAACAGACTCTGTAGCGGTCGGTCGGGGAGCCCACCGGGACATTTTGGTTAGCATGGTGGAGCCCAGCCTTAGAGTTTCACTTTACATTATTGTATTTCTTTTTATGTGAATACAATTCACACCATACCATTAATATGTATAATAATATGTTGTATAATTATCGCTACTAATACTAGTACTAACAATGACTACTACTGATTAATACGGATGAATACTATGACTAATACTAAACTACTACTACTACTAATACTACTAATTAATAAGTAATAGCTCAGGAGGTAAGAGCGGTTGTCGGGCAACAGGAAGGTTGCTGGTTCGATCCCTGTGTCGAGGTGTCCCCTGAGCAAGACAAACACTAACACTGCTCCTGACGTGTTGGTGTTAATGCAATAGAAATGCGATCCATTTACCATTTAATACTACTACTGCTACGACTACATATCAAAAGAAGCTATAAATACTAAAGATATTAATTATATTAATACTCAAATAATACTAATACGGCTACTATTACTACTCTTATTCATCATAATCATGTTCATATTCATAATAACGGCAGCAAATCCAAGATGGCCACCGTGGCACAAACACACGCCACAAGGCGTGAGGCGAGCGTTCCCGAACTTTCCCGCACTCACGGGAAGACGGGCGGGTCGACGGCGGTCATGATGACGCCGGCGTACACGGCCAGGATGGAGAAGATGACGCAGGCCAGGAACACCCAACGCCAGCTTGTTGACGTACTTGACGCCCACAAACACCACCAGGGCCATGAGGGCCAGCACCAGGGTGCCGTAGACGCGCATGTTGTTCAGCAGCGCGGCCTCCGACTCCGCCCCCTCCAGGCCCTCCATCTTAAAGATGGCGGCCTGGGGGACGATGTAGATCTGCCGGCAGGTGGAGGAGGAGGAGCAAAGAGTTAACGGTATGTCGTCATTTAAAGGACTCAACAGCGTCATCTCTGGTTATTGACATCGCAAGTGGCAGTGTCCACCGAGATAGAAATATGGCGGACAGATCAAGCCTACCAGTTGCTACAGTCCACTGGGGTAGGCTGGTAGGCTGATCCAGTATCCAGTATACTCCTCAGTGGACACTTTGAAACCGCTCGGGAGGGCTAATCACACTCACACCTGGTGGTATAATATGTCTCCTTTAAATAGATCTTTAGATAACGTATTGGTTACGATAAAAATCTATGAAGAAAAATAAATCCTGATGATTCGCCTTCTCGGCGGGCTCACACCTCTCACACACCTGCCAGCCAATCGGAAAAGAGTATTCACCCAGTCCACACATGGTATAAAATAAAAATAATGCTGTTATTTTACTCACCAAAACTTGGAACAAAGTTGAAACATTCTGACCTTATGAAAGACCTTATAAAATGTGTGGTATGCTCAGCGAAACTGGAGGAATGATGGTTCTACCGTCTACTCTGTGAGGAAGCCTCCTTACCAGCAGGATTTCGATACAGCCCAGAATATACATGGCGCCTGCGAAGGTGGTGCCCAGGTAGAAGCAGATCCCCACGGCACCACCAAACTCAGGACCCAGGGAGCGAGAGATCATGTAGTAGGCGCCCCCAGCTGTGAGACACACACACACACACACACACACACACACACACACACACACACACACACACACAACTATTGGTTCACACACACACACATACACACACACACACACAGACCTGCATGCATGCACGCACATACACACACGTACACACACACACACAGACCTGCATGCACGAACACACACACACATACACACACACACACACACACACACACACACACACACACACACACACACACCTTCATGCACATGCACATACACACACACACACACAATGATGTAACCATGTAACCACCTCACCTGGTACGACTCCATTGTTGCGATGGCGCTCATGGAGATGGCAGTCAGCATGGTCTGGGGGAGAGGGTATTGATCAGGGTATTGATCATGATCGGTTCTTTGTCTTGTCTCGTCCTTACGCAGATTAACCCACGGCTGACTGCCATCAATCACGGTCACTCAGTTATTAATTTTCTTTAGACTCAAATGACCCAATATCCTTCTTTATCCTTCTTTTGTATCCCTGGTGAATTAAGGGGACACGAGGATCCTGCCTAAGTATACATTTATGAATACAATATGAATAAAATCATAGTTTAGAGTCCGGATCCAACAAACAAACAAACAAACAAACACAGACGTGGTGTTTGACAGACTGGTGGCTGAATATAAGTGCACATTGCGACACGTTAAGGCTCTGGGTGGAACTCAGCAGACTAACGTAAATGCAGGAGAAGGAAGGACGGAGAGACGGACAGACAAACGGCCATTGGTTGAATTCCAGGACCTTCAACCAATCACCCTGCGTGTCAATGCATTACCAGCAGCAGCAGTACTCGTTACCAGCAGCGGTATCTGTGGTCTCTCGCTCACCGTGGAGCAGCACATGAAGACGATGAGGAAGGAGCCCAGGGATGCCGCCCACGCCAACCATCCAGGTCATCCTGAGGAAGAGGATGACGCCGAAGATGTTTCTGGATGCAGGGCAGGTACACGCCCATCAGGGTCCCCAGCTGGGGGGCCTGGGGGACACAGAAACATACGGGTAAATGATAAATGGATTGCATTTTATCTGAACGCTTTACAGTTGCCTCACGTTCACCCATTCACACACCGACGGCTGGTGTCAACCAATGCAAGGTAACAACCAACACGTCAGGAGCAGTTAGGGTTAGGGTGGCGCCAGGGACACCTCAACACTGAGCTACTTATATTATGCTTTGCTATGAATGGCGATGTTGTAAAACACGATGAATACACTAAAACACCTGTTGGTTCATATGTTGCTGGCCTTTTTTGGCAGACAATGTTCAATGCTCTCGTCTTCAGTCAGATGCAAAATCTCATCCCAATGCCGTCATTTGACGAAGTTAATGGTTAGATTTGCATCACCGGCAGACAAAAGCATAGCGTGGAGATCTGAGTGCAGCCAACGTGGTCGGAAATGTAAACTGATTTGCATAAACTACCCACATTAAAATGATACAAAGCCGGGTTAAACGGCACCCAAAGTAACCAAACACCAACATAAAGGTCAAGAGAAATCCATTGACACTTCCCCCCAGCCAAACAGAAGTACACCTGCGATTATCGTCAGTACTAAGGTGCAATTCTTTGGTTTGCTGAGGCAGCAGTGGCTCAGGGTCAGGGGGAGGGTGGGGGGGGGTGGGGGGGGGGGGGGGGGGGGGGGGGGGGGGGGGTCTTTACCTTGATGGGTTTCTTGGAGGGCCGCGCCCCCTCCTCGATGTTCTCCGCCTCCTCGTGCTCCTTGCTGCCGGTGGGCAGGTTGGAGTAGTTAGCCAGGCTGCTGAGCAGAGAGGACACCATGGGGCTGGTGTCCATCTCCTCCTGCGGGACACACAGCGGGTGAGGGATCGCTCTATTATTATTATTGTTGTTATTGTTATTATTATTATTAGCATGTATGCGGAGCAATGGGAGGCAGTGGTTGAGGATGATGGCGGTCCACACCTCAAACAGAGCCATGCTCTTGCCGTCGTACTGCTGGCTCTTCTCCAGGTCGCTGGCCGCGCTGCTGTTGATGAAGGGGCTGCTCTCCTTAGGGTGGCCATCTCCTGGACGAGGGGCAAGGACACACACACACACACACACACACACACACACACACACACACGCACACCTTAAGTGACCCCTGGTGGTTATAGTAGCATGACATCCTATCATCGATTCTGGCAACTCCACCGTGCGCCAAAAGCAACAACAACGTAAACGTCAGGTCCTCAGACAGATCCATCATCAGAGCGCAAAACAGCGTAACAATAACGGATCAACAGTCATTGGCAAGACGGAGTATTGTTGAGACCGCCTCTGCTCCCAGTCAGAACGTCGTCGTGGTATAAATGGTACCACAAGGTGGGGGAAATGCTCCACTCTTGGACTTTTGTTTCTGTGAGAACAGAGTGTCGTATTTCGTCTCTGTCCTCCCCAAGTGCAATTTATGTTTTGGTGGCAGTATTATTATTAGTAGTATTATTTATCACTTTGTCTTTGTTGTATTCTGTCTCCGGCCTCCACCTTTCATAGTGTAGGTTAGTGGACTGCGCGGGCCTGGAAAGTAGGCCCTAGCCCGGCCCCGGCCCTAGAGAGTGAGGCCCCGGCCCGGCCCGGCCCGGCCCGCCACATTATTAGAACTCTCAGGCCCGAATTAAGCCTGACAATTTTTTTAACCTCCCATATTTGCGAATAATGTCGCAAATAGTTCTAGACTTGTTGCCCATATGCGACAGGTCTAGTTATAGACTTCCGACCTTATTTGAGCACTTTATAAGTGGTTATATTTAGTTTCATTTCAATTTTAAGTTATTTTAGGAAAATGTTTGAAGCATTTTGTAGGTAGTTAAATAATTTTTTTATTTTCTGAAGTGAGTGACGAGCAGCTGCGCGGCGGTTAACAGTTGATCCATTGGCTACATATCAGATCAATTTTGAATAGGCTTACTACAAATTATATCCCAGTGAATAGGCTACAAAAAACAACTCAACACTTAAAACGTATCACAGCGTTTATTATTAAACGTAAGGCCTCAAAAGTAGCCTATAAAAACGTATCACCATTGGAACAATAAGCACACGGAAGTGCGGAGAAACAGTTAGGCTATTCTTAACAGAGAAAACAGCTTGTCTTACCCGAGTAAGCCTTGACTAAAATAAAATTCACCAAAACAGGCCATTCCAAGAATAATAATAATAAAAAAACGTCCAATCACACAAAAACAGTCAGCCGCTTAACATGGCTGTTGCGTGTGTGGGGAGGATTTCGGAGTAAGGCAGCGCAGCGGCAGACCATTTTACCATCATCAACTTCACAGTCTATTTTTAATAGAGAGAGAGCGAGCGAGAGAGAGAGAGAGAGAGAGAGAGATGTTGTAGACATGTCACTGTTTTTGCTTCTTTTTTATTTCAATTTATTGTTCCCTCTCCTCCAAGCACAATCAATGTATATTACAAAATTAATTATGAATTCATTGTTGATACGGTTGTAATCTTTAAACCATAATGTTAGCATGTTTTATTGTTTGTATGTTATAAACTGTACCTTTCTCTGTTTGTACTACTTTATACAATGTGCTTTGGCGATACTGTATTTTATATGGTCATGCTAATAAAGCCTCTTTGAATTGAATTGAATTGAATTGAGAGAGAGAGAAAAGAGGCCCGAGCGGCCCGTATCCGAAGCCAATGATGTGATAATTGGCCCTTGTGCTGTCGGGCTGTCGGGCTGTCGGGGCCCCCGGGCCTCGGGCTCCATCGCAGGGCTCTAGTGTAGGCCCTACCTCCTTCCTTGTGTTGTTTCCCCGTATGTTTTAGTTTATATCCGTTTAGTTTTTGTTTTATGTTTTACCTGGTCTTCTGTTCCCCATGTGTTTTAGTTTATCTGGTTGTTCATTGTTTCATGTTTTATTGCTCTGCCTAATCCGGTGTTGTGTTGTTTCCCCGCAAATTAATTGTCTGCACCTGTCTCCACTGCCCTAGTTACAGTCTCCTTATTTATACGTGCCCCTATCCTGTGTTCCCATGTCTTTTGGTAATCTTCGTGTTTGCAACTTCCAAAGAGTACATTTGACGCCATGGCTATTACAAAATTGACCATTTATGCTTTAGGCTTTTACGGGCTTAATAGGACGCCGGCCGGCTCAGGGAGATTATCCCGCAGCTGCCGGAGGCCACCGAGCCACCAATATTGACCCGACAAAAAAAACCAGCAACCAAAGCTCTCTAGAACGCCACAGGTTGCCTGACTACCTCCTCCACCACCACCACCACCACCACCATCATCAGCTCCACTCTGTTTGCGCCACAGCCAACATGGAGGAACGTGTATGCTAAATAGATTGCATTGATACATCGCTTTTATCCGAAGTGCTTTACAGTATTGCCTCACATTCACCCATTCATACACCGACGGCGGTGGTGTCAACCATGCAAGGTAACAACCAACACGTCAGGAGCAGTTAGGGTTAAGGTGGTGTCTTGCTCAGGGACACCTCGACCCTTAACTAGGAGGAGGAGCACAGGAATCGAACCAGCAACCTTCGTGTTGCCAGACAACCGCTCTTACCTACTGCCGCCCCCCATGTATGAGATTAAGAGTAATAGGACGCGCCAATCTCAGTGCTGAACATGCCAGTGTTCCATCCAAATGAAGTCGCAAGAGGGCATGAGCTAGCCCAGAAAGCATCGTTTCTGGAATGCAGGGCAGGTCCACGCCCCATCCCGCACGCCGTCAGTCCCTTTCACGCTTGGAATGTTGAGAGCCTTGGGGGATTCAGCTATTGACTAGTTACATCACTGGTATGCTGCTTTGGCTGGATGTAATGAGCTACTTATATTATGCTTTGCTATGAATGGTGATGTTGTAAAACACGATGAATACACTAAAACACCTGTTGGTTCATATGTTGCTGGCCTTTTTTGGCAGACAATGTTCAATGATCTCGTCTTCAGTCAGATGCAAAATCTCATCCCAATGCTGTCATTTGACGAAAGTTAATGGTTAGATTTGCATCACCGGCAGACAAAAGTATAGCGTGGAGATCTGAGTGCAGCCAACGTGGTCGGAAATGTAAACTGATTTGCATAAACTACCCACATTAAAATGATACAAAGCCGGGTTAAACGGCACCCAAAGTAACCAAACACCAACATAAAGGTCAAGAGAAATCCATTGACACTTCCCCCCAGCCAAACAGAAGCATCTGAAACACAAATACACCTGCGATTATCGCCAGTACTAAGGTGCAATTCTTTGGTTTGCTGAGGCAGAGGTGGTGAGGTTGGTGGGTGGGTTGGTGGGTGGGTGGGGTGTGGGTGGGTGGGTGGTGGGGGGGGGGCGGGGGGGGGGGCGGGGGGGGTGGGGGGGGGGGGGGTCTTTACCTTGATGGGTTTCTTGGAGGGCCGCGCCCCCTCCTCGATGTTCTCCGCCTCCTCGTGCTCCTTGCTGCCGGTGGGCAGGTTGGAGTAGTTAGCCAGGCTGCTGAGCAGAGAGGACACCATGGGGCTGGTGTCCATCTCCTCCTGCGGGACACACAGCGGGTGAGGGATCGCTCTATTATTATTATTGTTGTTATTGTTATTATTATTATTATTATTAGCATGTATGTGGAGCAATGGGAGGCAGTGGTTGAGGTGATGGACGGTCCGCACCTCAAACAGAGCCATGCTCTTGCCGTCGTACTGCTGGCTCTTCTCCAGGTCGCTGGCCGCGCTGCTGTTGATGAAGGGGCTGCTCTCCTTAGGGTGGCCATCTCCTGGACGAGGGGCAGGGACACACACACACACACACACACACACACACACACACACACACACGCACACCTTAAGTGACCCCTGGTGGTTATAGTAGCATGACATCCTATCATCGATTCTGGCAACTCCACCGTGCGCCAAAAGCAACAACAACGTGAACATCAGGTCCTCAGACAGATCCATCATCAGAGCGCAAAACAGCGTAACAATAACGGATCAACAGTCATTGGCAAGACGGAGTATTGTTGAGACCGCCTCTGCTCCCAGGCAGAACGTCGTCGTGGTATAAATGGTACCACAAGGTGGGGGAAATGCTCCACTCTTGGACTTTTGTTTCTGTGAGAACAGAGTGTCATATTTCGTCTCTGTCCTTCCCAAGTGCAATTTATGTTTTGGTGGCAGTATTATTATTAGTAGTATTATTTATCACTTTGTCTTTGTTGTGTTCTGTCTCCGGCCTCCACCTTTCATAGTGTGGGCTAGTGGACTAGGCCCTAGCCCGGCCCTGGCCCGAGAGAGTGAGGCCCCAGCCCGGCCCGGCCCGGCCCGCCACATTATTAGAACTCTCAGGCCCGAATTAAGCCCGACATTTTTTTAACCTCCCATATTTGCGACTAATGTCGCAAACTAGACTTGTTGCCCATATGCGACAGGTCTAGTTATAGACTTCCGACCTTATTTGAGCACTTTAAATGGCATAAGTGGTTATATTTAGTTTAATTTCAATTTTAAGTTATTTTAGGAAAATGTTTGAAGCATTTTGTAGGCAGTTAAATATTTTTTTTTATTTTCTGAAGTGAGTGACGAGCAGCTGCGCGGCGATTAACAGTTGATCCATTGGCTACATATCAGATCAATGTTGAATAGGCTACTACAAATTATATCCCAGTGAATAGGCTACAAAAAACAACTCAACACTTAAAGCGTATATCAGTGTTTATTATTAAACGTAGCCTATAAAAACCATTGGAACAATAAGCACACGGAAGTGCGGAGAAACAGTTAGGCTATTATTAACAGAGAAAACAGCTTGTCTTACCCGAGTAAGCCTTGACTAAAATAAAATTCACCAAAACAGGCCATTCCAAGAATAATAATAATAATAAAAAAACGTCCAATCACACAAAAACAGTCAGCCGCTTAACATGGCTGTTGCGTGTGTGGGGAGGATTTCGGAGTAAGGCAGCGCAGCGGCAGACCATTTTACCATCATCAACTTCACAGTCTATTTTTAATAGAGAGAGAGCGAGCGAGAGAGAGAGAGAGAGAGAGAGAGAGATGTTGTAGACATGTAACTGTTTTTGCTTCTTTTTTATTTTATTTTATTGTTCCCTCTCCTCCAAGCACAATCAATGTATATTACAAAATTAATTATTAATTTATTGTTGATACGGTTGTAATCTTTAAACCATAATGTTAGCATGTTTTATTGTTTGTATGTTATAAACTGTACCTTTCTCTGTTTGTACTACTTTATACAATGTGCTTTGGCAATACTGTATTTTATATGGTCATGCTAATAAAGCCTCTTTGAATTGAATTGAATTGAATTGAGAGAGAGAGAAAAGAGGCCCGAGCCGGCCCGTATCCGAAGCCAATGATGTGATAATTGGCCCTTGTGCTGTCGGGCTGTCGGGCTGTCGGGGCCCCCGGGCCTCGGGCTCCATCGCAGGGCTCTAGTGTAGGCCCTACCTCCTTCCTTGTGTTGTTTCCCCGTATGTTTTAGTTTATATCCGTTTAGTTTTTGTTTTATGTTTTACCTGGTCTTCTGTTCCCCATGTGTTTTAGTTTATCTGGTTGTTCATTGTTTCATGTTTTATTGCTCTGCCTAATCCGGTGTTGTGTTGTTTCCCCGCAAATTAATTGTCTGCACCTGTCTCCACTGCCCTAGTTACAGTCTCCTTATTTATACGTGCCCCTATCCTGTGTTCCCATGTCTTTTGGTAATCTTCGTGTTTGCAACTTCCAAAGAGTACATTTGACGCCATGGCTATTACAAAATTGACCATTTATGCTTTAGGCTTTTACGGGCTTAATAGGACGCCGGCCGGCTCAGGGAGATTATCCCGCAGCTGCCGGAGGCCACCGAGCCACCAATATTGACCCGACAAAAAAAACCAGCAACCAAAGCTCTCTAGAACGCCACAGGTTGCCTGACTACCTCCTCCACCACCACCACCACCACCACCATCATCAGCTCCACTCTGTTTGCGCCACAGCCAACATGGAGGAACGTGTATGCTAAATAGATTACATTGCATGCTTTTATTTAAAGCGACTTACAAAGAGTACATTTGTTGATTGACATGCTAAACAACACTAAGTACTATTAATAATGCCAAGATGTACAAACCCGCAAGTTAGTGCTAGGGTTAGGAGAGGGAAGGCGGTTAAAAAAACGGGTGCAAAATCCCGCCCCGCGTAGATAGCGTCGGCCGTAACTTTTAGGAAACCACCTGATTTCATAGAACTCTCTTCCCAAAATACGTGTTATTTTAAATCTATTTTAAAACATTCTCCATCTCCATCCGTGACGTCAACGTCAGCGCTGGTGTGTATTGGAGTCTACCTCCTGACAAATGCGCTTGAAATCGTAGATTGCTTTCTCTCTTTATCTTTCTTTCTTTCTTTTTTTCTTTCTATCTTTTCCATCTTTCGTGGATCACATTTATCGGTGCTGACTTCTCTTGAACTCATTCTCATCTTCACTGTCCAAGCCGTCATTTGAGGACAGTGGGAGAGATCTCCCCCCCCTTCCTCAACGCCGCCCCCCCAACTCACGAAAACTACATTCCAGACTCCAGAGAGCCACGTGTGTTTCAACATCGGCTGGACGGCCGCCCGGTCACAGTGGGCGCTGCACCTGAGTGCCAAAGGACAAGTAGAGAGAAGAGATGATAGCGAGAAGAAGAACAGAACAGAGGACATAAGGAATCCATCTGTGGCCCCAGACGAGAGCGTTCAGGAAAATTAAGAACAGCAGAGTCTGTCCTGCAGACTGGAGGCTTCAGGCATGGAAATAGCGATCACAGGTGCTAGGAACCATCGAGGGGCCGAAAAGCTTCACTTAACTTCACAGCCCAACACATCTCAGGGACCTCGCGGACAATTGATCTTCTGCCGATCTCTCTGACAGAGCATGTTGATGCTTAAGTTATTTCCATCCCACATCCGTTAACACCGGCGGGAGAAGATGTGCTCTTCATCATCTCTGTTGTGTGGTACTTCTGATCAATGTCTGCCGTTGCGATTCCCCTGCAGTGGTTTTTATTATTATTATTATTATTATTATTTATGATCTTCTTGTGTCTGGGAAAAGAGGGCTTATTGAAGTATGAAGGAGGAAGAATGCCAAATAACATCTTTATTTGTTGAGATCAGTAACGCACATTATTCAAGATGTTTAAAGTTGAGTCTGTGTCTTCGAATGGGCAGAACAATTAAGTTCATGGTAATTACAATAAATAGATGATGCGCTGAATATGTTGTCCACAAACTGTGCAGCATGCAGCTACTGAAGAAGCTTTTATGACCACATGCAGTCCACCTGCTGTGAAAAAAACATGAATACAGTGTTGTTCACCACATACATGGGGGGCGGCAGTAGGTAAGAGCGGTTGTCTGGCAACAGGAAGGTTGCTGGTTCGATCCTCCTCCTCCTAGTTAAGGGTCGAGGTGTCCCTGAGCAAGACACCACCTTAACCCTAACTGCTCCTGACGTGTTGGTTGTTACCTTGCATGGTTGACACCACCGCCGTCGGTGTATGAATGGGTGAATGTGAGGCAATACTGTAAAGCACTTTGGATAAAAGCGATGTATCAAGCAATAATATTTAGCATGAGCAAACTCCTAGCCATGTTAGCGCTGTGGCGCAAGCAGAGTTGGAACTGATGATTCGGTGGTTG
>PIJE02000732.1:27425-77186 GCA_002895965.2 Coryphaenoides rupestris
TTCCTTTGGTTCCTTTGCTTCTTTGGAAGATTTCTTAACTTCTTTATCTTCTTTAGAGTGTTTCTTTGATTTCTGCTCTTCTTTGGAAGGTTTCTTAAATTCCTTAGTTGGTTTTGTTGGTTCTTGTTCTTCTTTATGTTTTTCCTCCTTTGAAACCTCAGTTTCCTCTTCATGTGGTTCAGATGTTTTCTTTATTTCCTTCTTACTTTGTGCCTGAAGTCTCTGTTTTTTAGGTGGTTTTTTAACTGTCTCATCTTCAGAAGGCTTCTTCTCTTGCTTCTCTTTAGAGGGTTTCTGTTGTTTTGGGTCTTCTTTCAGTAATTTCGTTGATTCCCTCTCTTTAGAAGATCTTGTGTAGTTCACCCCCTTAGAAGACATGGGCACTAATTTGATTTCCTTGGAAGGCTTCTTCACTTCCAGTACTTTTTCCGGTTCAGAAATCTTCTTTGAAACCTTTTCTTTTTTAGATGGTTTCTTTGTTTCTTTTTCTTCTGTAGATGGTTTTAGTGATTTCTCATCTTTTTTAGATAGTTGTTTTACCTCTTTTTGTTCCTTCTCCTTTTTGGAGGGTTTATCTGGTTTCTTATCTTGGTCGCTTTCCTCACTCAGAGACTTGGATTTAAGTTGCTTCATTTCTTTTCTTTCTTCACCAGAAATCTTTTGTGGTTCCTTCTCATGCTTAGATGGTTCCTTCACTTCTTTCTCTTCTTTAAGTGGTTTTGTTGGTTCTTTTTCTTCTTTAGGTTGTTTCTTCACCTGTTTTTCATCCTTTGAAATCATTATTTTAATTTCATCTTTAGATGGTGCCTTTGCATCCTTGGATGATTGTTCTAGTGCCCTTGCATCCTTGGATGTTTTCTTTGCCGTTTCCTTTTCCTCGAGTGGTTTCTTTGCCTTGGGTTCTTTCACAAGTTTCTTGGTTTCTTTATCTTCCTTCGAAGGTAGAGCCTCTTCTGATTGTTCTTTAGAAGGTTTCTTTGGCTTCTTCACCTCCTCTTCTTTGGGAAGTTTAATTGGTTCCTTCTGTTCTTTGGTCAATTTCTTTGTGTCTTTGTCCTCTACTTTGAGTTTGGGTGATTCCTTTCCATCCTTTGCGGGTTTGGTTTTGGCTTCAGATGATTTCTTTATTTCCTTCTTATCTTTTGAAGGTTGTTCCTTTGAAGGCTTTTGTACTTTCTCCTTTTCAGGAAGTTTCTTTGATTCCCTTTGTTCTTTTATCAGTTCCTTTGGTTCTTCTTTAGAGTGTCTTTTCAGGTATTTCTGCTCCTTAGAGGATAGAGTTACATTTTCCTCTTTGGAAGTAAACTTTCTTACCAATATCTTTCTAAAGAATGTTAGTTTTCGTTCCTCAGAAGGTTTCCCAGACTGCTTCTCTGCTTTAGAGGGTTTCTTCACATCCTTTTCTTTCTTCTCTGGTTCTTTGTCTTTTCCAGCGAGTTTCTTTGTTTCCTTGGCACCTCTAGATGGTTTGGTTTCTGCCTCTGTTTTCTTTATTCCCTTCTGTTCTTTAGGTGATTTTTTAACTGTCTCATCTTCAGGAGTTTTAATTGATTCCTTGGACTCCTTAGGCGGTTTCTTGACTTCTTTTTCCTTCTTTGACGGCTTGGTTTGTTCTTTGTCCTCTTCAGAGGATTTCTGTGGTGGCACCTGTGCATCTTTAGATGGTGTGGTTTCTGCTTGAACTTTCTTTATCTCCTTCTCTTCAGAGGGCTTTTCCATCACTTCCTTGGGAGGTACAGTTACCTCTTTTTTGTCCTTAGAAGGCTTCTTCACTTCCTTCTCTTTAGAGGGTTTCTGTTGTTTTGGGGCTACTTTCAGCAATTTCTTTGGTTCTCTCTCTTTAGAAGATATTGTGTCGTTCTCCCCCTTAGAATACATGGGCACATCTTTAATTTCCTTGGAAGACTTTTTCACTTCCAGTACTTTTCCTTGTTTAGAGGGTTTCTTCACTTCTTCATCTTCTGTAGATGGTTTTATTGATTTCTTATCTTTTTTAGACAGTTGTTTCACATCTTTTTCTGTCTTTGAAGGCATCTTTGCATCTTTTTCTTCTTCAAGGGCTTTTTATTTTGACTGGTTTCTCAACTTTGTCCTTCTCCTCGGATTGGAGATTTATGCTCAGGTCTCTTTTTTCTTTCTTCTCTTTAGAAGGCTTTTCTGATCTTTCTCTTTTTCAGATGGTTTCTTCACTTCTTCTCGAACTTCACATGTTTCTTTGGTTTTGGTGTCTTTGAGTTTCTTTTCTTTGTATCCTTCGTGGCAACCTTTTGTGGTTCCTTTGCTCCCTTGGGTTGTGTCTTACTTGTCCTTTACTTCGGATGGTTTTATTTGTACCTTTTCTTCCTTTGAAGACTTCTTTGATTCTTTCTCCTTTTTGGATGGTTTAGCTGGTTTCTTTAGTCTTTGTCGCCTTCCTCACTTAGAGACTTTGGTTTAGTTTTTTCCTTTGAAGGTTTCTTAACGTCTTTTTCTTCACCAGAAAGCTTTTGTGGTTCCTCTGCATGTTTAGATGGTTTCTCAGCTTTTTTATCCTTCTTAGTGGGTATTTTTGGTTCAATTTCTTCCTCAGAGTGCTTCACAGCCGGTTGTTTCTTAATGCTGTCCTTTTCCTTTGGTTCGGTTTTAACTTTAGATGTTTTCTTAGATGGTTCTTTCTCATCTGTTCTTGGTTCCTTTCTTTGTTTCCTTTCTTCTTTAGGAGGTTTCTTTATTTCTTCATCTTCTTTGGATGACATTTCTGGTTCCTCAACCTCTTTGGATGGTTTCTTCACCTTCTTCTCTTCCTTGGAAAGCTTTTGTTTAGAGGGTTCCCTTGACTCTTTTAGCTCTTTGGAAAGCATTGTTTTTTCTTCTTTGACTTCTAAACATGGACATAAAGATTGTAATTACTTTTTTTTAATGCTTATATTATCTACACTTTTCTACCATATTTACAATTTTATATTTCAGTTATAATCTTGCCCATAATATGGAGAAGTCAAGACCTCACTCATTAATATGATTGAATGTCCTATTTCCCCCTTAATGTATTACTCAGTTCGTAATCTTACCAATAGTACATGACTCTTTGTTTTATACCTGTGAATTGTGGACCTTTGTTTTACACCTGTGAATGTGGACCCTTTGTTTTCTCCTTAGAGGGTTTTGACTCAGTTTTGGCCTTTTTCTCAGATTGTTCTTTAATTTTAATCTAGTCATCTTTATCTGAGGCTTTAGACTCATCACATCTTCCTCAGGTTTTATTTCAGTGGCCTTGAGTTCTGAAAGCAAAGATGTAGCCAACATGTTGTAGCCCGATCTGTCTGTGTGTTCTGTGCTTACAAAACCGAAATGTCATTCCAGTCCGATATTTCGGTAAAATCAATAGCATATAAGCATACTGAAAATATTTTTTTAGGAAGACACTTTCACCTCTTCTGATGGCTTGTCTCTGTTTGGTCTCCTTGATAACTAGATAATATAAGGAGTTTATGGTTGCAGGTATCTGCATGTGAACAAGCTCTAAAGCTAACATGATTAAAACTATATTTGAACTAGATAACAAATATTTTTTATATAATGAATTAGTTGAACAGTTTAAACTAAAGGGCACAATAAAGTAAGAAAGCTTAAGTTTGCTCTAAATGTATTCCATTAGAAAGCTTTCATGCTTGTTACTTTGAGAGATGCATCCAGCTCAGCTGTAAATAAATGGCTCAATTGCAATGTAATGCATAATTGAATAATATATAATAATTTAGTCACAAAATTATGTTTCATTGCCACCATCATTTCTTCAAGCAAATTGCAATAAAAATGTGAGGTTTAGCAACTGCAAAACCTTTCTCAAACACATCGCAAATACATTTTGATCATGTTCCAACCTACTGCCTGCAGTCGAAATTCAGAGCAATATCTTTGAAAACATAATATTATGTAAGGGATGGCCAATATTCTTGTCATGTATACACAACATGCCCACTGTTTGCATACATACATACATGATGATGATGATGATACAAGATGAAAATACAAGATGAAACATATGGGATGGTGATGGTGTTTATACCTTTCTTGTGCTGAGTGTCACGTCTGCCTTTGTTCTTAAGGCTCGAGTCTTGGTCTTTGAGCATGGCCCTAGATCCCACTCTTCTGGCCCTATCAAAACCAACGTGAACCTTCTTCCTTCTCCTTGGTTCAGCTTTCGTGCTTTCACTGCTGCTGTTGTTGTTGTTCTCATCACCGTCGGTTATGTCATCTTGGTCAGAGAATGGTGCAGAAGTTGAGATCTTTTCCTCATCTTCAATGTTAACTACAGACACTGCATCGACACTGTCATGCTGTTCTGCTTTCAGGATTTCAAGAGACAGGTGCTCCACCAACATTTCATATCCGTCCCTCTCTTCCGTAATGACATCAAGGATGAACTCTCCTTGTTGCTTTTCTTTAACAGGAACAACATCTTCATCAACTTGATCTTGATCAGCTTGATCAACTGTCTCCATGTCCCCTTCATCATCAGAAATGTCTTTATCGGTGTGATCCTTGTCAGTTTCATCCAACTTGGTATCTTCATCAAGAGATGGCTCCTGATCTTCATCTCCTTCTTCCTCGTTAATGTAATATGTGGCCGTCCCTTCTTCACTCAGGTATTTATAACTGTCTAGATCCTCACCTGTGTCTACATCTTCGACAGCCTCGTGGTCATCATATAACTCAAGATCATCATCTCTCTCCACCATTACCAAGTCATCCTCTGTCTTGAGGTCCTCCAGTTGTAATTTTTCAGATTGGATCTCCCCCTCTAATCCGAATTCCAACCCTTCCTCCTCCTCAAATTTGTCCTCCACTATTGTAGTGTCATCTTCCTCCTCCAATTCCTCTAATCTTGATGCCTCTTCCTCCACTAGAAGGTCCTCATCTGAATGTATCTCACCTCCCCCCTCCTCTAAGAGGTTTAAGAAATCCTCCTCTGTCTTCAACCACTCCTCTATGAGATCCTCCTTATCATCCCAGTCCTCATCTAAGAGAGCTCTCTCTTTCTCCTCCTCCTCTAAGAAAATCTCCTCCTCCTCCTCCTCCTCTAAGAGAACCTCCTCTTTTTCCTCCTGATCTAGGAGATCCTCCTCTTCATCTATATTCTCCACCTCTAGGAGAACCTCCTCTTCCTCTCTACCCTCCTCATCAAAGAGATCCTCATATCCCTCTCTGTCCTCCTCCTCGAGGAGAACCTCCTCTTCTGTGTCCTCCTCTTGGAGCACCTCTTCTTTCTCCTCATCTAAGAGAACCTCCTCTTTCTCCTCATCTAAGAGAACCTCCTCTTTCTCCTCAACGAAGAGAACCTCCTCTTTCTCCTCATCTAAGAGAACTTCCCCTTTCTCCTCAATGAAGAGAACCTCCTCTTCTTTTGTGTCCTCCTCTTGGAGAACCTCCTCTTCTTTTGTGTCCTCCTCTTGGAGAACCTCCTCTTCTTTTGTGTCCTCCTCATCAAAGAGATCCTCATATCCCTCTCTGTCCTCCTCCTCGAGTAGAACCTCCTCTTCTGTGTCCTCCTCTTGGAGCACCTCTTCTTTCTCCTCATCTAAGAGAACCTCCTCTTTCTCCTCATCTAAGAGAATCTCCTCTTCCCTCGCCTCCTCCTCCAAGAGACCCTCCTCTTTCTCCTTTTTGATCTAGGAGATCCTCCTCTTGCTCTCCCATCCCTCCCCCTAGGAACCCCCCACCATGCCTCCCGAAGAAACCTCCTCTTTCCACCCTCTCCCCTCTTCCCAGAAGATCATCCTCTTCCCCTCCTCCCCTCCTCTAGTATAATATTCTCTTCCTCTGTATCCTGCTTCTAAGAGAACCTACTCTTTCTCCATCCTCCCCCTCTTCCAGAAGATCATCCTTACTTCCTCTTCTGCTCCATCCTTCCTCTAGAGAATATTCTCTTCCTCTGTATCCTGCCTCTAAGAGGAACCTTCCTCTTCCCCTCCCTCATCTAAGAAATCTGTCTGTTATCTTGCTCCTCCCTCTCTGAGATCCTCATCTAATGCCTCCTTCTCTAATTTGACACCCTCTACATTTTCTGCATCTTTATCCAGTTCTTCTATCTCATCTACCACCACCACAGTCTGCTTCTCCCCATCATAATCCACTTCCTCATCGCCCTTGGCCTCCTCCTCATCTTCCTCCATATCTGTCTCATCAACATCTGCCTCCCCTTCCTCTGCCAACTCCTCTGTTTTGACATGTTCCTCAGCCTCATCTTCAGCAAGCAAGATTTCATGTAGTGCCTCCTGTTCCTCCTCCTCCTCCTCCTCCTCCTCTGTTTCATCTCCTTCCTCTTTCTTCTCCTCGGCTTCCTCTTGTTCCTCCTTGTTGAGCGCGTCTGAGGATTCCTTGTCATTTGAAGATGGCTCTGTTTCTCTCTGTTCTTCTGCTTGGTGGTCAGTTATCGCTGCAGAAGAGGCAACTTCCTTTTGGGTGCCACTCAACATCTCTGTAACTGTATTATGAAACCATTTGGTGTTTGTTTGCCATCCCATAACATTCAGGTTTTTAACACAGAGGTGTATATCAAAACAACACAAACAACAGGGAATTATGGAGTGAAATGGCAAATGAGATCATAAGTAAACTTTGTCAATGATATGCTGTATGATGTTTTCTTAAACATTCCGTATGCTTCCATGCAAATATCAAATCAAACATTTGAGCAAACATAACCATTATATAATACAGTGCAATTACATATTTCAGGTGAGATTATTGACAGGACAAGAAGATGCTAATGCACAAAAGGACAATATGGCAAGCCAAAAGAAATGTCCAAACAACGAATTAGAAAGATTTCCCGTGAAAGATAAGTTGTCATGCTTACTTCTTTACATAAAGACAAAGTCAACACATAAACGAACTTTACAGCATCCAGACATTTATTTTGTTGAACTTATCACAGTGACATATTGGACCGTGCATGGATTCTTTTCAATTTTATTTTTGAATGGTCAACATACAAACTGTAGGCTTGTTGTCTCACATTAAACACATCACAAGTGAAACCTGACTCTGATGTGAGTTTAGGTGCATGAACATGCATTGAAATGTCAGGCATTGTTAATTGGCAGATCTAGTTAGTGTGACATTAGAAGCAGTCAGAGCATTCTTTTCTCAGCAAAACATATCAGCAATATCAAGCTCCAATATCAAAATTATCAATTAGAATTGATTATCAAAAATGGGTGTCAAATTAAAAAAATCGAGATTTTTAATGGATTGCATTGCATACAGTTGAATTTCACTTACGTTGTTCAAGAGATGGCAGAAATTCACCTGAATATCAGAAGAATGTGTTATCTCACTTTGATTTTCTACACGTAAATGGGTATTTCTGAACATATTTTTCCCTCTCCATTTTCCAACAAAATCCTGTCTACAAAATGGATTTGAACTATTTAAAATGCTCACATAAGCATACCAGGCCAGTAAGTGGCGATAAAACATGTTATGTCAAACACAAAACATCAGTACCAACCTTTTCTCTTCACTAAATGTATGTGAGACGATGGAGCGACTATGTCTTCTAAACAAATGTATGGAAACAAAAATGTTTTATGTTATGGAACTATTCACAATCAAGAACTGCAAATGTTTAAGTATCATTTTAATGTATAAAAATGTACATACCTTTTTCTGTTTCAACCAGGGGTGTGGCTGTCGGATCACCTTTAAAAGCAGCATACACAACATTAACAATCTATCTGTACAATTCTTGTGTTGCATGATATATATAAATATTTCTGATATTTCCAGTTGACTAAGTACCTTGATCACCAGTGATCATGCTTGACATATAACCCAAGAACAGCTCTTTCTTGTCAGTCATTTCCACCAAAGCATCTGTGACCACTTGCATGGGATCAACGGTCACCTCAGGAAGGATTCCTAAAAATGTTTTCATGAAATATAACTTATAACACACCAACATACAAAGAAGTCATTCCAGTAGATGTGTCTAAAGGTTCAATATTTATATTCAATTGTATTCAATATTTTTAAGTGGTAGTCATCTCCATCATCAATCAAAAGTGAGCCACCATTTTAAGTGTATATGCCTTTCTTCAAAGCATACAGAGCATAAGTCCACTCCAGTAAAATAGTACCTTGTTCACCCATCAGCAGGGTGGAGAAGTAGGCCACAAGCATCTTCACCTCCTCAGTGATGATCTCCTTTATTCTGCTCAGGACCTCCATGGGATTAATTCCCATGGCCTCCTGCATACCTGATCGATGAATAATGAGTAGATACAACATCGTCACTATTTTGTGTTGTCATTTGTATCAGAGTATCCTATTATTTATGATGAGTGGAGTTTGAGTTTGAGTTGGATACACAATCACACTTCCTCAACATTGAGATTTTAACCTTTTTCCCCGTCAGAGACATCTAGTTAAAGTTAAAGTTCAATCCATACCCATGAGATAATGAGGCATGCATGCACAATAGGAATCAAATTACCGATGATAACACTTCTAATACAGAGAGATTAGGGGGGATGTTAAACCCAGGGAATAGATACCTTTAGCGGTGTCCAACACTGTGTCCAAAGCAGTGCACAGTATGTCCTGCATGTAGCCTACCAATCCGTCTACAAAGTCATTAGTAACACTGAAGGCGTCCCTGCCCACCACCACAGGGTCAACAAAGCTAATGTCAGTGGTTCCTATTGGAGGAGCAGAAACAGTTAGTCCCACGCTTGCCTTAGTTACGTTGTTAACATATTAACACATCTAACATACTTAACAACATCTCTAAGTCTTCAGCCTTAAATTAATATTAAATGAAGTCCATGCCAAAAATAGAACGATTGGTAATCTTCAAATAATATTAGTCTATTTGTTAATGGGGTCGTAAATGTCAATATTGAACTTGATTAACTCATGACATGATTGTAAAAGTAGAAGAATAAGATAAGACGTTACCTTTTGTCATGTCCAGTATGCCATCTAGGACACCACACAACGCGTCCTGGGCGTTACTCACGACCCCGTTCATAGATTTGTCGGCAACATGGAAGAAATCCCTGATTACGACCACAGGGTCCGTGAAGCTAATGTCTGCGGCCCCTGGGAAAGATAAAACAAATATATTAAGACCATTACAAAACGGTCTAAACTGAACCGAATGAACTAAACCGAACAAACCAAACTAATTCATAATTGCTGTGTTATGTGGACCATTAGGAATATTAGATATTAGCAAAATGCAAAAGGTAAGTATCCACCTTTCCCTGCATCCAGAATCTTGTCCACCGCAGCACAGAGCACACCCTGAATGTAGTTCAGCACGCCATTGGTGAGGTCATTAGTAGCGGCGAAGGCGCCTCGGCCGACGACCACGGGGTCAATGACACTAAGGTCAGTTTTTCCTATTAGGTTTTTATATCAAAACATGTTTTACAACAGGGAATTATGGAGTGAAATGGCAAATGAGATCATAAGTAAACTTTGTCAATGATATGCTGTATGATGTTTTCTTAAACATTCCGTATGCTTCCATGCAAATATCAAATCAAACATTTGAGCAAACATAACCATTATATAATACAGTGCAATTACATATTTCAGGTGAGATTATTGACAGGACAAGAAGATGCTAATGCACAAAAGGACAATATGGCAAGCCAAAAGAAATGTCCAAACAACGAATTAGAAAGATTTCCCGTGAAAGATAAGTTATCATGCTTACTTCTTTACATAAAGACAAAGTCAACACATAAACAAACTTGACAGCATCCAGACATTTATTTTGTTGAACTTATCACAGTGACATATTGGACCGTGCATGGATTCTTTTCAATTTTATTTTTGAATGGTCAACATACAAACTGTAGGCTTGTTGTCTCACATTAAACACATCACAAGTGAAACCTGACTGATGTGATTTAGAAAGAAATGCATGAACATGCATGAAATGTCAGGCATTGTTAATTGGCAGATCTTGTTAGTGTCACATTAGAAGCAGTCAGAGCATTCTTTTCTCCAGCAAAACATATCAGCAATATCAAGCTCCAATATCAAAATTATCAATTAGAATTGATTATCAAAAATGGGTGTCAAATTAAAAAAATCGAGATTTTTAATGGATTGCATTGCATACAGTTGAATTTCACTTACGTTGTTCAAGAGATGGCAGAAATTCACCTGAATATCAGAAGAATGTGTTATCTCACTTTGATTTTCTACACGTAAATGGGTATTTCTGAACATATTTTTCCCTCTCCATTTTCCAACAAAATCCTGTCTACAAAATGGATTTGAACTATTTAAAATGCTCACATAAGCATACCAGGCCAGTAAGTGGCGATAAAACATTATGTCAAACACAAAACATCAGTACCAACCTTTTCTCTTCACTAAATGTATGTGAGACGATGGAGCGACTATGTCTTCTAAACAAATGTATGGAAACAAAAATGTTTTATGTTATGGAACTATTCACAATCAAGAACTGCAAATGTTTAAGTATCATTTTAATGTATAAAAATGTACATACCTTTTTCTGTTTCAACCAGGGGTGTGGCTGTCGGATCACCTTTAAAAGCAGCATACACAACATTAACAATCTATCTGTACAATTCTTGTGTTGCATGATATATATAAATATTTCTGATATTTCCAGTTGACTAAGTACCTTGATCACCAGTGATCATGCTTGACATATAACCCAAGAACAGCTCTTTCTTGTCAGTCATTTCCACCAAAGCATCTGTGACCACTTGCATGGGATCAACGGTCACCTCAGGAAGGATTCCTAAAAATGTTTTCATGAAATATAACTTATAACACACCAACATACAAAGAAGTCATTCGAGTAGATGTGTCTAAAGGTTCAATATTTATATTCAATTGTATTCAATATTTTTAAGTCATCTCCATCATCGATCAAAAGTGAGCCACCATTTTAAGTGTATATGCCTTTATTCAAAGCATACAAAGCATAAGTCCGCTCCAGTAAAATAGTACCTTGTTCACCCATCAGCAGGGTGGAGAAGTAGGCCACAAGCATCTTCACCTCCTCAGTGATGATCTCCTTTATTCTGCTCAGGACCTCCATGGGATTAATTCCCATGGCCTCCTGCATACCTGATCGATGAATAATGAGTAGATACAACATCGTCACTATTTTGTGTTGTCATTTGTGTCAGAGTATCCTATTTATGATGTTATATATATTATGGGAAGATGAGTGGAGTTTGAGTTTGAGTTGGATACACAATCACACTTCCTCAACATTGAGATTTTAACCTTTTTCCCCGTCAGAGACATCTAGTTAAAGTTAAAGTTCAATCCATACCCATGAGATAATGAGGCATGCATGCACAATAGTAACCAAATGACAGATGATAACACAGATTAGGGGGGATGTTAAACCCAGGGAATAGATACCTTTAGCGGTGTCCAACACTGTGTCCAAAACAGTGCACAGTATGCCCTGCATGTAGCCTACCAATCCGTCTACAAAGTCATTAGTAACACTGAAGGCGTCCCTGCCCACCACCACAGGGTCAACAAAGCTAATGTCAGTGGTTCCTATTGGAGGAGCAGAAACAGTTAGTCCCACGCTTGCCTTAGTTACGTTGTTAACATATTAACACATCTAACATACTTAACAACATCTCTAAGTCTTCGGCCTTAAATTAATATTAAATGAAGTCCATGCCAAAAATAGAACGATTGGTAATCTTCAAATAATATTAGTCTATTTGTTAATGGGGTCGTAAATGTCAATATTGAACTTGATTAACTCATGACATGATTTTAAAAGTAGAAGAATAAGATAAGACGTTACCTTTTGTCATGTCCAGTATGCCATCTAGGACACCACACAACGCGTCCTGGGCGTTACTCACGACCCCGTTCATAGATTTGTCGGCAACATGGAAGAAATCCCTGATTACGACCACAGGGTCCGTGATGCTAATGTCTGCGGCCCCTGGGAAAGATAAAACAAATATATTAAGACCATTACAAAACGGTCTAAACTGAACCGAATGAACTAACCGAACAAACCAAACTAATTCATAATTGCTGTGTTATGTGGACCATTAGGAATATTAGATATTAGCAAAATGCAAAAGGTAAGTATCCACCTTTCCCTGCATCCAGAATCTTGTCCACCGCAGCACAGAGCACACCCTGAATGTAGTTCAGCACGCCATTGGTGAGGTCATTAGTAGCGGCGAAGGCGCCTCGGCCGACGACCACGGGGTCAATGACACTAAGGTCAGTTTTTCCTATTAGGATAAAAGAACCCAAAGATTGATTGATTGATTAAAATATAATGAATGAATGAATGAGAATTATGAATTAGTTTTTCTGTTAAGGACACTGGGGTTAAATGTGACCAAAATTGTGTAATACTACACAAGTTTGTGTAGTATTATATGTATCACAAATATGTGTTGATAAACATGGTGAAGACGGCAAGCTCAAGGGATATTACATAATAGTAATAGTTGTCATTATAATAATAATTCAACATTAACCGTATTAATATATATATTAAATGGGTCATCGTGAATACCTGCTTTGATGCTAGCTATAATGTCTAGGATGTAATCCACCAGCGTACAGAGCAAGTTCTTAAAGCAGCCGATATGTTCACTCAGGAAATCATCGGTGGAGTGAAACCAGCGTCGTCCAATGACCACAGGGTCAACGTAACTCGGGTAGAAGTTTCCTGTCAGTGTGGAATTAGGTACAAAATTACAGTCACGTCGGTTTGTTTTCCTGAATATGAGAACTGCAATGCAAACCTATCAATTCCATTCATTATGTCTACTTGCTCATACGAGGCTACTAGAGCAAAATGTAAACGTACAGTACAGTTAGTGTTACCGTTGCCGTTACTGTAACGTTAATGTTATGGAGTGGGCGTGGCTTGTCGTACCTTCTTCATCAGAAAACTGTTGAACGAATGCGTCCTTGACTCCTGCTATTTCTTCCGTTGCATAATTTGCTACCGACGTTGGGTCGCTTAAGTCAGGCGAACACTCTGGGTTCAGAGTGAAAAGAAAGAGAGAAAAACGAATTCGTAAAATCATCACACACAGTATACAGTATAGATTTAAAGTTTTCCGCTTGACACGTGATGTACCTTGAACTTTATGGAGAAGGCTCGATACTTCGTCGACGGCATCGTTGACCGATTGCACGGGGTGCAGAATGATCTCCTGTATGTCTGAGAGCACAGGCACGAGTGTGCGTAATATTATGCCGACTGAAGAATAAAGGCGTTTACAACACGTTAGATGGAGACTTTTTGTGTGGCAAATAAGCATTGGAGAGAGATGAACCGAGAAAGAGAAAGGAGACACAAGGGGACAGATGGAGAGAGACGGTGACAGGGACATTCAATCAGAGAGAGGAGAGAGAGAGAGAGGGAGAGGGAGAGAGAGGGGAAGAGAGAGAGAGAAATAGAGACCAAGCAACAACGACATTAAAGAGGAGAGTGACTCACCCGGAACCGTCTTATATTCTACCAAGTCGAACATCACGACGCCCACGAACCCCCAGGAGACGAGGGCCACGAGAGCCACCACCAGCTCCACGGAGACCCTCAGCTTCCCCAGCAGACCCAGACCACGGGGCCGGCCCGCGGCTGCAGGAGGGGCCACAGCTGCCGGGCCCCTGGCTGCAGAGAGAGGAGGACGTTTAACACGTAAATATACACTTAAATGGTGGCCCCCCTTTTTTTTTGCCTTGACCGCAGGACTGACTGTTTTTATGTTTCCAACATTAACAATACAGCAATATCCCGATGCAAAGTGGCGCGGAACACTTGGTGTTTAACAGTGCTTATCCTAAAGTGCAAATCTCCATAAATCTGCACAAAAGCTTTTTTTGTACCACTGTAGGCACACTCGCCTTATCAGAACCAACTAATTAGCTTTCAAATAGTCTAATTAGATCTTGAGTCCATGTAAGTCCCGAGATGTGCTAAAACCTCAAGCTATACAATATAAATTAGTTCAAATATGTATAACCTGTGAATGTGGCTCATACCCAAGCGTTTCAACAGACGACAGAATTAGCATTGAAATTATATGTAAAATGGAAAAATCACGTGACACAGCACAACAATGACCCCAACTGACTCAGCTAAGTTGCACATTACTGTTGCGAGCCCATCCATCATCATTGCATTGTTCATCTTGTTGATCAGACTATCACACGAAACACTACAATCCTGTCAGTATGCTCAACAGAACGGATCAGACAAATGTTTTATTTGATTCTTTGTGCTCTACTGTCAGATCCCTTAATACATTATCTGTTGTGGGTGACTAGCTGACATCAAGTACTACAGCTGTAGGTTGTAACATTAGGTGTGATGTTAATATGAAACTTCAATTGGCAATGTGTAATGTAGTTCATTAACAAAAAAAAACCCTGAAAAACATTTGGATTATGATCGCGGTTAATCCTATTCAGCAATGGGGCCTCATGGAGTCATGCAATCTCGGTTTGGCAGACAATCAAATGAACCAATCTCCATTTCATTTCAAATAGACGTGTTAAAAAAGGAGCACACATGTATGTGTTTCCGATGATTACGCGTCGTGGAAAACGCTGCTCATGGCAGATGATGGCGTCCTTGCACTCGTCAGCTGGCAGACAGACCGGTGTGGGGGGCATCGAGTTGGTTTCTCAAATAGAACCGGTGCCAAGGTGTCCTGTGACACACTCCAAGCAGCAATACACTCGGCATGCTGGTCTGTCCGGCTTCACTTCCTCAAAAACAAATATTGTTGGTGTTGCTCCGACGGCAAGACATTACCTTTACATTTACATTTAAAAACAATTACCCAGCAGGGCAAACTAAATGAATTAATGTTGCAAGGGCCGTTGTCACAACTGTTTTTTTGTTTGTTAATCTGTTTTCGAACAACGATCCGATCTACGGTATAAAAAGTGTCGGCTATAAGAGTAAGTGAAAAGGGCAAGAAGACAAGTAAAGGCAAAGCAAGATAAATAAGTGCTAAAAAGGGAAAGTCCAAGGGGCAAGTCACGTCGTTCCACGGGAACACAGCTAATGCGTCGGCTACATGATACGCTTGTATTTATAGCAACCGACTTTCAGCACTTTTTCCAAGGTGGGACTTCTCGTGTACCGACAGTATCACAGGGCTTTGAGTCACTACTTTTACTGTTGTTGTTCTTTCTTTGAGAATTTTTTTCTTTCTTTTACAATTACCACTGTACCAACGTCACAGACAGGTGAGTCATATTCCCTACCTTCAGCCATGGTGGTACAAAGTTATTTCTGTTGCGCTGAACTGGGTCTGGGGAGCAGGTCAAGCTTTTCGGTGAATCCAACCAGCATCCACTTGTCAGTCAACGGGCGACCCGGGCGTCTGATCAGCTATTCCATTTCCTTGGCGAGACAGTCGGGACCTGTCTGATTTCCCCGACCCATAAAATCCACCGGCTGAATGTTTGCAAGGACCCAAAAAAAAAAAAGAGGAAGAAGGACGAATTGAAGACTCAATGGCTCGCAGGATCAGTTTACAGAAAGCTGGGAATTTGGTGCTGCCAAAGAGGCAGCATTGCAGACAGGCGTCTGGGGGTGGGATGAGGGAAAGGGAGACCAAATCGGGGGGAGGAGAGAGGCGAGCTGAGTGGGTGAGGCACGGGAGGGAACCGTTAGTATAGCCCACCCAATAATTGGCGCCTCGGATTGGTACAGGTCAGAGCGGATCACACATAGCCTTCAACGTAACCTTAACCGCCCCCCCCCGGCCCACCCTCCCAGACCAGACCACCACCACCACCACCACATGCTAAGGTTATTCTTAGCCGGTGTACAGCACACCGGCTGCACTAGCAGGCCTTGTTTGGTGGCTGTGTGTGTGTGTGTGTGTGTGTGTGTGTGTGACGTTAGCTGTCTAAACAGGGAGTCCCTCCTGCCAAGCTGCATGCACTCATTCCTATGGCGCTTTACTTTGATTCGTTTTGCAGCTTCGCATTTGGTTTAACTTGAGCCAAACAACGGAATCCAAGGCCAGACGAGGATTGTAAGTCAGAGGGTGCAGTGTGAATGCATCAAGTGGCTTCCTCCACGATGTTCAAATCCAATTGTTTTGTTGTTCTCCGTGCAGACAACTCCATGTTGATTGCATTTCAAATTAACACACACGCCACTTTTTTTAAGTACATGTAATGTAAATGTAACTTTGTAATGGGTTTTGGTAGAAAGTAATCTTCCCACACCAGCTGATACACATGAGGCACAGTGTGTTCCCTGGCAGGATGACGGAACATTCTCTTCATTGTGTCCTATCTTCTGAATAACATGTTCTTTATGACCTTTTGGAAAACTCATAGTACCCACGAGCAGAACGAAAAAATACGATCTACTTAGAAAACCGAAATTGGTAATAAAACGTATACTTCAAGATACTTCAAACAAGATGGAAAACATGTTGTTTTCTGTTCCCAGAATGCAACACTCTTCGGCACTTCATCACTTTAGCCTCCAATGCAATAATAGCTTTTCAAAGTGCAGCGTGAAATCTGTATTGTCCTATTACACAGTCGGTGCTCAGGTCATGCTTTGTAGCTTACAGTTACATTGTAAATCAATCACAAAAAAGTTTTAATATACAGTACGTCATTGTGGATCATTTCAAAAGTTGGTGCCTCAACAGTTGATAGAAACAGAGCAAGATGACATGAATTATATTATAATATAATATGCGATTAGCAAACAACCAGAACAAAACAACCATGAACAAGGTTCCAGAACAAAACAAGTTTAAAAAAAAACAGAACAGACACATGTGTACTGAAGATCCACTTTATGGACACACAAAAACCAACTGTAAACCAGCAGAACTCAACATGAAATCATTTTAATTATTGACTGAACGCAATGATTTGGATGATTCACATATGAACTCAGATGTAGTTTAGATGTGTTCTTTGACAGTTGAATTCACAGTAAACCTCCAATAACCTTAAACCCCACCTGCCATAAATACACTCGCAGAGAATCTTTTACTGTCACTAACTGGCTAGTAGGGTTATTAGATCACTATGAAATCAAGCCTCAGCTGGGAAGGATTTAAACAATTATAAATCAAGGAAATCAACACTGAGGCAAAAACACAGCCAAAAGTGTTTAAACACAATTATGCAAATGCTACACAGAATGACTCATGGCCATGTTATGCTCATTCATTCTCACACACACACACACACACACACACACACACACACACAAACACACACACCACACACACACACACACACACACACACACACACACACACACACACACACACACACACACACACACACACACACACACACACAGCACCTCCTCCTCAGAGGGAGGCTCAGTAGCCGAGGGTGACGGGCCTGATGATGAGGGTGAGCTCCTTGGGCACAGGAGGTGCGATGTAGTGCTCCTCGCGGAGGAGGCGCAGCACCAGCTTCTCCTTGTCCTGCGGCCAGCGGTACACGTGTGTGTTCTGAAGCCAACCGGGCACATGGCTCTGTGTACGCACACACACACACACACGCACACACACACACACACACAGACAGAGGTGCAGACACGTACACACACACACACATGCACAGAGGTACACACACACACACACATGCACAGAGGTGCAGACACGTACACACACACACACACACACACACACACACACACACACACACACACACACAGAGGTGCAGACACGTACACACACACACATGCACAGAGGTACACACACACACACACATGCACAGAGGTGCAGACACGTGTACACACACACACACACACACACACACACACACACACACACACACACACACACACACACACAGATGTACAGACACACATGCACACATGCACACACACACACACACAGACACACACACACACATGCACAGAGGTACACACACGCACACATGCACAGAGGTACAGACACGTACACACACACACACACACACACACACACACACACACACACACACACACACACACACAGATGTACAGACACACATGCACACAAGCATAAACACACGCATACACACGGCTAACTTTTGTGGAAAAACTGGTTGTTTTTAATTGGTGAGTTGTGTGAATTGTGTGTGGGTCTCACCTGAGTGGCGTGGTGAAACAGAACGGGCACGAAGCGGTAATTCAAGCTTCCTTGCTGGATGAACTCGTTCTGCATCTGACAAAAAGATTCCCGCTTTGAGTTTACGTGGGACCTGATCATTTGGGACGTTACATCTCCCCCAGTGGAGCCGTGGCACGCTTACCATGGAGTAAATGTATTTGGTGTGCTGACTATGTTGGTCCACGCCTGTCCTCTCGATGTCCGCTTTGTAGCCCGGGCCGATGGCGATGATGATCAACACAGACGGCTGCACCCACACATGACAAAAGTGGTCATTATCACTGTCCAACTGGTCTAAAGACATTGGCAGAATGGCAAAAGGATTGAACTGAATTGAATTGAATTGAAACTTAACATTTCAAATTGATTGCAAATGTATAGTTAATTGAAAATGAATCAAAGATTAGTTATCAACAGGGTGATTGGGACATAAATTGTGACATTTATTAGTAAAATAAGATCCTTTCAGTAGATTCGCTCTATGCTTTGTCAGTCCACACATGTATGTTATAGCAGGGGAATCAAAACGGTAGTGATAACATTATAAATCCATACAGTAACTTAATGGTTTGCATTGTGGCCATCATACATAAAGAACAGTTGCGTCTGCTGACAGAAGAGGCCGCCAAAGTACCAAGTCCCGCACTGAATTCTCTGTTTTAAATTGTGAATTACAAAATATTTAACAGAAAGAATCACATGTATACCGACATCTTTCAGGTAGCTGTCCATCCATTTGTTGATGTCCATCCGTCTGATCGGGTTGTCAAATATGTCAATCTGAAAGAAGGAGTGTTGGTTAACGTGAAACGTTGTAAATGATCAGTGAAATAAAAAAGAATCAAATGCAACGCCATGTGATGCAATATAATGTAATGTGAAATGCTAGGCAATACGACCCCGGCCACCGAAATCGTACAATAAATACAATATAATTACTTAATGTAGTAACTTACGGCTGGTCGGAATCCTTGCTTTGTGAGAAATTCTGCGAAGGGCACCATCTGAGCACACGTGTCCACTGAATACGTAATAAAAATGTTTCCTGCAAGAAAAGTATGAAATATAAATCCAATTGAATCAATTCCTTTCCTGATCTCCCAACTCAGCTTTAATCATTATTTACTATTTATTCAATTAAGACTTTTATGCAAAGTGAATGTAAATACATGTCAGTAAGAAACAGTCAGGGGTTAGGCATGTACAGGCTTACAAGCTTACAGGTTAGGCCGCAGTCAGCAGGGATCTTAAGATCCCCAACCTTTTTGGCGGCGAGTCGAACACCTTAAGGCCCTGACACACTGGGCCGGCGCTGTGTCAGACACGCCGGGCCGAGGGTCGGGCTCTCGGCCAATATGTCGGGCCTTCGGTGAGCGTCTGTCGCCACGGTATTTGCGGTGTGTGTGTCCCGCACCGTTGGCACTAATTGTTGTCACCGGGCCTTGTCACCGGCTTTTCCGGCCGATTGACCGAAAGCGTGTTGATAGCCCTCGGTGAGCGAAAGCTCTCTGATTGGCTGGAAGTGAGCAAAGCAGCAAACTACTTGCCACTTCTTGGTCCAGACACAGTAGGCAGTCGGTACTAGTTCTTTGACGTCGGTTTGGTGTGTCAGGGCCTTTACAGTACATTATGCCCTAGACTAGATTTAGTAATCAGTTTAGTGGATAGGGTGTTCGACTGCCAGCCGAAAAGGTTCCGGGTTTGAACCCCAATGTCCACAAAGTCTGCCCGTGGGTAGTCTTGCAGCAAGACCCTACCATCTCCTCATGAATGTACGCACGTATCTTCCACATAGAAATTCACCGGTCACATGGCTCAAAAGAGGGGGGGGGGTGACTCACGGCAGTCGTCGGGCAGACTGATGGTCTTCCTCTTCTCGTTGGGGTCAGAGAGGGCGCCCTCTGCCTGCGGAGCGGCGCCCACACCCAGGCGGTCCAGGTTCATCACGCTCACCTGCGATATGCGCTCGGCGGGCGGGAGAGAGAACTGCGGCACGTTGACGGAGAAGCTTGCCTGAGCGTCGCCGTGGCTGTCTGACTCGGCGCCCCAACGCAGCCTGCGGATGCACAAACCAAACCAATTGCGTTTTAAAGGCGTCGTAAGTCATGTTTATTCGTTAAAATACATCGTTAACATACATCATCGCTAAATGCATTGTCGTTAAATACATTGTCGTTAAACACATCGTCGTTAAATAGCTCTATATTTATCTCTGCATTCCGACAGCTATCACTGACATAGAGTGATCTGGAGTGACATGGCACTTTTTTTTTCCGGTATCCCGTTCCCACGTTATCCAATCAGGAGCGAGAACGCCACAAAGAGGTGGTCCTCTCTGAGCGCAGGATTCCAGCGCTCCCAGGAACGGCTTACACAACCAAACACGGGTGTGCTAACTTCGGGAGTGCCGACTTGGACCGAGGAAAGTAAAAAAACGGAAAGCCAAAACAATGGCATTACCTACGGCTTCTTTAATGTTAAATACAGTGTATCACCAGGGGTTGTATTCAAAATTAATGAGAGAGAGTAGTAGGCATGGAGGGGAGAGGGGGGGGGGGGGATGTTTAATCTGTTTAATCTGTTTAATCTGTTTAATCTTCATTTGCATTTGTTCGTTTGTAAGAAAAGAAAAAAAAAAGCGATTTACCAGTTTTGTGGGTATTGCATCCAAGGTCCTACATCCTGACTGGTAACGGGGTGTGGCTGTGGTGGATAGCCGCAGGGGAGCCTCACGTCATGGAGGCACTCTCCGCGGGGTCCGTGTCGTGCCCGGTGCAGGTCCGTGGCGTGGCCCTGGTCTGTGCGCAGAGAGAGACGTGGCGCACGGGGGAGCAACGGTGATCAGCGTCATGCTACGGCGCAGTTAGCACCAATTTGCTTTGTCTTTTAAAAAGGTGGTGATTTGCATGGCTGGGCTGGGCTGGTCTAATCCAGCGCTGAGTCAGCGGGGGAGAATGTGTGCTCAAAGAAGGCCGGCGTGTTACTCTGTGTGTGTGTGTGTGTTTTCAGTCGGCTCACTCGGATCAACACGGAGTATTATATATCAACACGCGTTATAAATCTCCTGCCGTGTTTGACACCGCGATGCTTAATAATGCTCTTAATAACGATGTGTTATCTCGGCGGCGGAAGAAGCGGTGTCGCCTTACTGTGCGTCGGCAGGTGCGTGCAACAGGGCGCCATGACGGGTCCGTGTCCTTGGCAATCCGTTTCGGACCTCAGCGGTAAAGGCCTCTCCAGCTCCAGCTCCAGCTCCGGCTCGCTCTCCTGACACCGATCTCGACATTCACTCTCTCTGCTTCATAACACCACAATAGTTACGTTATTCTCCGGGGACACACACACACACACACACACTGTTGCCCAACAAACCTAAAAGAGGGGGGGGGGGTGGGAGGGCAACACTTTTTTTCTCCTCTCCATCATTCATACCTCCTCGTGTCACCGCTGGCTCGCTCCGTCGCTCCACACTGACAGTCCCAACGGCCGCACGGGTCTCTGCCGGCGCCAAACGGGCCGCGGTCCTCGGGGGGTCCGGGCTGGCTCGCCCACCCGTCTCCGTCGCCGTCTCCGTCGCCCGAAGGCTGCCTGTGCCGCGGCTCAAAGTGGTGACACGGAGGAGCCACCGAACGGCACCAGAGCTCCTGGCGAGGGTAGGTTTCGACGTGAAGCTGCGGTCGACCCGTGTGGCCGCGGTGTCGGCCCACCGGTTCTGGCGTCAACTCGGATTCCGCCATCTTAGCTCGCCTTTCTTCCAGACCGTGTGAGAAAGTACGAGAGCAAGAGGCAGGAAACTATAATGGCCTACCACTGTACACAACAAGACGACCACAAGATATGAAATGAATGAATGAATAAATGAATGATGAAAATGTCATCCAATATTCACACGTTTAAGGATTTGAAAAATAGTCAAATAAAAATAACTCCAATGTAGAACACATTGTACAGACTAGACTGTTAGGCCTGCAAAGTGTCACACGACAAGGGTCCCGACTCTGGGGGCCTCTGCGTCTTATAGGACATCATCACGCGTCCTGATAATTGGATAATTATCAGGACATACATGTGGACATCACGCCTACACCTGTACAGAGAGGGGAAGAGAGAACAGACAACAGAGCCTACCTGTTCAGCCGACTCCCCGACACTGGTGAGCACAGTGGTATGCAACTAAGTTTATGTTACAGCCTGCTCTATGCAAATCTTTACTGACTCAAAGCTGGCTCAGAGCTGTCCAATCAGGGACCAGCACACACCCTATGCGGTCTCCGTTGGCCACACAGGTCAGGCCCGAGCGGTGCTTCCTCTTTCTTGCATTTCTTTATCCTCCTTCAAGGTTCGGTTCTTTGTGTGATCGTGTGAATCGTGTGAAGATATTCGAGTCGAGTTGTTACCTGGAAAAAGAACGAACAAGTTTCGCAAAAGAGTCTAGGGGGGGCGGGAATTGAAGTTGCTTTGTGCACGACCTGTGTGAATACAACTTTGGGTCAAAGTAAACACACACACACCCACACCCACACACAGACACACACACGCGTCGCTAAATACATGTGAGATTATTTGCATATAACCGAAGTTCAGTCATGCATTTATTTTTTGTCTCAGGTGTTGCCCAAGGCTCTGAACAATCTGAGACACTTGCTCTTCCCTTCAAACCGCATTATATACACACACAGGCAACACGACTGAATGTGCCCATTAATCTTGGTGTTACATACCAACTTTCCAGTCTTGTCCTTGGCCCCACTTGTACACAGGTAGGCCTACACCCATTTCCAGTCATCGAACAGCATAGTGTGTGGTGGCAAGATTGTTTATTTTAAAACCAGTTGTGTACAATAAACAGACAATAAATAATGCAGAGACCAAGGTGACGTCCTGTATATATCTACTGAATGAATGAGGAGGGCGGGGGGGAAACTGAAAGAAAAAAAAGAGAGACACAAAACAAGGATAATTTTTTTGTACTCTCACTCACGTTCATCATCCTCAAAAATAAAATATATTACGCGCACACAAGGAATCGGTGACCTCTCTCTTGGAATATACCTTTGTCATTCAGACCGGCAGGGTTATATACTACCTGACCGCAATTGTAACCTACTTATGCTTAAAAAGACGTACGTGGATGGATGGTGAAAAGTAAACTAAAACGGAACACTTTTGGTCTCGTAATCAACGTGTGTTTGGTTCCCCCCCCCCCCCCCCCACTTACACTCTCTGTGTGTGTGTGTGTGTGTATGCTGTGTGTGGTGTGTGTGTTGTGTGTGTCATGTGCTGTTGTGTCTGTGTGTATGTCTGTGTGTGTCTGTGTGTGTGTGTGTGTGTATGTTGTGTGTGTGTGTGTGTGTGTGTGTGTGTTGTGTGGTATGTGTGTGTCTGTGTGTATGTGTGTATGTTGTGTCTGGTCTGTTGTCTGTGTCTGTCTGTGTGTGTGTGACGGGGTCGGGGGTCGGGGGGGGGGGGGACTGGGGACAGTTATAAGGTACGAGTCGACCTTCACTTTAGTCATGAAAACGGCAGTCGGTTTAGTTTGGCCTTAGAAGCTAAAAAGACGCGTACGTGTCAAAGCATAACTCTTCTACACAGCCCGCCACCGCTGCTGCTGCCGCCATTACAATATTGCAACGTACATTTCTTTTTTTTTGTTTAAAAAAAAAAAAAAAAAGGATCGTTATAATAAGCAAGTCAGCCGCACAATGTTAGCAAGAAGCCGTAATGACCCGAAACGATAATTTGAAGCCGGGCTCGGAAAATATTATTGGTTCAAAAAGCACAAGTACAATGGATGCCCCTCGATCGCGGCGCAGGTGCCACACAAGTCAAGTGGAAGGAGGGAGGTGTCCCATGATGCTATAGGCGTTCAGTTAGTGTATAGAAAGCATGAAGGCATTCCCTTACGTTATAAGAATATTACTAAACATAAGAAGGCAAGAACAGGTGCTAGTGTACATCTAGGTTCCTTGAGAAGAAGAGGATAGCAATTGTATTAACCCGGTAATAAAATGAAAAGAAAAGCCCCCCCCAGGGGACCCCCAGAGAATTGTTGAAATATTGTGGTCCACAATGTCTAACGAGTACACTTCCTACAGTTATCATGTCACAACTGTGAGCTTCACACTATTAATTTTTTTCTTCCTACAACCCATAATTCCAAAATAACCTTGACCTTTGGATCAATAAGAATCCACACCTTTCCCAAAATATAAAAAACTAATAATAATTATAATAATAAAACAAAAACAAATGAAATAACTGGGGTCAGTAAACAAGCATTCATATTTACAGTACATACAAGTTACACATCACAATATGTCTCATCCACACACACCGGTCCAGTCCAGTCCAGTCCAGTTCAGAGTTCTTCAGCCATCACAGCCAAGTGTAAGCGGTGGACAGCCGGTGCAGAGTAACGTCTTTAACACTTTAACAACATCCCAAGAGTAGACCGGAAGGGCGACAGGGTGAATATTGACTCAAGTCTTTCTCTCCTGAAGTGTCGTCACTGACCCCCCCGAACCCACCGCCCCCCCCCCCGCCCAAAACGCCCCCCACCCCCCCCTCACTCCTTCCTGCGTGTGAAGAATGTCAAGTCTATCAAATCTCTCTCAACCGTTGTGCCCGCAGAATGGGCCAGAGTTGTGGTGATTGTTTGTCTCCCCCCGGTGGTCAGCATGAGGATAACACTCATACACTCACACACACACACACACAACGCACACGCACACACACGCGCGGGCGGAGGATGACGAGGGACGACAGCTCAGAGGTTATCCCCCGGCTGATACTGAGGCTCGGTGGCAGTGAAGTAGTCCTCCAAAAAGGCCTGCAGGTACTCGAACGTGGGTCTCTCCTCGGGGTCCTTCTTCCAGCACTGGACCATGAGCTCGTGCAGGGAGATGGGGCAGTCCTGGGGGCAAGGCATCCGGTAGCCGCGCTCCACCTGCTCCAACACCTCCCGGTTGTTCATGCCTGGACACACACACACACACACACACACACACAGAGACAGCACACATGTGAGGAACAGTCACTCATTAACTTATTTTTATTTTTTTTAATCCTGAGATGACGAGGCTTTTCAGTGGCGCGGTGAGATTTGCAGTATAAAAGGGTCGTCGTGTTGTTGTCGTGTACCTGGGTAGGGGACTCGGCCCTTGGTCACCAGCTCGGTGAGCAGGATGCCAAAGGACCACACGTCCGACTTGATGGTGAACTTCCCGTACAGCGCAGCCTCGGGTGCCGTCCACTTGATGGGGAACTTTGCCCCTGTGAGAAACATTTACAAAAGGGGCAATTTTTGCTTTAAAAAAATAAATAAATGTCATATTAATTTTAGTTTTAATGGAAAGACAAAGAGAGAGAGGGATATCAACTATTCAAATGCCACAATGCATTTGGTTGACATTGATCCAGATGTCTTGAAACTAAAAGCATTTCACACAACGTCGTAGGATAATACAAATAAGAAATGAAACTCTTAATAAAATGTTATTCTTCGGGGAGTCTAGCAGTATGTAGGTCAGTGTCGGAAGGAAAATGGAAAAGTCTAATCCCCCGCCTCCCCCCCCCCCCCCCACCACCCACATCTGTGATTCCATCCTATAGCGAGAGGAAATGATGACATAACCACCGAGTGAGGATAAGCAAGATGGATCACATGACTTTTCCTTTCCACCTTTTACCTTGAACTGGGAATGGGGAGGGAACTAGCGAACAGACACGAGTAGAAGGACACACTGAGGCCCCCACACCCACTGAGTAGCATCATGTGGATTCTCTTCAGCTCTTCCACTCTCCTCATTTATACACATATATACAGGTCTATATATAGGCCTTTTTCCAGAGCCTTCTGCTAGATTTTTATTTTTCATGTTTTATACTTAGTTTTTTGCACTTTCATGCTTTTTAATCTGTAGCACTTTTAGTTTTTCTTAAATGTAAAGTGCAATACAAATAAAATGTATTATTATTATTATTATATGTGGCAGAATAAAGTTTGTGTTTTGTAAGAAACCACAACACATTTACTGCATATCCTCTCTTACATATTATCTTAAATGCACACCGTCCCAGAATCCTTGTATTATAATAATTATAATAATAATAATACACTTTATATTATATTATAAAGCGCTTTTCTAGTGTGCTTTAGAGAAAAATAACAGCAGATAAAAAGAAAGATGGCAATAAAAACAAACTGCAATAAAACACCGGGGAGAAAATGTAAGAATTCAAGCATGTCTTCCTGTAATAAAGCGTTTTAAGAAGGGACTTAAAAGACGCTAATGATGTTGCCTGTCTAATTCCAAGTGATTTCAAGAGTGTTCCACAGTCTGGGGGCTTGTGACGGGTCCATATGCACTCCTACACCTGCTCCAAACTTATAAAGGATCAATGCTTTTCCAATAGAAGTGATGGGCCAGTGAAACGAGACACTCAAATGTCCCTTTTATAGAGATTCATTGTGCTTTAACAGGATGCAATGTAATACCACACACACACACACACACACACACACACACACACACACACACACACACACACACACACACACACACACACACACACACACACACACACACACACACACACACACACACACACACACACACACACACACACACACACACACACACACACACACACTAAAAAGCTACTTCAATCACAGTCCATACACCGGCGAGCACAGCGGTCAAAACACAAAAACGAACGGCGCTCTGTCTATCCTTGATGTTGCCATGGCGACCGGTACCTTGTCTGGCGGTGTACTCGTTGTCCTCTATGAGCCTGGCCAGGCCGAAGTCGGCGATCTTGCACACCAGGCTGTCCCCCACCAGGATGTTGGCCGAGCGCAGGTCCCGGTGGATGTAGTTCATCCTCTCGATGTACGCCATGCCCGCCGCCACCTGCATGGACGGACAGACGGACAGACAGACAGACAGACGCGGCTGAGAGACCGTTCCAGCACGCCCATTACCGATTGGTTCACGGGTGATTGATGCAGCACGGCGGTACATAAAAAAAAAAGAAAAGAAAAAAGTACGATCCTTTGAGCAGCACAGAGCTGAAATAGCACGACGGTGACGGGGGCGAAGGAAATGGATCAGGTTCAGCTGAACGATGCTTTTAGACGGCGGCCTCGGTTGCTCTGGGAAGCATTACAAAAGGAGTGCTTACGTGACCCACCCCCCATATATGGCGTCGGAAGCAACACGCCAGTGGGTTCTCTTTGAAACAGAACCGCTGTCGGCTGTCTGCTAGCCAAAATTCACAATTTGTACTCGTTACAGAAAACGGGCGAAACCGTTCCATCAGTACAAAAGAATAGCTGTTGGCAAAAGAATGTGCTAGACAGTTTTCATACACTTGCGTAAAAGGGCAGATTTTGACAGGGGTGGTGACCCATTAGCAAATTTTACCGTGGAAACGTAGGCGGGGCCATAATGACATCTATGAGGGATCTAACCTGTGCCGCCATGTCCACCAGGTTGGGCAGCTTCAGACTCCGCCCCTCGCCGTCCTTGAGGAAGTCGAGCAAACTCCCTGTCAAGAAGGAGGAAGAAGAGGAGGAGGAGGAGGAGGAGGAGGAGGGAGGAGGCAGAATGAGCGGCAATATCATCATCACCACCATCGAGCCCCGAGATGTAGGTCAAAACTGAAAACGATATATTATAGATGATGCCAGGGCCCCCGAATGACGCATCATATTTCACAGTTAGTTGCCATGTTTTATTTCTGAGCCAGCTGAACACTTTAGGTGACTTTGATGAAATAGGGGGTGAATTCACCCTCATCAATGACGCCATTTTGCAGGAAAGAGACTATGCAGGGAATTAAAGACACACAAAACAACATACTAATCATATTCTCATGTAGTCGTGTACGTCATGTAGTGAATGCCGTCGCTAGATGGGCCGTAACACGCGCCGCGCCGTACCTTTGCTCATGTACTCGGTGACGATGTAGATGGGCTCCTCGGACACCACGGCGTACAGCTGCACCAGCTTGTCGTGACGGAGCTTCTTCATGATCTGCGCCTCCTCCAGGAAGGACTCCGGGGACATGGTGCCGGGCTTCAGGGTCTTCACCGCCACCTTGGTGGTCCCGTTCCACGTGCCTGCAAAGTCCACCGTGAAGAAGAAGAAGTGAGTTGAGGGAAAGCCGCCCCCTGGATTAAAGTGTGAATATTTTAATTGGTCAACTGTCAATTGGGCAATTTAGGAAAGGTACATCATCTAAAAATAAAATACCTCAATGTAAGCATGGAAAGCAAATGCTAATCTGCATAAATATAAACTTAAACGTGTTCATTTTCTATCTGGTTTAAACGTGTTCATTTTTCTGGTTTAAATGTTCCTTGTTCATGGAACTACACCAAATATAAATCTATACAACCTGCCCGGTTAGTAAACATGGTCATCTTCTAGCTTCACTCCAACCCGCTTAAATGTGGACGGGCAGGGCCATGTTCCAAAACCCTACACCTAGCCCTTAATCCTAGCCTAGACCTAAGCCCTTCGACTCCCAGGCCAAAAGCCGCTGGGTTCGATCCCCTGACGTCTGACCCCGGATGACCTCGAGGCATCCCTGAGCAAGACTCTGCCCAACCCCCCTTACCAGCTCCTTCGTGACCGATATATGTTGTGGGAGTGTGTGTGTGTGTGTGTGTGTTTGGTGGCTGGCTGGATTAATTGGCCTCACCTGGCCCAGTTAGAGTCTGGGGTGCTAGCATGCTAGCAAGTACCATCTGCTCCATGTCATGTCACCTGCACCCTTTTGCAATAAACCGGACTACACCACTACTGCCCGTGTCCTTGGAAGAGCTCCGAACTAAGCCACGTGCCGCGTCATGTGGCATTGTGGCAACGAGGATCGCTACACACGTGTTCACAGGAAGTAACATTTCTGACTTCCTTTGGGACCTCAAAAGACTTCCAGGGGCCTCAAGTCCCTTAACGTTCGGACGGAACGTGGGGGTGAACCCGTACCCCGTCCGTGTCCCGGGTAGTACGTACCCATCCAGACCTCGCCGAACTGTCCGTTGCCGAGGCGCTTGATGAGCTGCAGCGACTCCCGGGGGATCTCCCACACGTCTTTGGTTTTGACGGACAGGTCGGCCAGCCGAGGCATGCCTTTGTGGCACGGCACGATGAGCCGGCAGCACAGCCCCGCTGCCCGGGCTGGTGGGACGAAGGGGATGAAGGAAAAGGGGTGATGAAGACGAAGAAGGTGTCGGTCACGTCAAGAAATGTTGCTCGGTAAAATAAGACATTATTATTACGAGTTTTACTTGCAAATAATAGCTGGAACAGTCTGGTAAGTGAAAAATCTAAGACATATTGCCCAGCCCTAGCTTCAGTCATGGTCGTGGACAGACATAAACTGCGACTGAAAAACTGCATACAAAATTTAAAACTAAAGACTACCAGGGTACAGCTATCCCACACTTCTATCTGGTTGGCGTTTGGAAACCAGGTTATTTTCATACTACAAAATTGATTGCATGCTTTGGATTGTCGAGGTCCAAAACCCCAACGTCTGACGTCTACCCGTAGACACCCTTGAGAACATACTGGCTCCTAACCCCCCCCCCCCCCTCCCCTCCCCTCTATACCTGCGCCTCTGAAATAAATCACTCCGAGTGGCTTCGGGTATAGGAGGTGTCTGCCAAGTGAGTCCACGTAAAAAAAAAACAAACAGGGTTCCTCGGTCTCACCGGAGTAGTGCTGCACCAGCTGCTGCAGAGTCTCAAACTGGGCACGGGTGGTGATGTAGTAGCCGCCGCTGTCCAGCTTGCGGATCTTGTAGTGCTTCACGTGGTCTCCCTTGATGTCGTCCCAGTCCTGGATGGACAGGGAGAAGGCCCCTGCCCAACAACACCGAACATCGTGTCAGAGATGTCGTCACCGGTTACTCTTCTTCGAGCTCGAATTCGGTTCATTCGGTTCATTTCAGCCGTTCAAAATATTCAACGGGGATAGCCATTAATAGTTACGCTGTGTGTCTTCCCTTAAGTTATTGGATATTCACTCCTCCATTAGAAAAACATCCCTGCTTTAATAGTTCAGCATATTTACAGTGCAGACTTCATCAGCGAACTATGTACGAAAAAAAGCATATAAATGACTAAACGTGAATATCATTCATCGTAAATATCTGGTGAAAAAGCAATGCAATCCACTCCTCTCCGCGTCGCTGAATAGTTTCTGGTAAAGGGCAAAATGATCTAATTGACTCAGAAAGGAAAGGGACAGTTTACATAAGCTTTACTTTCATTTCATTTTACAGTCAAGGTAGAAAGGTGGAGAACCCATAGATTTTCCAGTGGAATGTACCGCAGACATTTACCATCTGGACAGAAAATGTAAAAAAAGATCCATTTGCCCTTCTTCTCTACCCTACACCCTACACTTGGTGTGAGCGAGACTCATAGACTTCACACGGGCGTATCCGTGTCCCGTCGGTCAATGGGAACGCTAGCGTTTGATGATGAAGACGACGTCAGTTTGCGGAAGCACCTTTGGTGGTTTCGCTCTCTCGGATGAGGAAGGTCCCTCTGGGGTTGCCGTTGGACAGGAGCTGCCTCTCCGCGTCCTTTCGACCCAGTTTACCGAAATACCAGCTAGCGAGAAAGGCGGGACATAACAACTCAACATTGGTCGCGAGCGTTTTGTTTTTCCCCAATTATTTTGTTTAACGTGCTGCATTTTAAAGCTCTTGGCAAAGATCACAACATGTGTTTACCGTGGGATGCTGTGTGTGTGTGTGTGTGTGTGTGTGTGTGTGTGTGTGTGTGTTTTTTTACTCACTCCTCCGCTTGGATCGAGTCCACGGGAGCCACATAATTACTGGGAATGTAACCAGTTCCTCCTGTAGTCAGAGAGCGAGCTTCCCACCAGTCCCCCTCACTGGCAGAGAGAGAGAGAGAGAGAGAGGGATAGGCCGAGGGAGAAAGAGAAGGAGAGAGAGAGACAGAGTGTCGTACTTTTCACCGTCTATATCTTTTTAGATCGCTATTGTATTGGATAAATTATTAGCTCAACATTTCACCTCATTAGAATGTCTACAAGCTTCGGCGAAGGAAATGGACGCTTTCCATGCCAATACTGATAGGGAGGAGAGGGACGGAATGTATATATATACACACACACACACGTCATATGACTGGAGTCACATGACTAGAAAGAGGCACCTAGAAAGGCGCGGCCTAAAGGAAGAGAAGGTGCACATTTAAATCACTACGGTTCTGCCCTGTTCAAGTGCGTGGCCAATGGAAACTGTACCACATGATCCGGACGGCAGTGCACTGTCCACTACTCGCTAGTTATATCTCAAAAAAGTTAAAGAAAAGAGCTGGCAAAAATAAGCGCAGAGTCAGACGATTTCCATACAGAGCGCACAGGAGTTAAACATAGTCTCGCGCATTGATGTGAATGTGAATGTTACCCCATCATGAATAAAATGGCTGCAGTGAATTCCGCGGCCTCTAAACACAGAGAAATCGGAGTGGAAATGACTACTCCTAAATTCCACCGTGCAATACGCGGCGCTGCCTGTGTAAGATCCGAAGCTACTGAATTACAGCGTGGCTTTTTGTCATTCTTACCAATATCTTTTATTCGTTTATCTGATCCTCTTATCCAAAGTGACACTGCATTTTCTTTCTTTTACATTCTGCCATCATCATGAGCAGGTAGGGGTTAGGTGTCTTGCCTCGAGCCCAGCTACAGGTAGGTGGGCATTGGGCTTCAAACCAGCACCCTACCCACTAGTCTCGAGTCGACTATCCCGCCCACCGTTAAAAGAGGCAGATCTGGGTCATCATTACCAAAATAATTCCCCTCAACTGACGTGGCCTCAGTTGACGTTTCTCAGCAGAACCATGTGACACACACACACACACACACACGAGCAGAATGAGAGCATCGTCATAGCGCAGCTGCAGAATTCCAGAGGAATTGTAATCATCCGCGTCGGGGGGGGGGGGGGGGGGGGGGGGGGGGGTGTTGGGAAACCGGACCACCACCCTCCTCTGGCTCTCGGTTGGTCGCGCTGGGACTTACATGCTGTTGAGGATCTGGAACTTCTCCCCTTTCCTGAAGCTGAGGTCATCCTCGGTGCGGGCCTCGTAGTCATACAGAGCCACGAACAGAGTCACTCCTTAGGGGTGGGGTGGGGTGGGAGATGGGTGAGAGGAGAGTGTTAAACGGTCAATGGATTGCATTTATATCATCGCTTTTATCCAAAGCGCTTTACAGTATTGCCTCACATTCACCCATTCATACACCGACGGCGGTGTCAACCATGCAAGGTAACAACCAACACGTCAGGAGCAGTTAGGGTTAGGTGGCGTCTTGCTCAGGGACACCTCGACACTTAGCTAGGAGGCGGAGCCCGGGGATCGAACCAGTAACCTTCCGGTTGCCAGACAACCGCCCCCCCCCCCCCGGCTTACAACTCAAGCCACTAGAGGTTGCTGATGGGAAAACGTACAAAGTGCAGGTTTACGTTCCTCCCTCTCATCGTCTGACCTGCTTTTGTCTATATTCCCCAGGACGCTTTTGTGTGCCTTTCTTTGTTGTTAAATTACGGTTAAACACCTAAAAATGCGGGGGAAAAATGTGTACATTGTATATTATCAACATGCAGGTCTACTACTGGGTAAATACCAGTTGGTTTCGAGCTGTGCGCCTATATTATTGACCATATTTACCAGGCCAAACTTGGGACCGTGGAAGCTGGTAGGCAAACGGTTAACACGGCCGACGGTCGAGGTCGACATTGCCGGGAACAATCGGATTAAACTGACGTGATTTGGTCTGATGGCTGCCGGGGGGGAGAGTCTGTAATGGCCCTGATTCTCTCAAAAAACGATTTCATTTTCTGATTTGACCAATGTCTCCTCTGGACAGCCCATAGTTTTAATGGGCATTTGCTCAGACTTTTCATCTCTCCCCCGTCAACCAAAAGCTGTCCAGACTCAGTGCTCTCAACCATGTACGGTTCAATAAATGAAATCAATTGATCGATCAATAATTGTGATCTGGCGCACTCTTACTTCGGCACTAAACCACTCCCTTCGTGTACTGTAGCATCTTATATTATAGATGGTTTCTAGGAACTGCACGGCGTCGTTAATTTATTGATCATTCGAACAGTCAATCGTTCAATCGATCGATCGATGTGATTGGGTGTGCCAAGTAGTGCTGCACACGCACCGATTCGTTTCATGTGCTGTAGAATTCTCACCGCCATCTTGGATTTATAGATGGGTTCGGAGGACCTGCGTGCTCAACGTCTAATTCCTCTGGGCCGGCCGTGCTGCTGACTCCACAACAAGCGATGCACGCAACAGCATCCAGAAGGGCGCGCGGGTTACGGGTTACATCAAAGCCCGAGAGATGCTCTTCCGTTTATCCATTACTCGTCGGACATCGTTGAAACCCAAGACCGTAGAAGCCTATTCCGTTACCCCCTAAATTCCGCAGATACTGCTGTGGCGGGCACAATTCAGCGGCACACAGCGCCCGATCTTCTTGTGTTTCCAGCGCGTCGGATGCAAGTCTTTTGCCGAGGAGCTAGCTGCCTGGCGGTGGAACTAGGTCACAGTGTTTCCCATTAACTCCCGGACCCACGGACATCCATCCAGCGCACGGCTGGACGCCCGCCGAGGAATATCTGACAGCACCAACCATGAGGTCACCATCACCAGCACATGGGACACGGACACACTTATTGCACAATAGCCCATCACCACGCCGTCGGCTCTGATTGTGTTGGGAGTCCAAAACATGAAGTCTCTTAGCAACCAAAGGAGCGATTTCGACATTTGAAAAGCACCACGTCTCAAAGCACAGAGAAGGTGCAGATTGAAAAAGAAGCAGTGGCCTTGGTGTTTACAGAGATACATCATTCAGAGCCAAATCGCAAGATGACACAGACACACGCACACACACACACACACCACACACACACACACACACACACACACACACACACACACACACACACACACACACACACACACACACACACACACACACACACACACACACACACACACACACACACACACACACACACACACCACGCACACACTCCAGGTTAAATAAGCCCACCTGTGCCTCCCCTGGATCGGAGCGTGCCGGACTGCGAGGACGTGTGCACGCCCCCGAACACGGTGACCCCCTGCGTGGCGCCGCCATGGAAGTTGTTGTAGTTGGGGATGGCGGTGACCCCGAAGCTGGGGTAATGCTGCGGCGTGGGGTCCGCCCCGTAGCGGTAGCCGGCGTTCTGCGCCAGGCTCGTCGGCTCCCGCTGGTCATCCGTGAGTTTAGCTGCTTCTTTATCCTTGCATTGGACACAGCCCATTCTCTACTGTCTGCCGGGGGAGGTCGAGAGACCACGGGAAAGAATAGGGGAGAGAGGAATTAGCAGGTGGATAATCATTACAATATAAATCCTAACATTGGACACGGCCTATTCTCTACCGTCTACCGGGAGGTGGAGAGACAATTGGAAGGCATAGGGGAGAGAGCGAGATGCAGAGACAGCTCGAAATTATCTAATATTATATTAGCAGGTACACAGCGTATTATCTGCCGTCTGCGGAGAGATCGAGAGACAATAGGAAAGAATAGGGGACAGAGGGAGAGAGAGAGAGAGTGAGGAATGAGTCAGTAGCCAATATTACAATAAATATCCTAACATTGGACAGCACGTTCTCTGCAGTCCGGGAGAGAGAGAGGGGGAGAGAGAGAGAGTGGGAAATTAGCCAGGATAGCCAATATAATAAATATCCGAACGTTGGACGCAGACTATTCCCTGCCGTCTGCACAGAGGTCAAGAGAGAATAGAATGTAGAAAGAGAGAGAGAGCGAGCGAGAGAGAGAGAGCGAGAAACTGGAATTAGCAGGTAGCTAATATTATAACGAACACACCATTCCCACTGGAGGAATTACGGTGCAATATTGTATTATTGCAAAGCCTCCCCTCTGCGAGACGTCCACAAGTTATTATTTTGAATGATAACAACCCGAACGAGAAGCAGTACTTTAAAACACCGATCGCAGAAGTAATCATAGGAGGAGCAGCTCGCCAGTGTTTTGACTGGGTCCGTCGCCTCGCACGCCGTACCGTAAATACTTCAACAATGTACTTATTATGGTTTATTTCGCTGTTGTGAAAACAAGCGCCACCACACAGTAGCCGGCGGTTTACGAGACGCTAAGAAGTTTATTTTCGGGGCCGCTTTACGAGGGGCGCCACAAAGCCCCCCCTTCTATATTTTTCACGACGGAACGCCGCCGCCGTGAATTACAATGCGACGCACACACATGCACACCCCGCCGAACGGCACGTCTGAGTCTCGTGAGCGGGTATACGGGGCGAGGGAGTTCAGCTTCTCGACACATAAAACTCCCTCGGATAAAAAAAAGGACCGAGATAATCGCTTCTTGGCCAATTATAAAGAGCCTCGCCTTGACTTTAAAAGACGCAGTGAGACTAATGCACATTCCAGCCCTGTATATAAATATATATATTACGTATATTCGCCTATATAGGCCCTGTGGACGCCAGCAGGACGAGGCGGTGGTATGGTGGCTATAGCGAGAGAGAAGAGAGAGAGAGGCTTGCTCGCTGACGTCAGCGTCGTTGTCTGGCCTTAGCATTACGGCCGCGGCCAACTCATTCACTCGGCCGCTCGGAGAGATGGGTTAATTGAAAGCACGCTTGTCTAAAGCCAGCCACCGTGACTGCGTTTGAAGAGCTATGCTAGGCACACACACACACACACGGAGGAGGCGAGGGCCGGTGAACTCGGCCTCCGTCTCGGCAGATGTCCCCACGGGCGGCTTTAAAAAAAAAAAGAAATATATAAAACAACAACACAAAACACACCAGCACTCTCTCTGATCTCGACCTAATTTCTCCCCAAGACGTGCTTTACAGGGACGGCGCTGCTGGTACAGAGAGACACACGGGGTCCAGGGGTCGTCCGGCGGTCTGCGGCACACGTGTGCATTGCGTCGGCGAGGGTCGAGCGTGACCTGTGGCGCGATGCCAAGGGTCGCGCTCGGTGGTGACCTCGGGCGGTGCGGTCCACACCGAGCGCGACCCTCCCGCCTCGCCACCTTTGACGGTAGCAAGGCTACAGCAGCTAGCGACACAACAACAATAAAAAAAAAAAAAAAAAGAGACAACATTCTGTGTAGGAATCTACTCTAGCCTGGGCGTTAATCTGTGCGCTTTTTTGTTTTTTTGTTTTTTAAATAGCAGTCCCTACGTCTTCCTCTGTCCCGTCTGCACATCTTGAATCCATTTGGGAATTTGCGACTGGGCCAAAGGACCACGTATAGGCCTAATGAATTCAAAATGGCTCCTCAAGAAGAGAGAGAGAGAGAGAGAGAGAGAGAGAGAGAGACTGCGATATATCAACACTGTAGCGTATGTGAGGAGGACTACGGGACTGCTGCAGTTAAAAAAAACAAAAAAAAAAGGGTCTGCTGCTGGATAGAACACAAGGCCACGTCCGCTGCAACTGACATTCCTTTGGGCTCCGGGTTGTTCCGTGTTAACTGGCGACGGAACCCCATCGCCTACGCAGAGTGCAAACAGATGTGTCACTCGCAGCCCGCCGTACGACCGCGGGTACCCGCCAGAGCTAAGAATGCAAAACGGGGAACGTTCAAACGAATCTTTTATTAAAGCGGTTGTCGTTAGATTAGACGAACCGGAGGGACGCACGCGGATGTCACGTTCCCAGTATGAACATGAAATCTAATATATACAATATTTCATTTTTGTTATATTTCATGATGGTAATCAGTGACAACGTCAGAGGTCCGCACGGCAAAGGAAGCAGGATAGGATGAAATTGGGGTTGGCATCAGTCGTCCATAATGTTAGCAGCAGGCCCGGTTTCACAGATTGACATACAGGCTTGTGAAACTCACCTACTGTACGCTGTAGTGTCAGGGATTGTGGGCCTTCACTCCGTCCACATTGCCTCACTTACAGTGCATGGTGGCCACTGCAGAGAGAGAGACAGAGAGAGACAGAGAAGAGAGAAGAAGATAGTCGTGATTCATTACTGCCAATACAAACTCATAAACTACCCAGAAGAGGAGGAAATCGTCCCGGTTGGCAGCATTATAGACGGAGGCTCGCCTGGGCTTCGACCAAAACATGCACACAGATGTAAACATCAAAAAACCTGCCCCTCCTCTACGCAAACGTTCTTGTTACTCATAATCTTCCTGTCATTCAATTTTATATTCTCAATCTTGTAGGCTACACACCCAACTTTATAGCAGGGCTGGTTTAAACAGGGGGAAGAGAGAGAGAGAAGAAAGAGGGGAGAGAGAAAAAAAAAGCTAACATCTTAAATAGAAACCATATGTTTTCTCCTGTGATCTTGAATTAGTTAGAGGACTCGAGAGTGTGCCGCGCATGCAAACTGTTGACATAATGCGAGGGTTGGAGACACCGGCCAAAAAACGGTGACTTTAGGACTGCTCCATCCAAGACTAGACTCAGGTCTATGTCTCTTGTCAATGCTTCATTATGAATCCCACTGCATCCATTCCGATAGTGCGGATACGGGAATTATAAAACGGGAAGGCCCGGGATCCTCAACATCATTAATATTGCCTGTGTGGGGGGGGGCGGCGTGGGGGTGGATTATGAAAACCTCTCTGCTCTGAATGAAGTGAGGCTGGCCGGCGGGCCGCGAGAGCCACGGCTTTCAAACATCCCACCCAGGCCATTTTGCAAGTGCTACAATCTAGGCCATCGGCCGTGTGTTTACATGCACTACTCTCCTGGTTTCCCTTTCTGTTTGCAGATCGTTAGCATAATCAACATTTACACACACACACACACACACACACACACGCACGTCTCTGCGTGTGAACGTTGTGAGAGATGTTTGAATACATCTGTATTAAAAGAGGCAGACGAAGGCACTGGCCTTCACGTCGTCAGAGCTAGCCTAGCCGTGCCTCCGACCAGGCGAGCAGATGTATCGCTTGACAAATATAGTCACGCAGTTACACACATGAACAAACACAATGGACCATATGGAATAGAGCGAGAGAGAGACAGAGACAGAGACATTGTGGAGCTAGGAGGACAGGCCGCTACGCTAACCACATTCCTTGGGTGGTTCTTGTATCACACACACAGCACACGAGATCAACACACATCACACACACACACACATCACACACACACACAGACACACACACACACACACACACACACACACACACACACACACACACACACACACACACACACACACACACACACACACACGTGGGCCAGATGAGAACGCACACTGACTGCATATACAGTCGGCTTGTTGCCGTGACTGACCGGAGGCATCGAGGAGACACACACACACACACACACGCGAATGAAGAAGAAGAAATGGCGCTGTCAGGGCTGTGAGCCTGCAGTATCTTCTGTGGCAGTGTCTTGGTGGTGTCACATGACCACCGAAGCCCTGAACAATACTCATCATGCTATTTTCAGACCCAGAAGGAACAGCTTGCCTGCCTCGATGAGGAGCATGCTAGCGTGATGGAGAGCTAGGTCCGGTGGGGACTGACACACACACACACACACACACACACACACACACATACATACACATAAGTGCACTGCTAACATTTAACAGCATGGAAAGATGGAGAGAGAGAGAGAGAGAGAGAGAGAGAGAGACTGAGGTAGGATGGAAGACGTAATGGTCACCAACACAGACAGGCAGGCAGGCTAACGTAATGACCCGAAGTAAATGCCAAAACCCTTCATCCAATCTTTGTCGAGCTCTCCCCGTTCCGGATGAGGTTAGATGACCCCCCCCTCCCCCTCCCCGCTTAATCCTTGCAATATCATTTCTGAAACAAATTCGTTGTCAATAGAAAAGCCAGGAGGTCTTGAGCCAAGGGGCTTCATTAGCTCAGCAGAAAAGAATAGTCAAGTCAGATGTCAAGCTTACGTCAGACCCATGGGAGCCGCCACGACCACCACGTGTCCTAATTAACTTCATTAAAATGGATGCCGTTTGGACACAATACAGGGTGTCCACCTCTAAAGGGGTAAAATTGGCATTGTGACGAAGTGACATCACAAGTAGGAGTGTTCACCGAGGTGTATGCTGGCTTAGATCGGTTTTTACCAGTTGGTACAGTCCACTGGGTAGGCTGGTAGTCTGATCTACGTCATCATACATCGGGTGGGTGGACACCGCGGCTTGTAATCATGCTCACCCCTGGTGGCAAAATAGGGCCCCTTTAAAAAAAATCTTCCATGAAGGAAAAGAGAGGAGCAACCAGGAGAAGACCTTTCTGCCCATCATATGGCCAGGAGAGCAATACAACACCAAATTAAAAACCTGTCAAACACGTCAGCGGTCAAGCATGACACTCGACTGATTCATCTGGAGTGTTGGTTACACCCCCCACCAGACATTTTGTCTGAGCTCTAGTCTGTGCGAACATGTGACATAACATTAAGGAGACTGGGCCTAGACTTGTGATTAAGAACAAGCTCTTTGTTTACAACCCCCCCGCCCCCCCCACCCACCCACCCACCCCCACGGCCATCAGAATCACTTCTTGTTGACTTGTCGGCCACGAGCGTCACGTTTTCTGTGCTCCATTGTTGCCCTGCAGTTCAACCACTGACGACAACCAACGCAGACCAAGGTCAACTCCTCCCTCTGTGCACGCCACCTCGACTGGGGGAGGGGGGGGGGGGGGGGGGGGAAGAGTCCCTGGCAAACAAAACACACTCAGTTGCAAAAAGAAGGAACAATTACATCAGCATACACACAAATACATAGATAGATACAGGCATCTACTAAACAGGTTGTTTCCACTGCTGCTTACGTAACAGTTCAAATGCCTGCGATGCCCACTTGCATGCGCATTAGTGTCAGCAGCAAACTGACGACAACAAGTGTCTCCTTATGCGCGTGTCCCATTCTCTGGTTAATTACAATATTTGCCCTGAGACAACTGAATTCATTCAGTGTCGTAGGCTATATATCGACAGCGGACCAACAATGGCTACATTTCCAACTCGACCACACAACAATGTCTCACACAATGAGATACAGTGCTGGCCTTTTCAAAGCGTTCTCGGCGTATACTGAATGAAAGAGGTGGGGGTTTTGGTTTTTTTTTCGCGGAGAGAAGCCCACAGCCGAGATTCATATTTGAACGTTATGTGGGTTTACAGAATCAGAACGCTGTGTTTGGTGCCGCGACGTCGTCGTCCTCCCCGGTGGAGTCGTACGTCGTCGAGTCATGTCGGTGGTTAAATCACTGCGCCCATTGTAAAATTGCTAAAGGTCCATTCTGTGAATCTTGTGACTGGCTGGTTGAACGATGATTTCTTTTAAAAAGCAAAAACACGAGTGGTGGAATGGGCAGGGGGGGGGGGGGGGGGGGGAACCCATAATCAAGAAGCAAAATATCAAAACAACATTTCTGCTGTCCTGATGGTTTGTTATGAGCGCTTTTTCATTTGGACAGCATAATACACAGCAGCATGTTAATTCGGTCTGAAAATTGTACTTTCCAAAACTTCTGCCAGCGGAAGACCATGGTGGAAGTATGAATTCAGTGGAAATTATGATGTGGTGGTAGTGGGTCTACACTCACTCTCTTCGTGTGTGCTGTGTGTGTGCTGTGGTGGTGTGTGGTGTGTGTGTGTGTGTGTGTGTGTGATACACCCACCATGAATAATGCTTGGCTCGGTGGAAAGTGCCCAACGAGAGAGCGAGCGAGAGAAAAAGAGAGAGAGAGAGAGAGGGGAATGGTCAATGATTGTTTGGGCTCTAGTCATTGGCCATCTCTGTGTGTTTGTTTGTTTGTGTGAGTGAGCGAGTGAATCATTCAATACCCAGCATGCACCGCCCTCCCTGACATATTTCAACAAACAACCCTGTTGCTGCAAGACTGAAACATGGACATGGCCACTTTGGAATCAGTCGACAATGCTGAAAGGCACACACTATGTTCCTAACCTTGGCTCATTCACCACCAATATGCACCAATATTCCTCCACTCCAAGTAGAACCATTGAACAGCAGGGGCGTACACTGCCCCGGGGAGCCACATAGACACCCGGTTGGTGGGCCAATGCAGACTGGGCTATGTCAAGAACCAGTGCTTTGCATTTGATAAATAATCAAGCGAGCAAGCGAGCAAACAGCCCACATCCAAGGACAAACGGATGAAGTGCTGGCCTCGGGGAGGGGAGGGCGGTCAGTTTATTGACAAAGCAACAGCAATACTGGGAAAGATAGCAGACCGATGCCCTGGCCTTCAGCAAGAGGACAGCAGTATAGCCTCCATAAATACATACTATACATCTTGGGATTGTGACATAGGCCTACGTACAGAAATGCATCGTTTAAGACATCAATCATCCGAGGACGTGTGTGTGTGTGTGTGTGTGTGTGTGTGTGTGTCAAAAGCGTCTGTCTGCCACAATTAGACGATTCGTTGTTATTGTGTGGCAATGCAACGGGGCTGGAGGCACGTCGGAATTGTTTATTTATTTATTGTGAATTAAATCAATCGGACGTTACGCTGTGCGTGTGTGTGTGTGTGTGTGTGCGCTGCCACTGTGGACGGTATATAAGCGATTCTGCAGCGCATCCATCGGATCCTGCGGCTCCTGCAACGCAAGAGCCCCGCAAGAGTCTTCATAAGCCCACCAACACACACCACCATCATCATCATCATCATCATCATCCAGAGGAGGAGAGAAAAACACACACACACCACTTACAGAGCAGCAAATCATTTTTCTAGTCCGCTAGGGCCCGTTAACGGGATGCCTATATCGGTGCAACACACACACATACACACACAGATCCGTTATTTATTCATCTGACAATCTCCACACACACACACACACACACACACACACACACACACACACACACACACACACACACACACACACACACACACACACACACACACACACACACACACACACACACACACAGCGCTAAAGGGACAATGCGGGTGTGCAACCCCATAAAAATGAATATTCAGATCCGTCCTTATAACCTACCAGTGGTGACACGGGCGGCCTAATCCATCGGCGTGGCTTTTTTTCCTGCCAAAAATGAGGAAAATCGGAAATGCAACGATGTACGTTCTTCCTCTTCTTTTTTCTTCTTCTTCTTCTTCTTCTTCTTCACTGAGTTTGCGATCTTCACGTAGAGAAAATAACAAGCGGCGTGCCCGACCCTGCTGCTGATGATGATGATGAGGAGCAGGAGGAGGAGGAGGATGATGATGATGACGGCGGCGGCGTAGGGCTGATGCGGACGATTCGTACCGGAGCGGAGCGGAGCCTCGTTGATTGACAGCGCGGCTCGGCCAATCAGCGACTACGATGTGCTCGTCCGGCACGCCCCCTCCTCGTCTGACTGAAAAACAGACTGGGAGGGAGGGCCCCCACCCGTCCACCCAACACACACACACTCCCTGGTCAAGCAAACGACATTTATGTGGTTACCTTTCCATTCTGTTATTATATTTTCATCTGTTTAATTTGGACACTAAAACAGATTGGTTCAGACTTTGATCCAGATTATCTGTGTATGTATCTAGGCCTATGCATCTGTCTGTCTGTCTGTCTGTCTGTCTGTCTGTCCAGTAAATACACAGCAACAGTGCAATTATATAGGCATTCATATATAATCTGATTATATCCATGCATCTCATGAAATGACCCCCCACCCCCACCTCAAGCATGAATACTTAGCATTGTTTACCATATTGTATGTTCTTAGATGTTGGTAATGCACTCAGAATGTCACGTCTGCTCTTATCCCAGCTATTATGCAGGCAACCTAGCAATTATGAAACTTGTTCGATTAGCCTCGCAACTATGAATGCTTGAAACCTGTTCTATTCCTATCTTGTGCCACTGTGATATATTGCTGTCTCTTTCAGCACATGTTCTCTTTGTGAGTCTGCCAAATGCCCTAAATGTAAATGTACATTTAAGTGTACCTTATTCTTATCCCAATGGGGATCTTTCTTGTTTTTACCTCAGCTTTGGGGTTAGGGGCTGTCGTCAAATTGCGTTTGAATGCAAGACTGTGACGTCCTTTGAGACTAATTGTGACAAGCACTAAGTAAACTTGACTCCTGTCGCTCTCTCTTTAATTCAAACACACTCACACACATACAGATGCACATTTTGCTGTGAGCAAGCACACATACACATACATTTCTGAATAAAACCCTTTTAAACTGACATTATCTTACATTTTGATGGCTGACACCTAACTGTATAAAATACGTTATAAAAAGGAGTTTGACATGTAAGCTAGGCTACTTTGGGTGTTTTTCTTGTTTTGCTTTGAATAATAATAATAACAAGTCTAAATTGGTGCATAGGCCTGTCATCTGGACACGCAAGGCAGATCACTATGTAAGCTTTGCATATAATCACTGCAGCCACAAGTGACATGGCCTACTTAACCCAGACACAATTGAGGACACCCATAAATCACTCCCTCAACCTTCTGTTTACAGTCTACATGTAATCTCCATCTGTACACTACGCTACTACGTGATGCTCAGTCATGTCTCCCACTCTCACTCTCACTCTCACTCTCACCCTCTCTCTCTCTCTCTCGCTCTCTCTCTGCAGTGTTACTATGGAGATGCTGCCCGTGCAGTGATGAGAGAGTTGGACTCGTGGCAAGCTTGGAGCACTGCATGCCCACGCCGCCAGTAGCCAGCGGCCAGCAGTGAACGATGATAGGCTATCTAGGTCAGTGGTTTAGTTCTCAAACAATTATTAGTATTTTTTTTTTGTACCCCTAATGTACCCCCTCGAAGATATTGCCTCAGCCAAGTACCCCTTTAAAGTGAGAGTGGTATTGCTCTGATTTGAAAGACTTACTGTACCAAACTGGTTACGTTTCAGATTGACTAAACTGTATCAAGGGGGGGATATTCAATTATTTCCTTATGGTGGAATTATTGTGCAATATTAATTTAATTTAACAATTCTGCAATCCCCCAAAGTACCCCTAGGGGCGTGCGTCTTACCCCCCCCCCCCCCCCATTGGAGAAGCACTGATCTAGGTCACTGGGATGCACGGACAGCAGCAGCAACAGTAACAAGCAGGCCGGAGTCTCTTGGTTGTTTTCTGGCTCCGGCTGACACATAATGTGTGGCTTTTCGTGACATAACACCGGGGTTGGGTGTGTGTGTGTGTGTATGTTGTGTTATAAGTGCATGTGTGAATTAAACAAAATGGGGGGGGGGCTGATTCTGCTTCCCTGTATGTAATGAGGGGGTGTTATTATTATTTATTATTATGATGATTATTATCCCCTATGAGCTCAAACACCACCATCGTCGTCGTCGTGTGCCGTATCTCTCTACACGGTGGACGTCGTGATTGTTACTGATATTCAAGCCACCACAACAAACCCCCACACAACAACCGATCTAAACGGTCCACTATAAAAAACCCAAAATAAAAATAAAAACACGACCACAAACAAACAAACAAACAAACAAGCACATGTTTGTTTCGACACACGGACTCAAATCTAAAATCAAAAGTCATCAAGCTGATGATTGTCCATGTTGTTGCGCTCCTCCATTGTCCGTGATGGATCGCACCCCCTTTTCCTTTTCCTTTTCTTTTTCTTTTTTTCATTTTCTCCTCCCTTTTCGACCAAGCCTCCGCCCCCTTTTTGTAATTTTTTTCTTGTCGCGAGACTTGTGATTGGTCGAGGGCTGGATTGCCGTGACGTCATAGCCCGGAGTGCCCATTCATCAGCGGACTGGGGCGTTGTACTCCGCATCTCATTTGCGCGGCGGCGGCGGGGGGGCGAATTCTCCACTTTTACGAACCTTTTTTTTTTCCTGCACGCGGAAAAAAAAAAAGCATCGAACGAATTCGCGCTACTACCACTACGACCAGTACTACCACCACCACCAGTGCGTTATTGTTGCATTTCTTTCCCCCCCCCCCCATCTCAAGTAAGCGTCGTGCGGTAAGTTTTTTTATATATCGGGAGGAGGGTTCGGTTCGTTAAGCGTTGCATATTTTTTTTTCCCCCACCCGGTCGCAGGAGGGAAGCTTGCGGTCTTTGTTCATTCATTTCGTCGCTCGGGTTCCTTTGTTGAACCGGAAAAAAAAAGAGAAAAAGCATGGGAGCACAAATCTCCAAAACCGCTGGAAAGGAAGACGACGCCGCCGCCACCGCCACCACCACCGCCCGCTGCTGCTGCTGCAGAAAAGCCCGCAGAAGGAGCAGCCGTCGCGGCCAAGCCAAACGGACAGGTAAAAGAAAAGAGGAGGAAAAAAATGCGTGTTTTATGGTGGGGTGCGTTAATGAAGTTTGTACAATGGGGCTGTAGGCAACGCCATACCCCCCCCCCCCCCCACACACACACACACACACACACCACCTCCATGTTCAATTTAGCGCATCCCCTCGCATACCGGCGTGCAGGGAAAGTGGACCACATGTGGCCTCTTCGGAACCACAAATGGAAATATTTGGGGGGGAAAACTCGTCTTGACTCCAATATTGTGTGTTTTCTTTTTTAAACAAGTCAGCGTTGGTTTTTAATTGATAACATTTGTGCGTTTGTCTGTTTCTTCCCACCCCTCCACCCCCTTTCCTCCTATCTGCATGCATCTTGCAGGAGGCCGACCGGTGCATCCAATTCAGTTGTGATTTGTTAAGTGTAGTATCTGTAAATTAATTAAAAAAATAATAATCTCTTATAAAATATTTATCTATATATATTGCATTTAATCACACAACATGCTGTGACCCGATGGCTAATTGAAATCATTATTTTCATGTCCCCATCATGTGTGCGGGAGGGTTTGTGCGCGTCCATGGTGGCATGGCCATTTTAAAAAACGACACCACGCCTTTGTTGCAGGAGGGGTACGCGCTCTCTACATGGCTCACAACATGTATGTGCACTGAACGCCATTTTCTAGCAAAAAAAATACAATATTGACTTGTTTTATGGACCATGTTTTATTTTTTTTGACTGCTTTTTAAAGAGATGCACGTTTACGAGTATTGCAAAGAAGCGTTAATTAAAAAAAATCCAAATTCCTACGTTCTGTTCGACTCGGCCAACAACCCGCCGCACGGTGGCGTAGTTTACCCATTAACGTTATCCCCCCCCCCCGCCGGTCTTACTGGTGGAAGCTGGTAATCTGTCGTCACTCTCCTAGTAACAGATGTTGCTGCGGTTTTAACACCGTTTTCGGATTGGCTACCAGTAGACTTAATTTGAATGGAGGCCAGTCTTGCGTGCCACACAGCTCTGCATCCACATTTCTAAGGCTCTCGCTGTACCGTCGTCATTTTAATGCACCGAGAAGCTTAAGTCTCACACGTTTTTATATATATTTTTTTATTAACAAGCGGGTTTTCTGTTAAAGGAGAATGGCCACGCCAAGACCAATGGGGACACCTCCCCGGGCACCGAGGAGGCTAACAAGGCGGAGGTCCAGGCCAACGGCAGCACCCCCGTCGAGGAGGCGCCCAAGGAAGGAGAGGAGAAGGTAGAGGCGGTGGAGGCGAACGGCGAGAAAGAGCCCGCCGCCACCAACGGCGAGGCCAAGGCTGAGGACGGCGCCGCCACCCCCTCCGGCAGCGAGGACGCCAAGCAGAAGAAGAAGCGGTTCTCCTTCAAGAAGCCCAACTTCAAGCTCAGCGGCTTCTCCTTCAAGAAGACCAAGAAGGAGTCGGAGGAGGCCACGGTGGAGGAGGGCGCAGCGGCACCCGCCGAAGGAGAGGAGAAGCCGGCGGAGGAAGGAGCCGCGGCGGCGGGCACCTCGGAGGAGGCGAAGCCAGACGAGGCTGTCAAGGAGGAAGCCGAGAAGCCGGCTGCCGAGGAGCCCAAAGCGGAAGAGGCAAAGGTGGAAGCAGTGGAGGCGGCGGCGGCACCCGCGGCGGAGGAGAAGCCCGCCGACGCCTCACCCGCCGAGCCCGACACGACCGCCAGTCCGGAGGCCCCGGCCGCCACCGAGTAGAGCGACACGCCGTGAGGCTCCTCTCGTGCGGTGGGAGGAGCCAGGAGAAACCGGCGTGTTTGAGGGGAATGCGACTTGTTTAGAACCAGACTTTTTGTCTTTTTTTGTTTTATGTTCCTTTTTTTGTTTTGACTTTTTTGGTTTTTACCGACCGTTTCATCCATCCATCGTGACTGCACCTTCCTTGGCAGTGATGGGCGGGTTCTGGGGGAGGGGGGGTGGGAATTGTCGAGTTTGGGAGGGGGGGTCCTGCTTCCACACTGCTCATGGGTGATTGCAATTGTGACGTGGGTGAGTGTACATGTGTGAATGTGAGTGTGACTGTTTTGTTTTTTTGTGTTTTCCTCCACCTGAAACCATGACTGACAGTGTCGGCGTCGGGGCGCATGACTTTTGACGTATTTAAATGAAGTATTTGGTGCTGGGCATTTGGATGTAGCAGCTTAAGCTGTGACTGCAAGTTTTGACACATTGTGATATTTAAAAAGGGAAAGTACTAAAAAAGAAAAACCCAAGTCTTAAATGTCGTCTTTGCAGTGCACAGTTGTTTACAACTTAAAAGCTCAATGCTTCTGTGGACACATTTCCTAAAAGTAGATTTTAGTTAAATGTCAAACAATAGATGCTCATCGATTTCTATTAGATTCCACCATCTCAAGATTCTGTAGTGATGCACGTTGTATAGACTTTGATATTACTGGTTTTATGACTGAGATGTACCTAAATGATTGAAGTTTTTAACAAATGACCCATTGTAAATGAAGTTTTTCTTGTTTGTTAATTTTCACCATTTGTAAGATTGAATAAAATTGGGAGATGTTTTAAGCAATTTCTGCATCAAGCTGTGATGACTACAATGTGAAGTGTTTTTTTGACTAGATTAAAGTAAAGGATGATAAACCGCTAGAAGTGCAATTTATAAACTGCTTCATTTTTCCTCTTTGTATTTGGGAGTGCAGTGTCACCTGCTGGGGATGGGATGTAACTAAGTCTCCTTGACGAGTCTTATTCTCAGTAAGCACTGAAGGGATGCACAGTAATTGGGGCTCATGAGCTCTGCAGATGACAAAGGCCCAAAACGACGACTTTTTCCTGCTTAAAACTTAAGCAGGCATCTAATAATGGTATAAGCTGCGGTTAATTCTGCACCCTGCAAGAATTGCCTACATGAAATATTAATGTTAGCGGCCCTCTGGTGGTCAGGGACAAGAAACTAGGGCTATTCCCATTTTCTCTAAAATACTTCTTCTTCCTTCTTCTTGCAATGTAATCAGTTACACTAGTAAGTGAATATCTACAATGGGGTATATGTGGAACTATAAAACACTACACTACACAATGATCACGTTTCAGTAGACTTACTAGTACTGTATTGCTATGCAACCTGGCACAAGAATTTCCTTTGGGATTAATACATTTCTATAATATAGATATTGAATCTATATTGTACATAATACTAACACGAACCCTGATGGGGAATACTATAAGGGGTATTTTTCCAGTGGCAGCACATGTGACTAGATCAACAGGTCCCCACTTAAACGCCGACTTAAGGTTAAAGGTCAATTCATGTAACATCAAGTTATTGTACGTTACAAATAAGAGGACTGTTGAAAAAGGTTAACAGGCTATTTATATCGGCTATGTACCTCCACGATTAATATGCGGTCATTTGTTTATTTTACAATTGTTTTAATCAACATTAACGCTTATTTAGACAACCCCAGTTTGCATATGGCCTCGGCTCGTTTGGAACCTCGACAGAGCGGGTACTAAAAAAGTACCGGTTGCCTGGTGGAAACGCTCTAAAGCAAGTCGAGTAGAGCCGGTACTATGCAGTGGAAAAGCAGCAGACTGTGCTAGACTCGGTACTAGTCTGACATTGTATAGAAGAAGAAGATCTCTTTATTGATCCACACTTATTGATCCACACGTATTGGTCACACAACACACAGCGGGAAGTGGTGGCCGCCAAACACACACGCGCATGCAGGGAGGGTGGCCCGTGGAAATGCGTTCCTCTGCATCCCATTTACATTCCAACTGTGGGGTGCCCAGGTGGGTGATCTCCCGGCCTTTCTGTGTGGAGTTTGCATGTTCTCCCCGTGCTCCGCGGGGTCTCCTTACGGAGTAAAAGAACCCCAATTAAAAACATGTGAAGATCGCCTCTCCTGTCCACATCCCTGACCAAGCTGTGGACGTACAACCTGGAGCTGCTGGTCCCCGGGCGCCGTTGAGTTGGCTGCCCACTGCTCCTGCTGGCCGCAGGATGGGTTAAATGCAGAGGACAATTTCCACGGGCCACCCTCCCTGCATGCGCGTGTGTGTGTTTGGCGGCCACCACTTCCCGCTGTGTGTTGTGTGACCAATACGTGTGGATCAATAAGTGTGGATCAATAAAGAGATCTTCTTCTTCTATACAATGTCAGACTAGTACCGAGTCTAGCACAGTCTGCTGCTTTTCCACTGCATAGTACCGGCTCTACTCGACTTGCTTTAGAGCGTTTCCACCAGGCAACCGGTACTTTTTTAGTACCCGCT
>PIJE02000732.1:81917-134417 GCA_002895965.2 Coryphaenoides rupestris
TCCATCCCTGTGCCTCTCTCTATCTCTCCCTCCATCCCTGTCTCTCTATCTCTCCCTCCATCCCTGTGCCTCTCTCTATCTCTCCCTCCATCCCTGTGCCTCTCTCTATCTCTCCCTCCATCCCTGTGCCTCTCTCTATCTCTCCCTCCATCCCTGTGCCTCTCTCTATCTCTCCCTCCATCCCTGTGCCTCTCTCTATCTCTCCCTCCATCCCTGTGCCTCTCTCTATCTCTCCCTCCATCCCTGTGCCTCTCTCTATCTCTCCCTCCATCCCTGTGCCTCTCTCTATCTCTCCCTCCATCCCTGTGCCTCTCTCTATCTCTCCCTCCATCCCTGTGCCTCTCTCTATCTCTCCCTCCATCCCTGTGCCTCTCTCTATCTCTCCCTCCATCCCTGTGCCTCTCTATCTCTCCCTCCATCCCTGTGCCTCTCTCTATCTCTCCCTCCATCCCTGTGCCTCTCTCTATCTCTCCCTCCATCCCTGTGCCTCTCTCTATCTCTCCCTCCATCCCTGTGCCTCTCTCTATCTCTCCCTCCATCCCTGTGCCTCTCTCTATCTCTCCCTCCATCCCTGTGCCTCTCTATCTCTCCCTCCATCCCTGTGCCTCTCTCTATCTCTCCCTCCATCCCTGTGCCTCTCTCTATCTCTCCCTCCATCCCTGTGCCTCTCTCTATCTCTCCCTCCATCCCTGTGCCTCTCTCTATCTCTCCCTCCATCCCTGTGCCTCTCTCTATCTCTCCCTCCATCCCTGTGCCTCTCTCTATCTCTCCCTCCATCCCTGTGCCTCTCTCTATCTCTCCCTCCATCCCTGTGCCTCTCTATCTCTCCCTCCATCCCTGTGCCTCTCTCTATCTCTCCCTCCATCCCTGTGCCTCTCTCTATCTCTCCCTCCATCCCTGTGCCTCTCTCTATCTCTCCCTCCATCCCTGTGCCTCTCTCTATCTCTCCCTCCATCCCTGTGCCTCTCTCTATCTCTCCCTCCATCCCTGTGCCTCTCTCTATCTCTCCCTCCATCCCTGTGCCTCTCTCTATCTCTCCCTCCATCCCTGTGCCTCTCTCTATCTCTCCCTCCATCCCTGTGCCTCTCTCTATCTCTCCCTCCATCCCTGTGCCTCTCTCTATCTCTCCCTCCATCCCTGTGCCTCTCTCTATCTCTCCCTCCATCCCTGTGCCTCTCTCTATCTCTCCCTCCATCCCTGTGCCTCTCTATCTCTCCCTCCATCCCTGTGCCTCTCTCTATCTCTCCCTCCATCCCTGTGCCTCTCTCTATCTCTCCCTCCATCCCTGTGCCTCTCTCTATCTCTCCCTCCATCCCTGTGCCTCTCTCTATCTCTCCCTCCATCCCTGTGCCTCTCTCTATCTCTCCCTCCATCCCTGTGCCTCTCTCTATCTCTCCCTCCATCCCTGTGCCTCTCTCTATCTCTCCCTCCATCCCTGTGCCTCTCTCTATCTCTCCCTCCATCCCTTTGCCTCTCTCTATCTCTCCCTCCATCCCTTTGCCTCTCTCTATCTCTCCCTCCATCCCTTTGCCTCTCTCTATCTCTCCCTCCATCCCTGTGCCTCTCTCTATCTCTCCCTCCATCCCTGTGCCTCTCTATCTGTCCCTCCATTCCTGAATCTCTTACTCCAGCTCTGACTCTCTTCCTCCCTCTCTCCCTCCCTTCCTCCCCCTCACACTCCTTTTCCCTGTTAAATCTTTCAAACGCCCTCTTTTGGAAGTCATACAGTTGAACTAAACCTGTGTCCTAAAAAGTTTGCAAGCCATACAATCGTGTTGAGCACTGACAACATCAGAGTCAGTCACAATGAAACTAAGGTTAAGTTAAGTTTTCACAGACGAGAAATGTGTTATGGTCTGCTTTGCTGTAAAGAAAATAAATCACAATACAAAAATACAAAAATAAGAGAATGAAATCAAAATGTTGACACAGCATTTTCCGATGCAGCCACGACCGTAGCCGATGAAATGATGCATTTGCTCGCGGAAAGTATGTTTATGGTGCATTCTCTGAGCGCTCTGTAATGACTTGCTATATCAGTCCTTCCTGCATGGGAGCCGGCATGCCGGTGGCAGCCCTGCCACTGTGGGCAGAAGCCATGGTTCCCTCCTGGAAAAGGGACGGAGGTGTGCGCCGAATATAGCTACTGCTGGTGCTGCTGGCTGGGGCTGGGGCTGGGGAAGGGAGGAGGACCAGGGAGGATCCTCCGGTTGGGCAGGACACACTTTGATCATCCCAGGGTAAAGAGGCCCAGTGGTTTGGTTATGTTAGTGGGGGCCGGAGAGAGAGAGAGAGAGAGAGAGAGAGAGAGAGAGAGAGAGAGAGAGAGAGAGAGAGAGAGGGGTGGGAGAGGGGGGGAGAGAAAGAGAGAGAGAGAGAGGGAGAGAGAGAGAGAGAGAGAGGGGGGGGGAGAGAGAGAGGAGAGAGAGAGAGAGGGGGGGAGAGAGAGGAGAGAGAGAGGGAGAGAGCGAGAGTGGGAGAGAGAGAGATTAAATGTGCATATTTATCTTGACCAAACTGCGGGGGTTTACCATCCACAAGCAGCTGAGGAGACTGCCCATCCAGAGACATGTTGGTGGTGGAGGGAGGCAGAGATGGAGGGAAAGGGGAGAGAAGCAGAAATGGAGAGAGGGAGAAAGGGGGTGGGGGGGAGGGAGTGGGAGGGAGGAAGAGAGGGAGGGAGGGAAGGAGAGAAGGAGGGAGGGAGGGAGAGAGGGTACTTGTTAAACAAGAGCTTCAAAGATAACAGTTCTAAAGCCGGCAGCTTTGCCAAATGTTTAAAACAAGGCAAAGAAGCCATACAACTTTAATTAGCTTGGTTTACGATCCAACTGAACATTTTGTGATTTTAAACTTTCCCTTATGGGCATTGCAGGAAAGAAGATTTAAGAAGGGAACTTGAGAAAAAGGGGAACTCGGTACCATTTAACACTAAGACTGTCTTTAACATTAATTGCACACAGCACTTGAGTGACTTTTTTACGACCCGCTGTAGAATGACGAGCTTTTTATGTGCACAAAATAGGGAAGGTGCTCTGTTGTAAAAAACTAAAAATAAAGAACTGTTGCTCAACACAGAACTGTTAAGTAAGACATCTTTTATTTTGGCCATCATGATTTACATGACATAATGCATTTCTAGGGTTAAAATGATGTTGGTAAACAATTTGAACGTATAGGACACTGTTGTTTGTGTCTGATATCATGTCTCATTATAACGGTCAATTTGACCATCATCATTTCACAATATTCAAGTCACATACAAGGACAACAGGTACAACATTTTGCACAGGAAAACAATGTGTACTTTTAATTAAAGATTATTGTTCCCCCCAAAAACAAGGTTGTACAAAAATCACAGAAGACAAACACAAATATAAGAACCACCAGTTGAAATCAGTAAAAAGAAAGAAAAAAAAAGAATTAGATTGGGAAAGAAATAATCAGGATGCAACACCTTAATTTTCACATGCTGTCTCCCTTGCAAAAAGTTCCCTGGCAACTTTGTAGATTGCTTCCCCTATCCCTGATAACCTGTTTTCATAAATTAAATCTCCTTCTTCCTAGCACCCTTTTCTTGTGTGTTTTCAAGTTGACATGCCCCTATTTCTCAAAGAAGAGCCTCGAACCCCTGCCCTTTGGCTGAGGAAATCACAAAACAGAGGGTCGATGCTATAATTTGAGAAATAGACGGCATATTCAGTTGTGTGGCATTACGGGAACCCTCCGCCGTATCACGTTGAGGCAATGAGGAACCCAGAGAAGGAGCAGTGCACATTCTCTGCGGCAAAGACGCCGTTGGCCTCGTCGTCGGGGATCTGGATGTAGACGGTGTCCTGCTCATCGAGCAGGAGCACGGCGCTACCGGACATCTGGTCCAGGAAGCCCTTGCTGTACTCGTCGTAGCTGAACATGACAGGCTGGCCGTTCTTGTACAGAGCCACCAGAGCGTTGGCTCCATTTACGTGGATGTTGTAGGAGAAGTAGTAGACGCCGGGCACCTGGCAGGTGAACAGGCCGCTCTCGGTGTCATAGTGGTTCTCGGCGTTGTACACAACCTGGTCAAACTTAATAGGGGAGCCAGCAGCTGGGTAGGGGGTGACCAGGGACACGGTGAAGGCGGACATGGGGGACTTGACCATAACCTCGCCCATGCTAATGCCCATGCTCTTCTCAAACACAACCTCGCCAGGGGGGCCGGGAGCACCGGGGGGACCGGCGGGACCCTCGGCTCCATCGTTTCCGTCCGCACCGGGGCCACCGGGGGGACCCTGGGGTCCGGAAATACCCTTGGCGGTTATGCCAGCGGGGCCGGGGGTGCCAGGAAGACCAGGGTGTCCCTTCATGCCATTGACACCGGCGGAACCAGAAGGCCCAGAAGGTCCTCTGGGACCGGGAGCACCATCAGAGCCAGAGGCACCATTCCCACCTGCGCGGCCGGGAAGACCTTTAGGTCCAGCAGGGCCGGGGACACCGTTGGTACCGGGGGCGCCGGGGGCACCCAGCTCACCCTTGTTTCCCTGAGAACCGGTGGCTCCTCTGGCGCCGGTGGGGCCAGCGGCACCTGGATAACCCTGCTTTCCCTGGAATCCCTGCGCTCCCTGATCTCCCTTGTATCCCTTATGTCCCTGAGGTCCGCTGGAACCTGCTTCACCCTTGGGGCCGACAGCGCCGTTCTCACCTGGGAAACCTCTTGGGCCCTGGGCTCCGGTTGAGCCAGTGGGTCCGGATGAGCCAGTAGCACCGGTGTGTCCGGTAGCTCCCTGCTCTCCCTTCTGACCTGTGCTACCTGTGCTACCTGTAGCTCCCCTCTCTCCCTTCTCGCCATTGGCGCCAGGCTTTCCATATCCGGGGACACCAGGAGCACCAGTGGCTCCAGAAGCTCCCTGGTGGCCTTTAGGACCGACGGATCCAGGCATGCCTGGGGCACCGTTCTCACCGGGCTTTCCTGGCATGCCGACGCCTGGGGCACCGGTGTGTCCCTTGGGGCCCTGGGGTCCCGTGGAGCCAGTGGCACCATCCCTACCTGGGCTGCCGGACTTTCCTGCCTCACCATTCATACCTGGCTTTCCTGATTTACCTACACCTGACTGACCGGGGGCTCCAGATGGGCCCTCGGGTCCAACGGGTCCTGTCTCACCCTGAGGTCCAACAACTCCCACCCCTCTGTCTCCCTTCTGGCCTGTAATGCCAGGTACACCTGGGTGTCCCTTGTGACCGAACTCTCCTCTTGCTCCCATGGCTCCGGGCAGACCGGAAGCACCAGGCTTGCCAGTGGCAGACAGACCAGAGGGTCCGGGGCTTCCAGATGAGCCGGGCATGCCTCGGGGCCCCTGGAGTCCGGTGGCTCCGGTGTCTCCCCTTTCACCATGAGCTCCAGCGCTGCCAGGTTTTCCAGGTCCACCTGGAGATCCAGGCTTGCCAGAAATGGAGTGTCCAGGAGGGCCAGGGGGTCCAGCGGGGCCCTCGGGTCCAGTCTCACCTTCAGCGCTCTCACCTGGGGGGCCAGCTGGGCCCTCGGGGCCCTCGGGACCAGGCTCACCTGGAGGTCCAGGCTCACCGGCTGTGGAAATAAAACAATAAAACATAAGCATAAGAGTTCAATGCAAACATATACATTTCAAAACAATCAAAATCCAACATTATATAATACAACAACAACAATAATAATAACAACAATAATGATAATTGTAACAATGATGATAATGATGAGGGTGATTATGATGGTGATGATGATAGTATAAATATAATATAAGATACTATTTCACATTTTGTTAATATTAAATATTAATATTATGTGTTAATATTATCTCCACAACTATATTAATTATAACTATAATCATGTATGATTGATTGTTTATTATAAGCTTATTTGTGAGGAGATATAACATAAATGATCATATAAATAAATATATTGACATTATTTGCCAAACTATTTTCCCAACGTTACACTCAGACCACCCCCCCCCCCCCCCCCCCCCCCCCCGATGGTGCTCCATTCCATCACCTGTGGCGCTAACTGTGATGCTTTAACTCGTCGATTCAAATTACACACCCGGTGATGGAAGCTGTAGTATAGTCTAAAAACGGTGTGTAAAACACTCCTTCTAAATGAGAGGGGCTCTCTGGATATATTCTTTTTTTTCTTCCCCCCTATTTTAAATACGCTGCCTTGATGTGGCCGCTCGTACCCCTGCGCACAGAGCCATTGCGTCTCAGCCAACCATAGCCAACCATTGAGTCTGAAGGAGGCCAAACAGATGTTTCTGCTTCTGGTGGGCACACCCAAACAAACCACACTGCTGCTGGGTGACTGCACTGTAATTGTCGCACTGCAACTAAATATAATTGTACAAAAAGCACATAGCCTAGTTCTATTTTGGGTCACATGGTTCCCTTTGAGTAAGATTTACTACGGGTTTATGTTTACTTTTAAACGACAGCGGAGTTTAAAAAGTACACGCTGTACCAAGTAATTGTTCATGTGTCTGTTACACTGGCATCCATAGCAATATAACTGATGGACAATAAATGCACGAACCATCATTGTTATTATAATGTGTACTATGATTACTTATTATAATTGGTTTGTTTCTGAGTTATAATGAGTTATTATTTGGCAAGAGTGAGTTTTGAGTTCATCGAAATAGTAAAAATGTATATCTCTCTCAATTGACTCGCTTTAAATCTATAAAATGTTACACCCACCCTTTCAAAAGGGTCATACTTTCAACTGAAATACATGAGGTACTGCATAAAATGAATAATACAATCCTATCATCATTATAAAGAAATAAAGTAATGCATGACAGTAGAAAGAGTAGCTATGAAAAAGGCATTTCACAAAATATATAAATGTGGATGCTGTCCTTGTTGAATAAAACAAGGAAAATCTCTCCTTTTTCCTCTTCTAGGAATGAGCAGAGATGAAGAAAATCTGCACCAGGCACAAGGCACAGGCAAGGCATGTCTATGTGTTCTGCAAATACAGGATCTGATTGGACCATCGGATTGGCCACGCCCCTCGCTCCCCTGTAGCCAATCAGGGCACGAACCGGCATTGCGGCTCAAGTTCAAGCTCAACATTTCAAAGTGTGCTGCTGTCTACCGTTTGCATGCTGCTAGTCCTGCAGGTAAGACACAATATACATATTGGAGAGCATGTTTAACGCCCACAACATTTGTATATGCATGTTCAAATGAAGGCCTTTTAAACTGTAGCTCATTTTAAAATGTACGTCGGTGTGTCCCGACGGTACACCGACCGTCGTGTTGACCTCTGTTACAATAACGTTGAAGAGTGGCCGTCGGCACCGAGGCTAGCGTGTCTTACCCTGGCTCTTGACGGAGTAGGGCTGGTACTGAGGGGAGGCCTTCACCACCTTCTTCACCACATATCTCTTCTCTCCGTGGGCGGCTGTCAGCGCCACCATCAGGACGAGGATGCTTGCAACGCGGAGGTCCATCTTCAAATGGCAAACCTGCAGAGAGGGGGGGGGGGGGGGGGGGGTGAGGAAGGAGAGACAGCAACAACAACAACAGCATGAACAACAAAACTCCAAACCAGGCAGCAGGAGTCTTATGCTTCACTCACGCAGTGATGCTATCTGACATGATGCAGGCTACAAATAGACAATAAAACAAACTGTAAGCACGACACTTAAGAAGTAAAGATCACTGCGGAAGTAAAGCAAGCTAAAGTAAAACTCTACATCTCTGCAAACACAAAACTTGCTATAAGCAAACGCCAGACAAGCCAAGTGGTTGGAAGCAGCAAAGCTACAACCCGGCTTCTGGAGTCCAGCTCAGTTCAGACTTCAGGCTTCAGACTTCAGGCTTCAGCTTGGTTCTCAGTCAGACTATCTTGACTGGACTGTGCCTCCACAGTGCCGGGCAGCGGTGTCGGCACATCACCCAGGGGTGGCCCGGGACTCACGCTAAAGTCCCTGCCCTGCTGCCGACAAGAAGGCACACAAGCCCCCCAAAAAAACTCTGCCTGGCCTGGCCTCTGATTCCTTCCCCTGAGCCGGTCCAGAGACTCACCTAAAACGCTCGCTTCCGACAAACAAACAAACAAACAAACAAACAAACAAACAAACAAACAAACAAACAAACACTCAAACACATACCGGCATCCAAAACAAGGAAGCAAAGGGCAAGGAGAAAAAAACGCCGACGAGGTGGATGTGCAGCAACCGCTGAGCTCTTGGTGCCTCTTTGTATCCTTAGGGTCGGAGCACTGAGAGGGATGCTGCCTGACGGAGCGACGGTGTGAGTATTTATACTATATGTGCCCCCGTGCATCGCCGGGGGGAAAAAACAGAAGAGCCCCCACCGCACCAAGTGCCTCCCATCGCAGCGCAGGGCTGTAATTAACAGGCAGATCTGCCCACTGCAGGCATGTCACATCAGGGTGCCTCCAGGTCTCCCCGCTCCAGACACATGATTATCACTTATTTTAGATTTCTCTCTCTGAACGACAAAATGATCAGGCGCACACACACACACACACACACACACACACACGGGGGGGGGGGGGGGGGGGGGAAGTGAAATGCTGTGTATTATAATTGTGTCCTCTCTCTGTCTCTCGCTCTCTTTTTTTTTGTAAAATTCTGTTCCATTTTGTCTTTGTGTCACACTCACAATTCATGATTTCTGACTATCATTTATATTTCCTATATTTTGCTATTGTAGTAGGCTATGACAACATAATATACTGCAGAGTCAATCTATATGTATGTTCTGTCTTTTAGAACAGTATTCTCAGTGTTATATGGTAACAATTTGTAATGGAAAATGTCCATAGGGCCTCTCCGAGGGCATAATGTTCCTTCAATAGGTTGTCTTTACCTTAGCTTTGCATATCATAAAGGCGACTCCCCTCCAGTCATGAAGATAAGCAGCTCGGGCGGGAGTTGGTTGACTGTAAATATTCCTACAGGGGACAGGAATCGCTGATGGTTATCACAAGAAGTTATCACAAAGTCGTCTTGTCAATGCTTGAAACTCTTTGTGTTGTGATCGAAGGAATTCGGTCCCAGGAACCCCTGGGGGGTGAAAATTGTCCTTAAAAGGGACATTTGAATATCAGTTTGGTACTCACTCTGCTAGAGAGGAGTCTGGTGAATGCATTCATTAAAATACTCTTAATTTCTACAAGTATTGTGTTTACTTCAGTTTGAAGATCTCACGTGCCCTAGATGCAATTATTGAATTGCCACGACAAATTACACTTCAAAATGTTTTTATTGTATTATTTCTGCTGCTTCTCAAAAAAAGGTGACTGGAGATGTTCAGCATTAACCTCATCTCTAAGTTTATGTCTCCTTCCTTCCTTCCTTCCGTCCTTCCCTCGGTGTGTGTCTGTCCCCGCCAGACTCTTTACCTTTCCATGGTCGTCCGCTCGGGTCTCAAGGTAAACACAGAACAGTGTGATGTGGTGTAACACTAGCCAAGTGGAACACGACGGCACAAATATACACCGACTTTGCTTTCATTCGCGTTTTTAACGAGCCTCAAGTCTCAACTGCAAAAGCACTCATTTTAGAAAGCCTTTATTCCGTGTTTAATCATTATTTATGTCCTATGTTGTGGAACGCGTGTTTGCTTTAACCCCGCTTGAAATAAATAAACCGGCTGCAAGTGCATTGGGGTCGACCTGTTGATGTGCGGCGCCCATCACGGGAGTACAGAGAAGCATTCAAAAAAGTCACTATTTGAGTCGCTGTTTCTTCACTACAGACTTATAGTCCTTTAGTTTGGGGTATTTTGGAGCCAGAGCCTCGGTCAGCACATGGCTAATAAAGCTATATAAAGATCCTTTCCCTCAGCAATGTGAAAGCAGGGCGGTCAGTGTGTGGCGTCGGGGGCCCCGTCGGCTGCAGCACCGGGGGGAACGGCCACCAGGTGGCAGCTTGTACTGCCGAACCTCGGTCGGAGCGGCGGAGGAGAGTCTCTCTGATGAGGCCCCGGGAGGAACCTCTGTGGTCGGTCGTTTGTTAATTTTGGCCTTCTTATTACGCGCGCGCCGCCCGGGATCACAGGCCCCTCTGGAGACCTCTTGACTGCAATTACACACAATGTTGTATTTCCTCAATCGGCCATTCTCCCGTATTACACAACTCCACCCGCCACCCTTCGCCCTACACCTTGCTTATCCTGCTTACTTTAGCATCCTGCGACTGTAATTTCTCAGCGCGACCAGAGGCCACATAGGAAATGCATACACCCAAATAATCACATGTTCTGCCATACACAAGTACCCATAAACGATGTGTAGGTTAGGCGGCGTAGCCCATCCCTAAACCCTTTTTTTGCAGGACATGTGACCACCTATGATATAGCCCCCCCCCCCCCCCCCCCCCGCCGCCATGTTACCAGATTTATGTGATGTTGACCGATGTGTGAATTTGTGTATATTTGTAAGTGTGCCGGTAACCGGTTGCACGGTAACCGGCGTTTCATGCCGGAGAGAAAACTGGAGCAAAGCACACACACACACAAAGTGTCACTGCCAAGCGCACTCTCCTGGATGTATAATTAAAGATTCTAGAGAACATAGGGCTCGTTTAAAACTAAGTTTGTTTTTTCTTCCTCCTTCCAGAACTCGAACCAAATTAAGTGCAATTTTCCTTAAGTGCTACCTCGGAGCAGCTGTGGAGCACTTAATCACGGCTGACCGGCATTCTTTTGCAATTTCTTACAAATGAAATCTAATGCGATTTGCACGTGTTCCAAACATCCAAACATTTCCAAACGTTTGTGTGACGCTGAAACGGGGCGCGACGGCGGCGGCGGGATCGAGGGGGTCCGCGGTGGCGAGGGCCTCACAATGTCGTCAACGTGGAGTCTTAGTGTCACTCGTGGCGCGTAGGACCCGCCTACCCGCATACCCACCCACCGCCGAGGTGATAAAAGCACATTTTTCTAAATGAGACGAATCTAAATTCCAGACAGGTGTGCAGTTTTGAGTTCAGGGCGTGCAGGTTGAGTCTTGACATTAGAAAACGTCTCGCAATTAAAAATCGCGTTTTATCTCTCGCAGGTGGTTGGAAACAAATATGTCTGTCATTTATTTGGTGCCAACGACCACATCAAATGCTCCGTGTGCAAAGTCTTTTTTTTTATAGATCTCGGCTGTAATTTGTGACTCTAAAGGGCTTTGTTTTATGGTCTTCAGATAGATGCCAGGCGATGCCAGTCCCAGTCAGATTTAGATGTATAAATGACAGAGCCAGAGAGGGTGGAGTCCAGAGTTTAATATGTTCTGTTTGTTTGTTTAATGCTTGTTCAAAAAGTGCAAACCACCATAAACAACATTTTCTGTCTTTTATTCTTCCCTCTTTTGGTTCGTTCTATCTTTCTATCGTTCATCTTCTTCTTCTTGTTCTTCTTCTTCTTCTTCTTCTTCTTCTTCATGTCATTCATGGATGAAAAACAGACCCGGTTTACACGTGACAATTTGTAGCGGACCACACTCAAATTAACATGGGCGGTTCTGATGTTCTTTATACCCACGTAACATCCCCCTGTTCACTCCCTCCTCCTCGTCAATGCCTCCCGGGAGTGACCTGCCGCTTGCCATGGGGTTCCGCTGGGCTCTTTAACGGGGCCCCCCTGGTATTCTGATGTGGTAGCCTGGCCTCGGCGCACATCGCTATTAAGCAGCCACTTGAGGGGTTTCCGATTGAAAGTGGAATGACGTCGGCGGCCATGTGTTTAACAAGGTGGCGCGTTAAACATAGAAATCCCCGTGCATTTAATCCCGGGGCCTCCTCGCCGTGCCCTACACACACATACGGCACGCAAGCCCTTTCACTAGGAGAATATAGGCCAACGTCTGGGTTTTTAGTTACACGGCCAACACGTCACTGTGCGCATATAAAATGTGTGTGTGTGTGTGTGTGTGTGTGTGTGTGCTGCGTGTGTGCGTCTCTCATGCTTTTACATATGATTTGACATTTTGAAATGACGTGTAGAGATGGATCTATTTCTATAGTAAAAAATCTACTGTTTCTCGTAAAAAATACAAGAACAACTTGTTGTTCCCTGGCCAGACATGACTTTTACACTATGCTGCGTGCTTTCTAGAGAACGTTTTTTTCCGGACAGTATGTCTTTACACACACACACACACACACACACACACACACACACACACAAACCGTATAACAACAGCAATGTAACCATTTTTTCTCGTCTACATTTTGAGTGTTTTTTTCCCCCTGGTTCCAGTGGCCAAGAATTGATGCTAAGCCTCAGCCCACACCCAAGAGGAGCAGCATAATTGATGGTTGATGTAAGGCCCGGGAGAACAGGACACGTGAGTTGAGCAACGGCTAAAGATACACCATCACGGCTGGGATACGAATTTAATGTTTCAATAAACTCAGCTGACCGCTAAAAGCTACTTTGAGCTTTATGAATGGTAGGCATGGCGGGGGCCCCCGAGAGTGATTGGTGGGGAAATTACAGGGTCCCGAAAAAACAAACACGGGGGCCGATCTCAGGGAACCGGAAGTAGAGGCGCAACAGGAGAGTGCTGAGAACCCCAAGGTCGGGGATGTGAGCCCCCCCGTCTCCTCTTCGTCCACCTCCTCTTCCTCCTCCTCCTCCAGGAGGATCTGGAAGCCTGCTGGACAAACAAAGGGCTGTCAGAAATAGCCATGATGGGCTCCTGTAACACGGTACGCGGCGACAGAGTGATTCTGTTTCTGGGTTTAGTTTTATAGCACTCGAGGGCCATGGGGTCAATTGACGTGCGCGCAGTTTGTGAACACGTGATGTACAGTCGGCCCCATGTTACACAGGGACATGGACGCAGGACGTGGCCAAACGAATGTCCTGTGTGCATTACTGAGAGAGGGCATGTCGGCATGCACGCATACTGTATACAGTTTGGATGAGATTTTGTGTCGTGGCCAAAAGTCCCGCACTGATGACCCACACTTCGAAAGTCATGATTTCCGATGATCTTGCCCAATTGTCGTACCGAAATCTGAAATCATGATTTTGATGATGATGGCTGCTTCACTGTTCTGAATGGCCCTGTGTTATGAAGAACATGTGACAATAAAACACGTTGACTTTGCTTTTAAAAGGTTACTACACGGTACTAAGGTTACGACATCGTGCATGTTCACAACGAAACAATGAAAAGTTGAAAAGGGGCGAAACTGTTCTGTTCTTGACTTTCACACGCACTTCGAGGTCCTCTGTAAAACGTAACTCTTGGCTATCGTGCTTCGCGAAACCTTTGTTCTCCCGAACATACTCGTTAATTTATCTTCACACTGAAATTTAGCGGTGTTTCATTCCCAGGATGCATTTGGGCTTCTTGTTTGGTTTTGGCCCGTCCTGACTCAGCTGTCGGTTTGTGGCGCTACTTTTTTCGAAGGCTTTATTTTGTAGAATAACATAAAAAAAAAGTGATTTTAAACCACGATGTGAAGCGAAGTGGACACTTTATGGGGTGTCGCAGGAACGACACTTGGCCCTGCAGTGTGTGACAATGCTGTATTTTAGAGCGGCTTCCGTGAACCTCCTGTGCTCTGTATTCCACCACAAGGAAAATAGAGCCGTTTTTTGAAGCCGTTTTTTTCTCCTTGCAGGAGATTCCAAAAATACTTTCAGTTTTGGGTTCCATAGGAGCCCAGGTGAGAGGTAGCCTCACCGTGAGACCATTCCAATCTCACAAGTTCCCATTCTGTTTCTCGTTTATGATTTGTCCGGCCAGGCTTCAAGCTACCCGTTTGTGTCCGAACCACCAGCGGTTCGGACCAATCGGTGTCCACCTGGCAGCTACAGGGGGCGTGGTTTAGGTGTGACATCAGCGAGAAGTTTGTTCGGAAAGAATAGCAATGGCGACAGACACATGGGCGATCCAATCACCTGCCAAGGATTGGCAAGTGAAGTGCAAGGAAGTGCCTGTCCTTTTCCAAACAGTTTTCAGTTAAATCAACCGTCTGGCGAGCTAGGTTAGGTGGGAGGGGCTTACTATGTCTCACTCGCTGGAGCGAGGGTGCCCAGCTAATAGCCACTCTGGAAAATTATTTTTAGCCGGAAATTGCAGACCCCTCGTATATTTTACAAATAGTTTATGTTTAATAACAAAGTTTTATACGTACATGAATAGAGTTATTTGACTAAACCAGCCCCCTGTTTTAAAATACACGAGTGTGTGTTTTCATTCTCTTGTTGACTTGTTCCAAAACATGCCACTTTTGCTTAATTCGAGATCATTTATGGATATCAAAGTTAAATGAAGTCCCGTTAATGGAGTCCTCGGGGCTTAAGTGTGGGTTGGACGAGTGCTGTATTTAGGGATGACGACTAATCCCACACATCAAGCTGAAAATTGCTGGCTCCACTGTTTCAGCGCGGAGTGAAAAGGCCAAACACACCGTCTCCATCAGACAACGTCAGCCGTTTCAGTTGAGAACATCCGCGTGTCTTTTACCTGCACCGCACCTGGAACTCACCTGGACCGACCCGGACGTCACTGTGTGGGGAAAAAGACGCGTTTCTATTCATTGCTTAAAGTCACACTCTCGATTAAACTCTGCGCGTGTCGTCTGCTGCTTCACCTTCTTTTTTGTTTCACGAGAAAAGTGGAAAAACAAACGGAAAAAACAAAACGACCAAATGGCCACGCCCAAGTCCAAGCCCAGGAGCTAAAGTGTTGGGTTTGCTGATGATGAATGACACGCTAGCTCGCTGAGACACGCTACTTCTGAGAAGGTTGCCCCCTTTCGCTGCGCAAATCATCCAGCAGGAGCTGCTGTACCGCACTTAGCCGCGCGCCATAATGACACGGGCCCCGGCTACGGGCCACTGTTGTGATAGCACAGTGGGATCCGGGATCCAGCCAGGTCGGTTCCAAATGTTAAAAATAAAGACGCGCGGCGCCAAAATGTCCGTCACGGTCGGTCTCCCTCCCTCCTCCCTCCCTCCCTCCCACACGGGTGACAAGTGTCGGAGCGGAACAGGCACGGGGTTAACACTCAACAATACACCGAGCTGCCGCAGGGCCCGGCCCTGGAGCTGCCGTGGGAGTTGACGTGTCCTGGCTGAGGCCAGAGACAGAAATCCAAACAACTGCACCCAAAATAGGCCCCATGTTGTATAACTGCGTCCACTATAGGATATATATATATATATATATTTAAATGTAGGAAATTGTAAATGCACTCACACACAATAAACACAATTAAGACGGTGAAGGTTAAAAACAATGCACATGCCAATATATACTCATTGCTTAGGACTTGGTTGTATACAGTATATGTTAATTGATTCAATTCAGGTTGGAAGTTGTCAGCTTTCAGACTCGCGTCGAGTTTGAAATGAGCCGTCTCATGAAGTGTGCGCGATTGAAATGTGTGTTTTGTCGGTCTGAAGTCTAGACAGACAAAACTAACCTTCATCATCACCGTAAACAAACTCATCCCTCGCTCGTCCACAATCTGAGAGACGTCTCCTGGCGAACCCTGGACCAGGTACACACCTGGAGGTATTTGCTCAGTATTTCAGGATGCGTGTTTGGTTTCCGTGGCGATACTTCTTCAATATTTGCCCCGACACATTCACAATCACACGGTACACCTCAGAAGCAAAAACAAAAATTGTCAAATATTTCACTTAGTTTGGGCAAAAAAGCAAAGGAAAGCTTTCAGAATAAAAAAAAAAAAAACCTCTCATCCCTCCCGCAATGTATTTATTTTATCTTCTCCGAGTGGCGAAAAGGGGAAACCAGACTAAACAACGCAAAGGTACTATGAAACACACTATAAAAGCAGCAAAGGTACCATGAAGCACGCTATAAAGTCTTAAATATAGCTGTACAAGGGTGAGGGAAAAAATGTCAGCGTTCTGAAGGCGCCTGCCCTGTAAATGGCCGACGTCTCAGAAGCCGGCGCGTGGAGATTACTTGCAGGTGCTGCTGAGGAAGGATCCGTTTATCGTCTTCATCGTGGCGCAGTTTTAGTCACGGTGAATACAATCATGAAGGCAATCATATTTTCTGCTATAGATTACAACTGCGGAGAGTCTATTTTCGGGTCTATTTTTTTTACGGTACAAATACTTATTTAATGGGTGTGTAGGATACAACACGAACCCCTTCACCCCCTCCAGTACCTATTTATATTTTGCATGGGTTTGTATTCAAGATACTTTGTACTCTCTCCCCTCAATGCCTCAACGCGTGCACCACGATGAGTACATTTGTAGGCTTTGGCAAATACTTTTTCTCACTCCGATTCGTATTTAGTTGAAGAAGCATAACAAAGGAAAATTGTGCAAAGTGAACTGTGCACCTGCATCATAAAACAATAAATGTGTCCGGGTGGTCTTCTACGGCCCGGGCGACCGACACGAGAGCGAGAGACAGAGACAGGGACAGGGACAGAGAGAGAGAGAGAGAGAGAGAGAGATTTCATTGTGTGCCGGGGCCTGTCCGAGGCGAGCCCCGGCAGCCTGTTGAGTCAGCAGCGTGCCGCCCTGTCATTTGGGTGAGCTGCAGTTGTCTTAGCTGACCGCGGACGAGACCTGCTTACAGGGGGTGATTCACATGTAAGTGCCTTTCACTCCTCTTCCCAGTGTTATAATTACAACATCCCCCGGGAGAAGTTGGCTTCCCAGGCCCAGGCCCAGGCCCAGGCCCAGGCCCAGGGCCCAGGGCCGGTACGTATGGGACTATAAGAGCGCCGCCTTTACTGGAAGAGTTGGTGGCAGAGCCGAGCCCTCGCCAGGGTTATTTTTGGGGAGTCTCTGGGCCCCCGGCGGCGTGGGCTACATGACAGGCGGCAGGTATAGACGGCCCCGCATCCACTATCAAAGCTCCAGGAGTCCCGAGTACGGAACAATATTATAGTTCTGTGACGGGGTAATGTGTGTGCGTAATTGTTCGCTGTACAATGATAGGTTATTATTCAGATCCATATTGTCGGAATAATGACGTATTACAGTGTCGGGTTGTTGCGTAACTTCATGATGACTCAGTCTCAAGATATGAACATCGCGAGAACTTCTCATCTACACCAAGTGTTGATGAGAATGTCTATATTTTGTTTCTATAGACAAGAGCAATAGTTTAGAAATCAAGACACTCAATCATAACTCAAGACAATGTCAACTCCTAATCCTATAGAGCAGATTCCCCCTGAAAACGAGTCCACGTCCAAAGCGCGTAAATCTCCCCGGGGGCCGTAAAACGTCCTCGGCGGTGACATGTTTATGTGCGAGTACAAGTGCATACAATGTGTGAGCGAGTGAGTGAGTGAGTGTGTGTGAGTGTGTGTGAGTGTGTGTGAGTGTGTGTGAGTGTGTGTGTGAGTGTGTGCGGTGGTGCTTATGGTGCTGTCGCTCTGGGACGATGGTGCGACGGGCGAGATTGGGGGCAATCAAAGTCAAAGTCAAACTCCTCACAGCGGGACGCCCATTCCAATGAACCAGACTACGCCGCTTGCCGTTCCTGCAACACTAAGACGCGCTAATCCCTCCCATACCGTAGCGTAGCTAGCTCCCTTCGGTGAATCTCTCTCTCTCTCTCTCTCTCTCTCGCTCTTTCTCTTCCTCATCGTCGTTTTTCCAGGAAGATTGCGGCAGCGCTGTGGATTAAGAAGACATGCCGATGTCAAAACGTAAACAGGCTTAATCTCGATGTTTTGCAACCTCATCTGAAGAGTCCTACTGCCGGGAACACAATGCGAGGATCCCGTCTTGCAGCTGATTGCGACTCAGCCCCCCTGATCCCCTATCGGCGACACGGAGAGAGAGAGAGGGACAGGTGGTTTAGTTCATTGAAATCAGGCTGATTATATTCCACGCCTGCACACAACGCTGCGAGGGGCGGTAAGCCACCATTATCCCTGGCTCCGTGACTTCTCTCTCTCTGAAACACCCTCCGCAAATTAAAGGTCGAAAAAAAGTGTGCCAAAACCTGACATTATGCGCGGCAAGCTCTTTTTCCGCTGTGGGGAGTGAAAAGCCGCACAATCTCTCTGGCTCTCTGGCCCGTGGAGTCCCCCCACCACCACCACCACCACCACCACCACCTCTCCCCCCCGGCTAACCAGCACTCACTGTTAATGTGAGAGCGGCAGCCAAGGTCTGATCCCCGGTATAAGCCCCGGTAGCTTGACAACGTTCGGGTCTTTATCTCTCCGAAGCGTGGAGCGGTGGAGAAGAAGAAGGTGGATCGGAAGCTGCCCGAGCTCACGTTGAGTCATCTGAGGTGTCGTCTCGGTGCCCCCCCCCCCCCAACAGTAAACCGATGAACAAGGTCAAAGGTCACAAACGCTCCCAGGATAGGAGTAAAGTACATACAGTATGGATGCATGCAGCAGAGGTAACGCAGGAAGTGAGGAACTCTCGTCTGCCACTACTACTACTGGAATACTCCCAGCTTGGCAGGTACTTATTTAGCGGGCACTCCTTAACCCCAATCACCACACTCCATTACCACAGGCTGCGTGGCTCTGTGTGTGTGTGTGTGTGTGTGATACTTATCCCCATACCGTGTGGCGCTCACATTTCTCCGAGTTTTCACCCCGGAGTGCAAACGGAAAAAAACCCCAAGATGGGCGTCGGGCCACCTGTGGCAACCGACACAACAAAACGAGACAAACAAGACAATATATGGATAATGATACGTTTATATTGATAGCAACGTTATAAAAATGATGAGATGAGCGCCAGTGCCGTGTTTATGGAGCGGGAAAAGAGCCACTTTTTCGTGACACGGCAGCGGCGGAGACTCTTTTAAATGGATTTAGAACAACTAACACAACAACAACAACAACAACAACGACGACGACGACGGCGACAACCTCATGTCTAAACACGGGTTACATCTCATTCCTCGCCGTGTACAGCAGCAGCCGTGATGAATGGATTCACAGCAGCAAGCCGACGCCCGGCTCGCCCAGAAGACACGCAGTACACACACACACACACACACACACACACACACAGTGGTCGGTCGCCATGGTTTCATTTCTCCGCTGAGTGACATGTTTAGGTTGCACCGTACGCGCAAGAGTTTGGCGGTTTTGAAGATTAGACAAACTAGAGAAGGAGGAGGCTTCATTTAGAAGACTGGGATCATGTGCGCGTTCAACCACAGTGATAACTGCAGTTGACATGATCCCTGGGAGTCTTAAAGGGAATATACCGTCGTTTGTGTTGCGATGGTTATGCAATTTTAGTCATTTAGCAAAGGTGCTCCCCGCGCTTTATCACGCCACGAGCCACCAGTGGAAGGTACACATAGCCCTGGACCCACCAACATTACAGAAAGGCAGGGAGAGCTTAGGCGTCTTAATCAAGGATGGACCCTTGCAAGGTAGACCTTTTGATAAGTAAATTGAACCCGGTAGCTTTCGTCTGGCAGTGGGACACCCGAGCCCATCCTAGGCTGTCCTATCCTTCTGCCTCATCGACAGTTGAGTCAATGAATGATCAATCGATCAAAGGCATCCATCCCGGGTGTTCGTAGCAAGATGGCGCACGGCAAGATAAACGTATTCAGCTCATTCACAGTGAGCTCATCTAATGGATGCATTAGATGCTATTTCTTCAGCTACCTTTGGCTATTTTCTTCTTCATTTCCCGTATTGTTTTTGAAGCTAAGGAATCGGCCTGGACGTGGACGCGTTTCTTCTTCTGCGGTGGTTTTTGTGGACATCTCTTTAAGATATAGATGCATTCCCGGACTCTCCTGAAATACCCCTCAGCTGCAGTGGTAAGTGTAAGGGTGTAAACCCGCAAAGAGACGGCCCCCGGCACCGGGCCCAGCGTCATCCCGGGCCCTGTTCTCCGGTCTCACCATGATGGCTATGTTTCACGGAAAGAATAAAATAGACCCGAAGGCTCGTGAAATGAGGAATGATCGTAGGAGACGCAAAGAGAGAGAGATCCATCCAATCCTTGGAAATAGAATAGTAATTCTATGCTGCGTACATCAAAAGCACCTCTAATTTGTCCACAAAGATACGTTTGAGGCTTTGATAGCCAGACACCACTTACCGTGGAGATAGCGCGTGGGGACTGTTCCGCACAAAATATACACAGATTGCACAGCGCAAATTGCACGCTAACTCCAGGAAAAAGATCGGCTCTCCAGGGGCCATGTGAGGTTACCCGGCCCGCTGACGACGTCGTTGTTGCCTCCCCCCTCCACACACCCACAGCACCCAGAGCTCCCAGAGCCCCCCCCCTCTCTCCCACCCACTCTGCTGTCTCCTCCCCCACCGCCGCCTTCCCACCCACTCCCCCAACCACCCCACCCCACCCCACCCCACCCTGGAGCCTGGTGAGTATAGCTTGCTGCAGGTCGAGGGCCTCCTCTGCTGTGACTCCAGCGGTGGGTACATCGACGGGGGGGGGGGGGGAAAGGGGGTGCCCTCAGCGGGGTCTTTTTTTAAACTCGCTGGTCGCTCTTTTGTGGCGAAGGGCGTGCTCATGTGCGGCGAGCGTCGGCGCTAAATGTCTAATTATGCGTGACGCGACAATCTCCACTTTCTCAGGGTGAGGCGACGGTGTGCGTTCCTCTGTAATCAGGCGGCCGCGTCGAGCGCCAGTCAAGCGCTCGATCCAGTCGCCGTTTATCTCCCCCAATTATTACAGTGTTCGTGGCCAAATTTGGCCGGTCTTTGTTTGCACGAGTGTGTGTGTGTGTGTGTGTGTGTGTGTGTGGGTGTGTGGGGGGGGTGAATGTGTGTGTGTGTGTGTGTGTGTGTGTATGTGTGTGTGTGTGTGTATGTGTGTATGTGTGTGTGTGTGGTGTGTGTGTGTGTGTGTACGAGTAAGTTTTCCATCTGCTGGATGAATATAATAGTCTGACCCATTAGGTGTGACAACGTTGACTAATCCACACATCAGCAATTTCAGCCACGCCTAGTGTGCAGGATAACATAAGGTCTGGAGGCAATCAGATTAAAAACACTATTTATGATTTTGGAAAAGTTGTGAATCGGTCTGATTTGACCCAAACACTGGAGGAAGGTTGGCCGGCGGAGTCGATGAACTTTATCAGATGTTGCTTGAATGTGATTGGATGTTGACGCTTGTCAGCTGATGCCGGCTACTGCTATACTGCTAGCGACTGTTAATCCGTCATTTTGCAGACATTTGTTACACTTGGAGCGACTGCAGATGCTCCGGAAGACTCCAGCTCACAGCAGATCCGAACGCTACTGACTGTCGCTGCGACATTCATCTTTTAATTTGCGCTACGTGCTCGTTAAGATCATCGTTGTGACTAACTGGGCTCATCATGTATGTTTACGCGTGATGAAGTATTTTTGACGCGTGATAATAACTAGAGTTCCCCCCTCCGTCCCTCCCATCCCTGGAAATGAAGCTGTGGAAAGTGTCTGCGGAATCGGTGCCTGGAGGGGCGAATGCAATTAGAAACCTTCTCTCCGCCCCTCAGGAAGAGCACGGGGTGAATTCCATTAACATAATCGTCGCAGGTTCCCGCCGTGAAAAACAAAAGTCGCAAAGTCATAACCCTAAAGGGGAATTAAAGTACGACAATGCTGTCCAAATAACACAACGTGAGCTCCATAAACGTAACGACGGACACATAATAGGAGAGCCAGAGATCTGCTGAATCTGTTCCCACCGATCATAGCAGAGTGTCACCCATAAGGCACTGCTCTCCATTTCCCCATATGTCGTGTGTGTGTGTGTGTGTGTGTGTGTGTGTGAACCCCCTGGTCTATTTGAGCATGGCAGTGGGGGGGGGGGGGGGGTGGGGGGGTGGGTTGGGTTTGGTTTGGTGGGTGTCTGTGGTCACGGGCCGCCTCTCCCCTTATACATCTCCCTCTCGGCCACCCGGCACCCGGTTCCCCCCTCCCTGGCCCCCGGCCAAAACCAAAGGTAGAGAAAACGGCACGAAAATGATACCTCCGCATTGGGGAGAGTTAAAAAATAGATATGTTTTGATCATCGTCTTCAACTTCGGGGTTTTTTTTTCTCCCCCCCCCCCCCCCCCCCCCACCAAATGTACTTTAAGCGACGGCATTAGTTTGAACCGTGGAAAGAAAGACGAAAGAGGGAAATGAAAGCGAGGTTCAAGCGTTTAGGTTTTTCTGCTACCTTACCATTATTGCTACCAAAAGGGATGCAAATTAAGATTCTCCCAGCGACCGCAAAGGCACTGAAAAATGCGTCATAAGCGGCATGACGCCGTAATTTGTGGCCACGACTATAAATGTCCAGAATGCCAAACAGAAGACATTGTGTGTTCATTATATTTATGGAACTACCTGTTACTGGGCATTGGTTTTCGCTTGGCAAACTGACATTCGAAAGCGAGAAAGAAAGAAACAAAGAAAGAAAAGCAAATAACTAACATTCAGACGTTGATGATCCCGACATGACCTTGTTTGTTGCACTGTTTCACTGAATGCACTTCATTTGGTAGCCGGGTGCGTTCTGTGTTTCCTGCAGCCATTGCACGCCCTGTCCTTGAGGAACGGATCCCGACGTATGTAAAACCAAAGGCATCGCTAGGCAACGCATTGCTAGGCAACAACAACGGCGTCTCGATGAAACGCGACTCTTTGTGCGCCTCCTCGCAGTCCCCATATGAGACACGCATGTAAACACAAACAGTCTGCCACGGTGACCAGAATAAACCGTATTTTCCTGTGTGTGGATTTAGAAAAGCACACGGAAGAGAATGTTCTTGTTTTTGCCCTCACCCGCTGCATCTGTGGTAGTGGTGTGTGTGCGTGTGTGTTTGCGCGTGTGTGTGTGTGTGTGTGTGTGTGTGTGTGTGTTTGTGCGTATTTATCTTGGGAGACCGACGTCTGGATAGTCAGCGTGCTGCTTTGCTCCATAACTGTTACATATTTCATATCCAGCTGAGCCATTCCTTCCGTGTGTAGAACGGGACCGTCTGGGCAGAAAGCCTTTGAGATTCGAGCTCCGGGAGCCAGAAAGACACGGGCGGGACACGCACACACACACACACACACACACATTCACAGTCAGAGACGACACCGGATTGCCAAACCTCTGCCCCCCCCCCACCACCCAACCATGCATTTCTCTCTGTCTCGTCTTGTCTTTTCTTTCACATGATGAAGTGATGGAAACACGATGTTTATACGATCAAACGTGTCGTAAATACATCATTTAGAAGTGTCTTAAAATTGCTCAGCTCTCCGTTTTTTTTGCATCTGTTTACCTTTAGGCTGCATTTGGACGCTTGGTCAACATGAAAGGTGGTGGAAAACATACTTGAGGCCGACTGCTCCGCAAAAAGCTGCAGAAAAACAACACGCCCCCCCCATGAGGATGTCCGAGAGCGAGGTCTGGCCCAACCACGGGGTGCGCGGGGTCATCGGACAGACACGGCCCAGCCCTCGGCCAATCACAGCGGGCCCAGCCCTCGGCCGCCGGGTCAATAAAAGCCCCGGAGGCGGCCGGTTGTGTTCAGTGCTCAGGAGGAGGAGGAGGAGGAGGAGGAGGATGAGGATGAGGATGAGGAGGAGACATACGGTATATGGCGTGTCTTCAAGTCGTCCTGACGAAGAATCGCAGAGTCATGCTTGTGCTTTAGCATCGACCTTATAATGGGTGTTTCGTGACTTTTGCGTTATACTCTATATTCTAGAGTCATAGCATGTTAATATTGACTAATGATTGATGAACATTAACATGAACACACTTTTTCTTTGCAGAAATGTGCCCCAATACCCTTGTGTTTGTCTTGGGGGGAATAAAGGATGAGAGAAAGAGAGAGATGGAGGAGGTGGAGTGATTTAGTTGGAGGAAGGTGGACAGGTGGACAAGATCCTTGGCTGACTACTAAATGTCTTACACTGTGCTACAGGTAATCATATAATCCACTTCATATCTAAGTCACCGTTAGATGTAAACACCTTCATATCTAGACTACAGTCACAGTAGATGTAATCCAGTTCATATCTAGACTACAGTCACAGTAGATGTAATCCAGTTCATATCTAGACTACAGTCACAGTAGATGTAATCCAGTTCATATCTAGACTACAGTCACAGTAGATGTAATCCAGTTTATATCTAGACTACAGTCACAGTAGATGTAATCCAGTTCATATCTAGACTACAGTCACAGTAGATGTAATCCAGTTCATATCTAGACTACAGTCACAGTAGATGTAATCCAGTTGATATCTAGACTACAGTCACAGTAGATGTAATCCAGATCAATATCTAGACTACAGTCACAGTAGATGTAATCCAGTCTGATATCTAGACTACAGTCACAGTAAGATGTAATCCAGTTGATATCTAGACTAAAGTCACAGTAGATGTAATCCAGTTCATATCTAGACTACAGTCACAGTAGATGTAATCCAGTTCATATCTAGACTACAGTCACAGTAGATGTAATCCAGTTGATATCTAGACTACAGTCACAGTAGATGTAATCCAGTTCATATCTAGACTACAGTCACAGTAGATGTAATCCAGTTCATATCTAGACTACAGTCACAGTAGATGTAATCCAGTTGATATCTAGACTACAGTCACAGTAGATGTAATCCAGTTCATATCTAGACTACAGTCACAGTGGATGTAATCCAGTTCATATCTAGACTACAGTCACAGTAGATGTAATCCAGTTCATATCTAGACTACAGTCACAGTAGATGTAATCCAGTTCATATCTAGACTACAGTCACAGTAGATGTAATCCAGTTCATATCTAGATTACAGTCACAGTAGATGTAATCCAATTATATCTAGACTACAGTCACAGTAGATGTAAACCAAATTCATATCTAGACTGCAGTCACAGCAGATGTAATCCAATCTATATAGACTACAGTCACAGTAGATGCAAATCCCTTCATATCTGGAGTACAGTCACCAGTAGATGTAATCCAAATCATATATAGACTAAAGTCATCACAGTAGATGTAAACCCCTTCATAACTTGACTACAATCAATCAGAACTCCCGAGGCATTCATCAGGCATTCCCTTGGGTCTTTCCCCAAACATCCATCAGCGAACAGAATATGTTGCGCTATATGGTTAGCCTTAATCGCTAAATTGCAACCGAAATAAACAAATGTTTCCTAAATCTTCTGTCTGCCATAATGATATGTGTTTAAAGTTTATTTACAACGACATTTCCATACCGGGTCTGGTGTGTTAAGTTTTGAGTCCACAAATGTCACGGGAAGGTTTGTCGGTTAAAAAGAATTAAACTAAAAACGACCTCAGATTTCTGCTGACTTCATACGCGCAAACGTGTAATTTAATACTTGATGAAAATTGAGTTCATGACGGAAATATAAGCAAACCAAATGAAGACGCTTTGTTAGACGTTAACTATTTATTTATTTTCGAACCTGCAATTGCGATTTATTTTTCTTAAATGTATAATAACACGTTCGGGAATACAGAATATAGAAAGAAAAAAACTGTTGACATTGTCATCCCTTTTTCCGTTTCAATGCAGTCAGTGGAAACGGCAATGGAGGGGATGCATATATATATATACACACACACACTGTACACACACACATGCACATACATACACACACACACACACACACACACACACACTGTACACACACACATGCACATACATACACACACACACACACACACATACATACACACACACACACACACAATGTACACACACACATGCACATACACACACACACACACACACTGTACACACACACATGCACATACATACACACACACACTGTACACACACACACGCACACGCACACGCACACGGTCAATAGTTCTCCTTACTCATCAGGTTGACCGCAGGCGGTTTCCATATAAAAAAGCGACTGATCATTGGATCTGTGACTCAGGAATCACTTCGTAGCTATTGCTGTCTGTAGTTCTTCAAGGAAATGGTTCAGACATGCCGGCCCTGAAAAAGTGCATTGCTTACTCTTTTGGTTGCCTGCTCGATGTCAGAACCCCTTATTTACACGTGCGTTTCTTCAGCTAATTGAGGAAAATGTCTGGTGGACGGTCTGTGAATCAAAGCCTTGTTCCTAATGTACGCTCCTGATCCAGTTTAATTACCGGGTACTTATCTGACCGAATAAAAAAAGAGTAGAAAGGGGATGGGATGGGGCGACACACACACACACACACACACACATACACACACGCATGCATGCGCACACACACACACACACTCATACACACACAATAGACATATGATCACATACACACTTCTACAGAAACACATGCACAGGGCTGGCACATGGTCCACACACAACACACACACACACACACACACACACACACACAATAACACACACACGGTCTAACAAAGACACACAATCACCACACACACATGGTCTAACAAACACACACACGCACACATTGTCTAATAAACACAAACACATGCGGTCTAACAAACACACACACGCACACATTGTCTAACAAACACAAACACACACAGTCACTCCCACACACACACACACAGGCGAAGAAACACACACACACACACACACACACACACACAGACAAACACAATCACACACACAGGTTAACAAACACACACACACAATCACACACACACATAGTCACAGTCACACACACACACACACACACACACACAGTCCACACCACACACACACACACACAGGTTAACAAACACACACACACAATCACAAATCACGCACACATGGTCTAACAAACACACACACACACACACACACAGGTTAACAAACACACACACACAATCACATACACACATAGTCACAGTCACACACACACACACACACACACACAGTCACACGCACATACACACAGGTTAACAAACACACACACACAATCACAATCACACACACATGGTCTAACAAACACACACACATACACACACACACACACGATCACAAACACATGGCCTAACATACACACACTGACACACACACACACACACACACACACACACACACACACACGCCGTCACACACACATGGCCTCATAAACCCACACCCACACCCACCCACTCAGCTCCCCTCAGCGGGTGGGTGGGTGGGTGGTTCCTGGTTGCTCCTACAGCTCGTGTGCCTCAGTTCTCCGCTGGGGGTACAGAGGAAGGACTCGGTCAGCTCCGTCTGACAGGCCCCACACACCTGGCCCCTGGGCACCCTCACCATGGTCTTGGAGGCCTGGGTCTGGGGAACGAAGGCATGTGGCATTTATTTACGTTTATTTACATTTATTTATTTATAACCATTAAAGCTATAGTCTTACGCTGCTTCCTTTTTTTGTCCATGGCTTACAGTAAGCTTACGTCGTACGTTTCCATCGGCTGCTCGGTGTTTGCCGTCTTAGCAAACCGTAGCGGGCTTACGGGTTAGGCTGCGGTCATTGGGGATCGAACCCGGCGCCTTCCTTCAGCTGGGACGTCGGGACACCCTAACCACTGCACTACACTGTCCTACCTGTACCTGTATCTTACGCTTGGATTTTTATTAACTTTACATTCGGAAGCATAATAGCGGAGTTGATTTTGAGCAAAAGGCGCAGTGACATGACGGAGACATAGTGCGGCTTTAATGGGCAACACAAGCAGCAGCAGTCGTCTCCTCATCCTTACCCACAGGGCCTTGTGTCTGAGGCATTCGGCCTGTGCCAGGGCCCTCTGCAGCGTCCCCATCCTCCGCTGGTGCTGGGTCTCCCGGAGCGAGCCCACCAGGAAACGGCACACCAGCCCCACGCTCCAGGCCCCCGGCAGCAGCGCCACCACGCGGCCGGGGGCCCGGAACAGCCGGCTGTTGGCCCCCAGGAGCTCGGCGGCCTCGGCGGCGAGGTGGTCCCCGCGGCTCAGGTAGACGTCCAGCAGGGTGAGCAGCAGGGTCTCCCCGAGGCGGCCCGCTTCCTCCCGCGGCGGCGGCGGCGGCGGCGGCGGCGGCCCACCGGCGTGGCTCGCTCGGTGGCAGTAGTCCTGGGCGGCGCGGGGGTCCTGCGCCTCGTGGACCAGCACTCGGAGGGCCTGGGCGTGGTCCCCGGCCCTGCCCAACACGATGGCCCTCTCTGCGTGCAGCTGAGTCGCCCTGATGCGCTCTGCAGTGAGAAAAACGACGACTTTCATATGATGTTTGATGAACAATTTAGTCATTTTTAGCCACTTGAATTCAGATGCGGGTCACTTTAGACTGCGGACATCGGTGGGGATCGAACCCGGTGCTTTTTCGGTGGCAGTCGAACGCCCTTTACACACTATCTGACCCTCACTGTGAATATATAAACATTTGGTTTTATTTTTATGCTCTTTGGACCGCCGTCGTGAGGGAGAGTATACGGTGGTACGGCGGGTGAACATGCCGTGAATGGCTGCAACGTCGTAGGACGCGGACGTCCAGAGAAGGTTCTGTAGCTTCCTCCTGTAGGTCTCCCCCGCCCTGGCCAGCTCCTCCTCCCGCTGGAAGGCCTGCAGAGCTTGGGTGACGTACGCCAGGGCCAGCTGGGTGTGATGGCTCTCCGCCTGAAGACCGACACGACAAACGTTTACCTGACAAAAGGCGTTGCCGCTGCTGTGTTGTACCTTATTTTACGCGGTGTTTCACAGTATTGTCATTGATACTCCTGTCCTACCTCAGATTTCTGGTCTATCAGAAACTCGAGATACAACAGAGAGGCCTGTGGGTAGTCCTTCAAAAAGGTGAGGATTTCTTCGGCCTTGAATGTGTTGTGCTGGTGATGTTTGGTGAAGATCTGAACTCCCACCTTTTCACAGGAATATTGGATCGTCAGTATTGGAGTCAATGGACGGCAAACAGCCAGAGCCAAAAACAACCTGAATCACAGCACTCATAATGCAATTCTATGAACTGTTTAGGTTTAGTTTGGCAACTTGGAGCGGTTTTTATTGCGCAACCTCCCCCTCTGTTGGCGGTTTGAGGGCAGTGCAGTGCAGTGCAGTGCAGTGCAGTGCAGCCGGGTTCACCTCTTGGTTCTTCCGGAGAGCCCACTCTGCGAACGTCCACGCCACGCCGGTGTCCTGGGCGGTCAGGGTGGACACTATGTGCTCATACACATTCGGACAGGTGTGGTCCTCAGAGTGGCCGTCCGCGATCTTCACCCACGTCTGGTAAAAACAGTGGCACCGCTTTCACTGGGAGAGAATGCATGGACTGCGAAAATGTGTCTTTCTTGTGGCTTCATTATGCAAACCTAAAAGAAAAATGTGTACCTTGATTGCTTCAACGTGATCGCCGTGGCTCTGGTAGAGCATGCCGAGCGCAAAATATCTACCAACAAAAAACAGGGTATTATGCATGTTATCGTCAGCATCATGTTGACGATGACCTCATCCACACACACGCACGTGCACACACACACACACACACACACACACACACACACACACACACACACACACACACACACACACACACACACACACACACACACACACAAGCTGTTATCCAAACCTGTTGTAGTCCTCCAGCACGCCCACGCAACGTTCCAGCCTGCAAGAATTGGGTGAGGCAACCAGCAACCCCAGGGAGTCCACCTCCTCTCCACCTCCTCCACCTCCACCTCCACCTCTGCCGCCCTGCTCCGCGTACACCCTCAAGAGGGCGCAGTCAATCTCCTCCCTAGGGACCCTGCCACCACCCCCACCCCCACCCCCACCCCCACCCCGCCCCGTCGCCGCCGCCGTTGCCCTGACGACAGCCAGGTAGTCGCCCAGGAAGGCGAGGTAGCGGCAGTATTCGGCGGCGTCCTGGTGCTGCAGGCGTGCCAGGTCTAGCCTGGCACGCCTGCAGCCCTCCTCGCCCTCCTCCCGCTCCTCCTCCCCCTTCTCCTCCTCCTCCTCCTCCTCCTCTTCATCCTCCTCCTCCTCCCCCAGGCAGGGCCTCATGTCCGGGTACAGGCGGATGATCTCTCTGGGATCCACGTCGCCCACGCTTTACAAGGAAATGAGACCGAAAGTGTGTGTGAGTGTGTGTGTGTGTGTGTGTGTGTGTGTGTGTGTGTGTGTGTGTGTGTGTGTGTGTGTGTGTGTGTGAATCACTAGATCACACGCTCAACAATAACGTACGGGAGGAGCATGAATGATCTCGACTATTTATCTGTATTTAACTCAATGGAGAACCAAGGCACCACCTACAAATCCTACTTTTATATTGTTTTAGTTTTACGCTTTATTCATGTTTTCACATTGACTGTGTCTTTAATGTGACTTTAATCACCGGCTTTTATGAGGCAATCTTGATCTTTTTATCTAAAGTGCCTTTGGTTACCTCTACAAATAAAATGCATTATTGTGATTATTTCCTCTTCCTCTTCTGAACAGGTTCCGGCTCATAAAAATCATCATCAATGTGTCGTGTTCCTCTCACATGAACAGCTCCTTGGCCTCGGCGAAGGCCTGCCGGTTGAACCGCTCCACGCCAGCCCGGTAGGAGATGTCCTTACACAGCTCCTGCAGACAGACAGACAGACAGACAGACAGACAGAGAGACAGACAGACAGAGAGACAGAGAGGAGGCGGGAACACACACACACACACACACACACACACACACACACACACACACACACACACACACACACACACACACACTGTCAGATCAGATCACATCCACACAACGCATATTATGCTCTTTTTAATACGCTCAGATACCTCAACCATTCCACAACCAGTCATCAGACACCCTGAATAACCAATCACGTCAGCAAAGGCTCTTAGAATATAACCCCCCCACCCCACCCCACCTTCCTCGAGTCCACGACATAAATAATATGTGTGTTCGGGTATTAAAGCCGAGCGTGTTCTCCGCCTCAACATGGGACCTGTAACCTGAGCTGTATCACTGAGATTACACCGAATCTTAGCCACCATCTGGTGCAGGCTCTGCCCATCCAACACACCAACCAACCCCCCCCCCCCATCTCTCTCTCTCTCTCTGATCCGACCAGGACACACCTACCGTACCAGAGAAAGCGTACCAGCGAACGGCTTAATCTAGAGCGCGGGTAATGGAATATTTAATGCATACAGTACACTGCCTGCCTGCCTGCCTGGCTGCCCGGCTGCCTATTATGCACGCCAGAGCTCCGTGGACTAATGTGTTTGCATAGTTCATACGCCAGGGAATGTGTAACCGTGTTGGAAATGGATGCATTGTCCCTTCTGAGATGGATAAATGGAATGAACATGAGTGTTATGCAGCCATCCGCTGCACGGAGATAGTGCAGCGGAGCAGATCTTTAGAATTTGAATTGATTTTTTCCTTCTGTTCATGTTGTGGTTGTTGTGTGTGTGTGTGTGTGTGTGTGTGTGTGTGTGTGGTGTGTGTGTGTGTGGTGCTGTAAAGCGTGTCACCTCGTAGGTGCGGGGTCGGAGGTGGTCTTGGACGCCGCGGAGCAGGGACAAGGCCTCGTCCAGCCTCCGGCCGCTCACCAGCGCCCGGATCTGCTCCTCGAGCGGGACCAGAGACAGAGCCCAGATCTGCCTGTCGGTGAAGACCAGCACGCCCTCTGAGAGAGGAGAGAGAGAGAACCAGAGAGAGAGAGAGAGAGAGATGGTTTGTTGATGTCAGGAGAAATAATCATCTCACTCACTGTGGCCACAAATGCGTTGACACAGAGTGGAGAGCGAGGGAGCAAGAGATCATGTCTGAATGAATGAAAACATGGCCGCTTCTCCACGTGAGGGAGAGGGATAGATGTACTGTATGCAGGTATGAATGTATGTCAACCTTTATTTATCCAGGGAGGGCCACTGAGAGCAAGGTCTCTTTGTCCTTGTGCAAGGACAGGTGCAACCCCCACATAATGCATCCTCTAAACGTGCCCTGAAATGTTCCATAGAAACAAATCGGCCCAGAGAGTCCTGCAGCCTATTCCATCTATCAGAATAGAATAGAATAGAGTATAGCTTTATTAATCCCGAAGGAAATTCTTGTGCCGGGTTACAGGTTAGCGATACAGTACAATACAACAATATGGAAAACAACAGAATGATATAAAAAATAAAAATAAACAGGAGCGTAAAAAACTGAAAACGGTCGGTAGCAGATGTGTATGCACCTATAATCTTATAAGAACTTGAATGACACAAAATGACCACGTTATCATACTGCTGTCCGCACATTTGATCATAAGACACGACCGTCGACCAGGGAATGACGACATTAGAGGCTACAAAGCCACACTAATCAAACACAGAGCAGCAGATCCACCACCAGCAGATCCACCACCAGCAGGACGAGCAGCTCCGCCCCGGACACACGATCTGTGGGATTAGCAGCAGCGGCGGCGGCGGCACCACCAGCGTTTGATCCGTGTGTGTGTGTGTGTGTGTGTGTCGTGTGTGTGTGTCTGTGTATCTGTGTGTGTGTGTCTGTGTGTTTGTGTACCTGGACCGGACGCCAGGCCCCGGGCCCCGTCCAGCGCCACCGTCTGTTTGAGCGCGTGGTCCAGCAGGCTGTAGACCGACAGTCCTCCGGGCCGCAGCGCCAGCACGTAGGGGAGGCGCACGGCGGCCGCCAGCACCTCCTGGGCCCACGGCACGGGGGCCCGCCGGCAGGTCCCCGCGCTGGTCACGAACATGCCTGATGGGGACGGCGAGGGAGCGGAGGCAGTGGGAATAACAAATGAGTACTTTGGTACCAAACACACTGATATCATCCCTCCCCCGGGGGGTGGGTGGGTGGGTGGGTGGATGTTGTGCCTGGTGGCGGTGCCTGGCGACAGCCAAGCTCGATCCGTTCCCTCCAGGGGAAGAGATTTCACCGAATGTACCGCGCGGTGCAGACAAGCGTGACCAATTTTGACTGTGTTATGTCATAACAATAATGATAATGATAATAACACATTTTCATTGCGTGCCTTTTTATGCCCAGTTTTCTCACTCACAGCATCACTGTTCGGTGTTGTTGTCTCTACATCGTGTCTCTAGTGAACGAGGACACTTTAAGACGTTAAATACAATAAAAAAATATAGATTTTTGTTAAAGTATGCACATTAAGTGTCTGAAAGGTCTGCCAATTTTTTGGGTCGGACCTTAAAAAATATTCTTCTTATTGTGTTTTTTTATTGCATGCTTTTTTTTTAGGACATTCTTTATTATTAGCTTGAAGCAATCTTTTGCAATTGCATTACTTCAGTTTTTATTCACACAACACACAGACAGACAGACAGACAGACAGACAGAGAGAGACAGAGAGAGAGAGAGAGAGAGAGAGAGAGAGAGAGAGAGAGAGAGAGAGAGAGAGAGAGAGAGACACACACACACACACACACACACACACACACACACACTATTTGGAAATGTGTTTTTTTAATCGTTTTATTTTTCGGTACCTAAGGACCCGGGGGCGTTGAGCAGGAATTCTCCGTCCCCCGTGGAGACGGCGATGGCGCCCTGCTGCCTGCTGCGGCCGTGGGGGAACAGCTCCATGGTGCCGCCGCCGCCGCCGCCGCCGCCGCCGCCCCGCGCCGGGAGGCGTCACACAGCAGGTAGCGGTCGCCGGTGGCCACGCACACGCAGCCCCCCCCGTCCACCGCCAGGGCCACCGGGTCCTGGGGCAGGGACACCTCGCGCAGCACCTCCCAGCCGTCCGCCCACACCGCATGGATTCGCACGACCTTCCTCCGGCTGGAGCCCGTGACCAGCTCCAGGCGGTCCTGCTCCTGGGGGTGGCGGCGGGTCTGCGGGGACGAGGAGGAGGAGCAGGAGGAGGTGGAGGAGAAGGAGGAGGAGGAGGAGGAGGAGGAGCTGCTGCTATGGCACGCCACCTCCATGCAGGAGGTGTGCTGGATGGCCTTCAGGGCGGCGACGGGCTCCAAGGAGAACATGTTGAGAGCCGTGACCCGGCGGTCCCACAGGACCAGGAGGTGGTTGAAGAGCGGCAGGGTCCGCAGTTGTGTGATGGCGCCGGTCGACCCGAGCTTCCTCGCCCTGCACTCCCGGGCCCGGGTTTGGGCCTGGGCCTGGGCCGGGGCCTGGGAGTGGGACTGGGCCGGGGACTGGGAGTGGGCCAGAGCCTGGGCTGTAGCCTGGGTCTGGGCCGGGGCCGAATCGAGGGTGAGATGCTGGACCAGCAGGTCCTGGGTCCCCACGTAGATGTTGCGGTCGAAGCGCTCCAGGCACTGGATGCAGTGTTTGTCCTTTGGGCCGGCGTGTCTCGTGTAGATGTGGGTTTGTGTGAAAGCGACGGTGGCCATTGCACATACGGGTTGGTTTCGCTTCCCAAAAAAGTTGAAAGTTTTCTATTATTCAACGCAGTGAACAAAATGAATGTAGCTTAATAGTCTTGGAACTGGATTGGCCCTAGGACAGCAATCAATCCCGAGAAAAACACAGTATCTACGACTACTACTACTACTACTACTACCTCTACTACTACTGCAAGGTTAATGTAAACAAGACTTATCTTGGTGTCGTCCGTGTGGTTTTTCCTCGGCTTCAGCACGAGCGTCACTTTACTAACCGTTCAGTCGGTTGGACCTGCTCATGTGACCCGGCCCGGAGAGGAAGTGTGTGTGTGTCAGCGTTTTCGCTTCTGAGCGCAGCCTTCACGGACAATTGCACAACTCACCCAGTGGTGTGTGACCAAGGTTTTCTTTAGTTGTTTTTTTTTACAAGGATACAAAAATAAATAAAAGAAAACTGTGACTCAAGGCTTTACCAGAACTCACGATGATGCTATCTTTAGCGTAAGATGCTATCTGCGGTTTATTGAGTGGATTGTTTCCATGGAAGAAGTGTAATTGGTCAGCGCAATCAAAATGTGTTTTTAGGGAGATTAGATGTGAATTAAATCTCTGTTATGCGCAGCTATTTTTATGCTTTTTATATAAAACACCAGCCAGACACCACACACCAGAGGTCCACTTTTTAATAACCTTTTATTTTTACAACTCATTTTATAGATTTTCTAAAGGGTAATTAAAAGCAGTCTGGGGGAGAGAAGAAAGAAAAAAAACATTCAAACCCATGAGGTTACATTTCCAAACCCATTTTCTACAAAACTAAATTATTGGTTTCTGCACGTTAGGCTGGTTCGCGGCCAGGGGGCTCCCCTTATACGCCACCGAGGCCCACCCTGGCACCACAGCAAGCTCCGGCGGGGGCTGATTGGATTTTCAAAGAATTCAAAGGATTCTTGAATTGAATCTTGAGTCAACCAGCCCTGCAATAACCAATGGGGCCTCATACAGCACAGCAGCATCTATAGGGCACCCATAGAAACATGTTCATATTGATATTAAAGCCAATTGGCTGTGACCAAAAGTAGGAGGCATATGCGGCCAGCTCCGAATCCCGCTGTCCAATTTGTAATCGCCGTCTTTATCCGACTAATAAAAGCGCTCCGGACTTGCATGCAGATGGATTGCTCAATGATGAAAGAAACCGCCTTCCAGAGCTTCCCTTCGGCGCGAGGGAAAGTAAGGGAGCACTTGTTGTTTATGCTGCAAGCGTGAGAGGAAGGAGAAATCAATGTGGGGAACACTTCACTCGTATCCGTCTCATCTATGAAGTGGTTTACGTGCCGAGACCTTGTGGGCTTATGTTTCATCTCGAGCAGGAAGTCCACCTCGTTTCTCTCTCTCTCTCTCTCGCTCCCCCTCTCTCTCTCTCTCTCTCTCCCCCTCTCTCTCTCTCTCTCTCGCTCCCCCTCTCTCTCTTGTCTGCGGCGTCTCGGAAAAGCTTTCTCCTAATAACGTGAGAAACACAAGTAGGGCGATACGTAAGCTATGCTACGATACCGGGCCCCCGACATGCTAACAAGCTAACAAGCTGTCTCCGTCAAGCGGAGCCAGGGAGGGGAGCATGTCTATGTTGGGGGAAAAACACACAGAAGGCAGACCCCCCCCGCCCAACCCCCGCTCTCTCCTTTCCCACTTCCTGTCGGTGAGGTCACTTCTCCCTGCCGCAGTCGGTGCACAGGATGTCGTCGCGCTGCGTGAGGAAGCCCCGCCCCACCAGGGACACGGAGCACAGCGTGCACGTGAAGCACTCGCTGTGCCACTGGCGCTCCTCGAAGGAGATGTACTTAGCCCCCGCCAGACCTGCACGGGGGAGGAGGGGGAGGAGGAGACGCACATGTGCACGCGCACACACACGCACGCACACACATACACGCACGTACGCACACGGGGCGCACACACACACATGAGCGGGTGTGTGCACACGCAAACACACAAACATACACACACAGACATACACATACAGGCATGCACACACAAACAGGCACACACACACACACACAGACATACACACACACACACGCGTGGGCGCACACAGACACACAGGCACACACACAGGCACACACACACACACACACACAGACATACACACACACACGCGTGGGCACACACAGACACACAGGCATACACACAGGCACACACACACACATGCACATACAGGCACGCACACACACACACCACACACACACACAGACGTGCACACACATACACAGACATACACACACAGGCTCACATACATACGGCAGATGCACACACACACACACACACACACACACTCATGCAAGTGTGCACAGACACAGACACACACGCACACATACACACACACACACACACAACACACACACGCATGCACACACACACACACACCACACACACACACGTACACAGCTTAATTTCGAATTCACAACATTTGAGCAAAATCCTTTTTTTTTGTATTCTATGAGTCATAGACATCTTAAATATTGGCTCTGGATCCAAGAAGTAGGAGCACACACACACACACACACACACACACACATCACAATCACACACGTCACACATACATCACACACACACACACATGTCACACATCACACACACGTACACACACACACGTCACACATCACACACACACGTACACACACACACACACACATCACACACACACACATATACACACACGTACACACACGGGGGCAACAACAACAAAGGTTTCCCTGGGAGGCGGCGGCGTGCGGGTGACTCACTGGTGATGGGCCGGGTGCAGCCGACACACTTCTTGGCGTAGAGGTTGCCGAAGCAGTCCAGGCAGTAGGCGAAGTTCTCGCGGGACGTGAACCGTTTCCCGGACAGCGGCTTCTTGCAGCTGATGCACAGGAAGCAGTCGCGGTGCCACGGCTTCTCCTGGTAGGTCACGCCCCCCGTGGTGATGGCCTGGTGGAGGGGCGGGGCGGGGCAGGGACACACACACACACACACACACACGTACATTAAAGGTCCCCTATTATACCACCAGGTGTGAGTGTGATTAGCCATTGACTACCGTCTCGTGACATCACAAGTGGAAATGTCCACCGAGATGTATGCTGACTACCTGCATACCTGCCGGTATACCGTCCACTGGGTAGGCTGCTAGACTGATCTAGTCAGCATACATCTACAGTGGACATTCCCCACTTGTGATGTCACTAGACGGTAGTCACGTCGCAATTGTGAAACCGCTTGCAATGGCTGATCACACTCACACCTGGTGGCGTAATGTGTCCCCTTTAAATACACGTGCACACACAAGAACACACGTGCAGAAGTATACACGTGGGCCAGATACACACAAATAAACACTAAATTGCTGCCCATTGTATTCACAACACAGGCTCACAGACACACACAGACACACACACACACACACACACACAACAACAAAGTCACATACACTGACAACACCTCATACACAAAACACACATGCATGAATTCACATGATGCAGACACACACACACACACACACACACACACACACACACACACACCTAAATACACACACTCTCACACACACACTACACATCAGCTATGAGTGAGGTTTATGTCTGCAGCCCAAAGCACGAAGACTGTGTATATATATATATATATATACAGTATACAGTATATATATATATATACAGTATACAGTATATATATATATATACAGTATACAGTGTATATATATATATATGTTTAAATGAAATAAATAAAACAAACACACAGGAGTGAGCGTGCCAGTTTTGCCTTTCTTACTTTCTTACAAGCGCAGCACTGGTAGGCAAACTGCTTCTCAAAGCAGGCCACACAGAAGTAGCCGGTGTCTTTGGGGATGAACGGCTTGGTTCCTATTGGCTGCTGGCAGCGGTGGCACTGGAAGCAGGTCTCGTGCCAGCTGCTGCCCTTGTACTCCATCTTCCGAGAACCTGGCGAGCGAGCAGAAGAAGTGAGAAAAAAAAACGGAAGAGGAAGCCGTTGAGTCAGCACACACGACTCCCGGATGAAAGAGACGCACTTTACGGATGGAGACAGACCCCCCACCCACCCACCACCACCACCACCACCACTTCCACCACCACATTGCTCCCTTGCTCGCTGACGCTGTGAGTGTGTGTGTGTGTGTGTGTGTGTGTGTGCTTACACGTCATTGTGCGTGTGTGTCAGTGTGTGTGTGTCAGTGTGTGTGTGTCAGTGTATGTGTGTCTGTGTATGCGTGTGTGTGTGCTTGCGCGTCATTGTGCGTGTGTGTCAGTGTGTGTGTGTCAGTGTGTGTGTGTCAGTGTATGTGTGTCTGTGTATGCGTGTGTGTGTGCTTGCGCGTCATTGTGCGTGTGTCAGTGTGTGTGTGTCAGTGTGTGTGTGTCAGTGTATGTGTGTGTGTGCTTGCGTGTCATTGTGCGTGTGTGTGTGTGTGCTTACGTGTCATTGTGCGTGTGTGTCAGTGTGTGTGTGTCAGTGTGTGTGTGTCAGTGTGTGTGTGTCAGTGTATGTGTGTGTGTGTGTGTGTGTGCGTGTGTGTGTGCTTGCGCGTCATTGTGCGTGTGTGTCAGTGTGTGCATGTCAGTGGTATGTGTGTCAGTGTATGTGTGTGTGTGTGCTTGCGTGCATCATTGTGCGTGTGTGTCAGTGTGTGTGTGTCAGTGTGTGTGTGCTTGCGTGCGTCATTGTGCGTGTGTGTCAGTGTGTGTGTGTGTGTGTGTGTGTGTGTGTGTGTGTGTGTGTGTGTGTGCGGCAGCTGTGAATGAATAAATGAATGAATGAAGGGCTGGCGTGGGCCTGCTTCATTATTCTTTAAGGTGTTGTTGTGGGGACTCAGGAAGGATATAACACTGATTGCATTGGTCTCCTGACGGGGACATTCCCTTTCCCTTGTTGGTCCCCATAAAGCGTACCGGTCAGGTCAAAGTGCCGGTTGAGCAAGAGCCAACTCCAGCTGATTTATACACGAGTGTAGTACAGTAGCTTGTGTTGTATTAACACAGACGCTGAGGTGTGTGTATTTACTGCTACGGTGGTCAATTAATCACATTTAATAATCGCGTCTCATTGCCCACATCTTCATCACCTTAACCACCATCATCATCAACATCATCATACATTTTGTCATCATCATCATCATAAAAATTATAATTTTTCTGCTACGGCTCGCCCGTCCTCGCCTCCACATCCCCACCCCCTCTCCCCTCCCGCTACGCGCTCCTCTGCACGCTCGTGTGGTGGAAAAATACCATATTGGCCATCTGCAGGCAACATGCCTTCATCTGCATATCATTGAGGGGACCCTTGCTGTGAACAGTCACTGGCAGAAGGTACTGGGATGGGAGGTTGATTGACCCGTTGACGCCAGTACAGGATACAGGGAGACCTTTTTGATGTCAGTGACAAAGGATCTGGTAATGTCAATGGAGGAAACTCTGAGGTGATCAGATCAGGGTGTCTGTCCCAAGTAACCCCTGGTGTCTTGATGTCATTAGAATGTCTGTCACAAGTAATCTCGGTGTGTGCCCTGTTGTCACTGTCAGGGAAACCTTAGAAACTAATATGATTAAGTCGTCTGGAAGACAACATGAGAGGGGGGCTAATTGTTTCTCCTTTGTCAAGCCAGGAATCTCATGCTGTGAAAATTGTGCTTAAAACCGTCATGTGAAGGTTGGTCCGTACTCACTCTGCGAGAGAGGAGTCTGGTGGATGCATCCATTAAACACTCTTAATTCCGACAAGTATTTTGTCTGCTTTAGACTCATTCGCCCCGGACGCAATTATTATCGGAGAATTGCCACGACAGCCATCCGGCGTTCCGGCACGTCGTCGCATGCGCAAACGGCAGGAACGTCGACGGCGCTGCCAGGAGCACGACTCTGCGCGTCAGTACTAATCACCGCACCTGTCCCTTGTATTCAATCACCTTCCACCCCATACAAGAACCCGGTCGACACTCCACTAGTCGCCAGTTCTTCCCATAACCCCAGGAGTAACGTTTCGCCGTTACCCTACCTTTTTGTGCACCTGCCTTTTTGTGCCAACCCTGGTTTTGCCTTTGCTCGCACCCCTTCTCCTCCTCCTCGTCTCTCCAGCATCCCGGACCTCCTCGGCAGTTGCCCTTTTCTCTCGCCAACTAACTTTTCGCAGTTGTTGGGCCAACCCTGTTTTTGTGCAGTTGACTTCCCTGTGATCACTATCACTTCTCCTCCTTCTCCTCCTCCTCGGCGCCCCAGCATCCCGGACCTCCGCTGCTGAGCCGTGCCGACCTGCAGAGCCCTCACCCTGCTCCACCCGCAACCCTCTACAGCTCCCCGAGCCCACCCCTATCTCTACTCTCTCATCTCTCCCCCATCTCTCTCACCCCCACCCCTCCCCCCTCTTCCCCCAACCCCCCCCCCCCTCCTGTCTCTCTCGCTACCTCTCTTCTCTCTCTCTCTCTACCCCTTTCTCTCTCTATATCTCTCTACCTCTCTCTCTACCTCTCTCTCGCTACCTCTCTACATCTCTCTCTCTCTCTCTCTCTCTCTACCTCTCTCTACCTCTCTCTCTCTCTCTCTCTCCTCTCTCTCTCTCTCTCTCTCTCTCTCTCTCTCTCTCTACCTCTCTCTCTATCCTCTCTCTCTCCTCTCTCTCTCTCTCTCCTCTCTCTCTCTCTCTCTCTCTCTCTCTCTCTCTCTCCCTCTCTCTCTCTCTCACCCCCCCAAACTCTCTGTTATTTCTCTACATCTCTATCTCTCTCTACCATCTATCTCATCTATCTATATATCTATCTATCTATCTTCTATCTATCTATCATTCTATCTATCTATCTATCTATCTATCGTTCAATTATCTAGGCACCAATTGCACAAAAGCACATTCCTTGTTTGCAAAAACTAAGGCAATACAGCTGTTTCTGATTCTGATTCTGATTTTGACCACCACCACCACCACCACCACCATTTCCACCACCACCCACAACCACCCTCTCCAACACAGCCTTCCACCACCACCACCACCACCGCCACCCTGGTGCTCCATACCGGGCATGATGGTCTTCTTGCAGGTGGTGCACTTGGAGGAGTACTCGTGGGAGTAGCACTCGGGCACAGCAGCAGCTCCTCCTTGGCGGCGAAGGAAGTATCAGCTCGAGTGCACAGGCAGCAGCCTCCTCCTTCACGCGAAGAGGCCTTGTTCCACCAGGAGGCTACTGGCTACCACTGTGAAGCAGTCCCTCGTGCCAGTGGCGGTTGTAGAAGGCAGGTCCGTCACCAAGCGAGTGCCTCCTCCGTCCGCCTGCCGTCCTACCTGGTCCACAGATGAACCGCGCCTCCTCCTGCCTATCAGCCACTTACGCGTTCCTGTTGACACATTAGGATCTAGCGACAGAAGAGGTAAACGCGTGACAGTAAAGAGGGAAAACTCCCTGCATTCCGTTCTCTCTCGCACACAAAAGAACAGGCAGCTCAGCGCGAGATTGGAAGCCACTTGGGCAAGTTCATTTGTCGATATACGGGTGTTCTGTGGGGAAAACGGCAGGGTGCTTTGGCGCGGGGCTCAAGCCACGCTTATCGGGAACAGACTGGTGCTTGGCGGCAGCGTCAGCACCTCCCCGCCGACGTAGTGAGATCACTCTCGGATTGGATGAACCCGGATGGTTGGATGAGCCCTATCGCCGTTCTTGTCTCCGAGCAAACGGTTGCGTTCGTTCTGGCTGTCATCACACCTAAACCACACCCACAGCTGCCAGTACAGGACGCTGATTGGTTGAAAACCGCCGGTGGTTCGGACACAAGCGGATTGCTTGAAGCCTGGCCTGGCCAGACCCGACTGTACTTTGAACCTCACCAAGATTGGAAGGGTCTCACGACTGTTGGACAACATCTCGGCACGGCTTGGATGGATAGAGTGATGATGAGGATGATGATGGTGATGGTGAAGGGGTGAAGATGATGTCCTATGATGAGTTGAGGCTACCGAGAGACACAAAGCCAGTATTTCAGTCCTTTTGTTTGTTTGTTTGTTTGATTTTTTTTTTGCCTTGTTTGTCTTGTCACAGGTATGACAAGGAGCGAATCATATCTTGTTTACCTTGCTGTTGCATCCGATGGGCAAGGTGTGTGTGTGTGTGTGTAGGTGTGTGTGTGTGTAGGTGTGCATAGGTGTGCATAGGTGTGTGTGTGTGTGTGTGTGTGTGTTTTAAGACGAATGAAAAGCAGGAACATGAAAGGAGTGAATGTTGCCAGTACTTGCGTGTCCATGGAACATGATAAAGTGCATCAGCGAATCATATCTTGTTGCATCCGATGGGCAAGGTGCAGGCGTGGCAGCAGTTGGAGAAGAGGCTCTCGTAGCACTTAGTGCAGTACTGCGTGTCCTCCTTCATCACGTACTTGTTCCCCAGGAGGGAGTCTTTGCAGTAATGGCAGTCGAAGCGCTCGGCGGCGGACATGTTGTCTCCTTTTCACTCTCAGCTGGCTGAAAAAGAACGAGAAAGTGCAAAAAATTGCACAGTGAAGGAAAATTGCTGGTGCGGTTAAAAGCCCCCGTAATAGCACCCCCCTTTCTCTGCAACACACACACACACACACACACCCCCCACCACCACACACTACACACACACACACACACACACACACACACACACACACGTACACATGCACACACACACACACACACACACACACACACACACACACACACACACACACACACCACACACACAACACACACACACACACACACACACACACACACACACACACACACGTACACACGTACACACGCACATACACAACCCCTTTGTCATTACAGCAGTCAAAAAGCTCCTGAAGCAATCTCTTCTCCACGCTCCTCGTAAAAGAAAAAAGAAAGCAGAAGAAGACGAGAATGACGGGAAGAGTCGGAAGTGTTGTGATCGAATAATGGCAGCAATGGAAGGAAGGAATCCCTTACCTCCGGGGTGATGTTGAGTCCCGGACGAGGACTGGAGGACTGAAGGGACTGCAGGGACTGCAGGGGCGGCGAGGGAGAAGGTGAGGGAAGGCTGGAGACCCTGCGACGGACAGACACAGCGGACCGGGGGGACAGAGGAAAGAGAGAGGGAAGAAGAGAGGAAAGAGAGAAGGAAGAAGAGAGGGAAGAAGAGAGAGGGGCGCTGGGGCAGCAGGATTATGGGGATGTGTTCAGGCATTGGGGGGGGGTCTTCTATAAATACTGTGCCTCTTATTAGCGGTGGCATCTCTGAGGGGGAACGGACGCGCGGAGCCGTTCTGGACCTGGGCTCGCGTTTTATATTTTTGTGTTTTTACTCAAATTGTGTTCAATTTTGTGCAATTGTTAGGCACCAATTGCACAAAAGCACATTCCTTGTTTGCAAAAACTAAGGCAATACAGCTGTTTCTGATTCTGATTCTGATTTTGACCACCACCACCACCACCACCACCATTTCCACCACCACCCACAACCACCCTCTCCAACACAGCCTTCCACCACCACCACCACCACCGCCACCCTGGTGCTCCATACCGGGCATGATGGTCTTCTTGCAGGTGGTGCACTTGGAGGAGTACTCGTGGGAGTAGCACTCGGTGCACAGCAGCAGCTCCTCCTTGGCGGCGAAGGCCTTGTCCACCAGGGAGCGGCTGCACTTGGCACACTTGAAGCAGTCTTCGTGCCAGTGGCGGTCTTTGTAGGAGAGGTCCTGTCACAGTGTCACAGAGAGACCGCGGTACAGCGTTACCCGTTGTTGACAAGAGGTACGGTAACCTGATGTAAAAGAAACACATGGTTTGGTCACACAGAACCATCGGGGGAAGTCGTCATGGGAAACTGTTTTGGAAAAGGGGCGGGCACTTTCGGAAAATGCTTGGCGGGTGATTGGATGAACCCGGATGGTTGGATGAGCCCTATCGCCATTCTTGTCTCCGAGCAAACGGTTGCGTTCGTTCTGGCTGTCATCACACCTAAACCATACCCACAGCTGCCAGTACGGGACGCTGATTGGTCCAAACCGCTGGTGGTTCGGACACAAGCGGATTGCTTGAAGCCTGGCCTGGCCAGACCCGACATTACTTTGAACCTCACCAAGATTGGAAGGGTCTCACGACTGTTGGACAACATCTCGGCACGGCTTGGATGGATAGAGTGATGATGAGGATGATGATGGTGATGGTGAAGGGGTGAAGATGATGTCCTATGATGAGTTGAGGCTACCGAGAGACACAAAGCCAGTATTTCAGTCCTTTTGTTTGTTTGTTTGTTTGATTTTTTTTTGCCTTGTTTGTCTTGTCACAGGTATGACAAGGAGCGAATCATATCTTGTTTACCTTGCTGTTGCATCCGATGGGCAAGGTGCAGGCGTGGCAGCAGTTGGAGAAGAGGCTCTCGTAGCACTTAGTGCAGTACTGCGTGTCCTCCTTCATCACGTACTTGTTCCCCAGGAGGGAGTCTTTGCAGTAATGGCAGTCGAAGCGCTCGGCGGCGGACATGTTGTCTCCCTTTCACTCTCAGCGGCTGAAAAAGAACGAGAAAGTGCAAAAAATTGCACAGTGAAGGAAAATTGCTGGTGCGGTTAAAAGCCCCCGTAATAGCACCCCCCTTTCTCTGCAATCAGCATCCGAGCACCCCCCCCCCCCCCCCCACTCCACACACACACACACACACACACACACACACACACACACACACACACACACACGCACACACACACACACACACACACACACACACACACACACACGTACACACGCACACACGCACATACACAACCCCTTTGTCATTACAGCAGTCAAAAAGCTCCTGAAGCAATCTCTTCTCCACGCTCCTCGTAAAAGAAAAAAGAAAGCAGAAGAAGACAAGAATGACGGGAAGAGTCGGAAGTGTTGTGATCGAATAATGGCAGCAATGGAAGGAAGGAATCCCTTACCTCCGGGGTGATGTTGAGTCCTGGACGAGGACTGGAGGACTGAAGGGACTGCAGGGACTGCAGGGGCGGCGAGGGAGAAGGTGAGGGAAGGCTGGAGACCCTGCGACGGACAGACACAGCGGACCGGGGGGACAGAGGAAAGAGAGAGGGAAGAAGAGAGGGAAGAAGAGAGGGAAGAAGAGAGAGGGGCGCTGGGGCAGCAGGATTATGGGGATGTGTTCAGGCATTGGCGGGGGGGTCTTCTATAAATACTGTGCCTCTTATTAGCGGTGGCATCTCTGGAGGGGGAACGGACGCGCGGAGCCGTTCTGGGCCTTTTATGGGCGCGAACTGGTGGCTGGCTGCTCCGTACTGATTGAATCATTGTTCTGGGAGGTTGTTGGGTGGGTGGGTGTGTGTGTGTCGTGGTGTGTGGGTGTGTGTCGTGGTGTGTGTCAGTGTGTGTGTGTGTCAGTGTGTGTGTGTGTGTGTGTGTGTGTGTGTGTGTGTGTACATATATATATAAAAAAATAAAGCAATGTTCAATGAGTCTGTCGCAGTGGCTGTAGTCTATCACTCCAATCCAATCACGCTTTTTTTTATGACATATCTGAACCAAAAATAAACTTGTCAGATTATATTATGATTATTATTTTTTATAACATTACACCACTGTGTGGGCCGTGTACGATATATTACCCGACATGTAGGGATCAGTTAACCAGTGAAGTAAACAGCGAGTTAATTACATTTTGATGGCATGTCTGGACTGGACTGTGATTCCTGCCAGCTCCACACAAAGGGTTGCAGACAGTTGCTGCTGCTGCTGGAGGCCTGTTCTTACTGGCTGATTGTTATTCAAAAAGTGGTTGCATGCAAACATGTTGTCACAACGCAAGGGCTCGACATATTGACAACGCCATTGTTCATGTTTTCACATTAATGTGTTTTGCAGCTCTGCGGAGGCCGGGGGAAATTACCCAGAAAGCAAAATGTTTCGTTGAGTGGGAGGAAATTGTGGCAATTATAGTACGTCTCTCTCTCTCACAACCGAATACGTGTTGGTTTTAAGTACATTTTGAGTGAAATGTGTTTGTTTCTTTCGTTCCTGGTGGCACGCCTCTCTCTCTCTCTCTCTCTCGCTCTCTCTCTCTCTCTCTCTCTCTCTCTCAAACACACACACACACACACACAAAGTCTCACACTCACGGAGCACAATTTTCTCACCTCGATTTTCTCAGGCCAGCTAATTACGATGAATGTGGGAGAAGGCGACCAGATCAACTTTCAAGACAATCAGGAGGCAGTTGTAAAAATAGCCCCGGCAGAAATACCGGCCCTGTCGTATCTCTGTGGCCTAATCCTTCACAGACACGTACACGTACACGTACACACACACACACGCGCGCAGCTGATGCACAGGAAGCAGTCGCGGTGCCAGGGCTTCTCCTGGTAGGTCACGCCCCCCGTGGTGATGGCCTGGTGGAGGGAGGGGGCGGGGCAGGGACACACACACACACACACGTACATTAAAGGTCCCCTATTATACCACCAGGTGTGAGTGTGATTAGCCACTTGACTACCGTCTAGTGACATCACAAGTGGAAATGTCCACCGAGATGTATGCTGACTACCTGCGTACCTGCCGGTATACAGTCCACTGGGTAGGCTGCTAGACTGATCTAGTCAGCATACATCTACAGTGGACATTCCCCACTTGTGATGTCACTAGACGGTAGTCACGTCGCGATTGTGAAACCGCTTGCAATGAGCTGATCACACTCACACCCTGGTGGCTATGACTGTGGTCCCCTTTAAGATACACGTGCACACACAAGAACACACGTGCAGAAGTATACACGTGGGCCAGATACACACAAATAAACACTAAATTGCTGCCCATTGTATTCACAACACAGGCTCACAGACACACACAGACACACACACACACACACACACACACAACAACAAAGTCACATACACTGACAACACCTCATACACAAAACACACATGCATGAATTCACATGATGCACGCACACACACACACATACAGACACACATACACACACACACAGACACACCTAAATACACACACTCTCACACACACACACACATCAGCTATGAGTGAGGTTTATGTCTGCAGCCCAAAGCACGAAGACTGTATATATATATATATATATACAGTATACAGTGTGTATATATATATGTATATATATACAGTATACAGTGTATATATATATATATGTTTAAATGAAATAAATAAAACAAACACACAGGAGTGAGCGTGCCAGTTTTGCCTTTCTTACTTTCTTACAAGCGCAGCACTGGTAGGCGAACTGCTTCTCAAAGCAGGCCACACAGAAGTAGCCGGTGTCTTTGGGGATGAACGGCTTGGTTCCTATTGGCTGCTGGCAGCGGTGGCACTGGAAGCAGGTCTCGTGCCAGCTGCTGCCCTTGTACTCCATCTTCCGAGAACCTGGCGAGCGAGCAGAAGAAGTGAGAAAAAAAAACGGAAGAGGAACCCGTTGAGTCAGCACACACGACTCCGGATGAAAGAGACGCACTTTACGGATGGAGACAGACCCCCCCCCACCCACCACCCACCACCACCACTTCCACCACCACCTTGCTCCCTTGCTCGCTGACGCTGTGAGTGTGTGTGTGTGTGTGTGTGTGTGTGTGTGCTTACACGTCATTGTGCGTGCGTGTCAGTGTGTGTGTGTGTCAGTGTGTGTGTGTCAGTGTATGTGTGTCAGTGTATGTGTGCGTGTGTGTGCTTACGTGTCATTGTGGCGTGTGTGTCAGTGTGTGCGTGTGTGTGCTTGCGTGTCATTGTGCGTGTGTCAGTGTATGCGTGTGTGTGTGCTTGCGCGTCATTGTGCGTGTGTGTTCAGTGTGTGTGTGTTCAGTGTGTGTGTGTCAGTGTATGTGTGTGTGTGCTTGCGTGTCATTGTGCGTGTGTGTGTGTGTGCTTAACGTGTCATTGTGCGTGTGTGTCAGTGGTGTGTGTGTCAGTGTGTGTGTGTCAGTGTGTGTGTGTCAGTGTATGTGTGTGTGTGTGTGTGTGTGCGTGGTGTGTGCTTGCGGCGTCATTGGTTCGTGTGTGTCAGTGTGTGCATGTCAGTGTATGTGTGTCAGTGTATGTGTGTGTGTGTGCTTGCGTGCATCATTGTGGCGGTGTGTCAGTGTGTGTGTGTCAGTGTGTGTGTGCTTGCGTGCGTCATTGTGCATGTGTGTCAGTGTGTGTGTGTGTGTGTGTTGTGTGTGTGTGTGTGTGGTGTGTGTGCGGCAGCTGTGAATGAATAAATGATGAACGAAGGGCTGGCGTGGGTCTGCTTCATTATTCTTTGAAGGGTTTTAGGTGTTGTTGTTGTGGGGACTCAGGAAGGAATTAGCGCTGATTGCATTGGTCTCCTGACGGGGACATTCCCTTTCCCTTGTTGGTCCCCATAAAGCGTACCGGTCAGGTCAAAGTGCCAGTTGAGCAAGCAGCCAACTGCCAAGCTGATTTATACACGAGTGTTAGTACAGCTAGCTTGTGGCGTATTAACACAGACGCTGAGGTGGTGTGTATTTTACTGCTACTTGTGCGTTCAATTAATCACATTTAATAATCCGCGTCTCATGCCCACATCTTCATCCACCTTAAACCACCATCATCATCATAATCATCATTCATACATTTTGTCAATCAATCATCATCATCAAAATTATTAATTTTCTTGCTACGGCTCGGCCCGTCCTCGCCTCCACATCCCGCACGGCCCCTCCCCCTCCCGCACGCGCTCCCTCTGCGGCGCCGTGTGGTGGAAAAATACCATATTGGCCATCTGCAAGGCAACATCGCCTTCATCTGCATATCCAATTGATGGGACCCACTGCTGTGAACAGTCACTGGCAGAAGGTACTGGGAATGGAGGTTTGAATAACCTGTTGACGCCGTACCAGGATACAGGAGACCTTTTTTGATTGTCGGCGACAAAGGATCTGGTAATGTCAATGGAGGAAACTCTGAGGTGGTCAGATCAGGGTGTCTGTCCCAAGTAACCCCTGGTGTGTTGATGTCATTAGAATGTCTGTCACAAGTAATCTCGGTGTGTGCCCTGTTGTCACTGTCAGGGAAACCTTGTATGCTGTTCAAGAAACTAACGTGATTAAGTCGTCTGGAAGACAACATGAGAGGGGGCTAATTGTTTCTCCTTTGTCAAGCCAGGAATCTCATGCTGTGAAAATTGTGCTTAAAACCGTCATGTGAAGGTTGGTCCGTACTCACTCTGCTAGAGAGGAGTCTGGTGGATGCATCCATTAAACACTCTTAATTCCGACAAGTATTTTGTCTGCTTTAGACTCATTCGCCCCGGACGCAATTATTATCGGAGAATTGCCACGACAGCCATCCGGCGTTCCGGCACGTCGTCGCATGCGCAACGGCAGGAGCGTCGATGGCGCTGCCAGGAGCACGACTCTGCCGACGTCATTACTAATCACCGCACCTGTCCCTTGTATTCAATCACCTTCCACCCCATACAAGAACCTGCTCGCCAGTTTCTTCCCGGTAACCCAGGAGGAGTAACGTTTCGCCGTTACCCGACCTTTTTGTGCCAACCCTGGGTTTTTCCATTGCTCGCACACCTTCTCCTCCTCCTCCTCGTCTCTCCAGCATCCCGGACCTCCTCGGCAGTTGCCCTTTTCTCTCGCCAACTAACTTTTCGCAGTTGTTGTGCCAACCCTGTTTTTGTGCAGTTGCCTTCCCTGTGATCACTATCACTTCTCCACCTTCTCCTCCTCCTCCTCGGCGCCCCAGCATCCCGGACCTCCGCTGCTGAGCCGTGGCCGACCTGCAGAGCCCTCGCCCGGCTCCACCCGCAACCCTCTACAGCTCCCGCGAGCACCGTGACATTTCTTTGCGGCAACCACTTTGTGTTTCTTTATTAAACCGCCCCACTGGGCTCAAACCTGAACCTACGTGTCCTCCATTGCTGTGCGCCTGGGTCTTCCCCCCTCAACCCCGAACAATTTTAGTCTCCATCATCATCATTCTTTTTGTTGCTTAGTTTTTATATTTTTGTGTTTTTACTCAAATTGTGTTCAATTTTGTGCAATTGTTAGGCACCAATTGCACAAAAGCACATTCCTTGTTTGCAAAAACTAAGGCAATACAGCTGTTTCTGATTCTGATTCTGATTTTGACCACCACCACCACAACCACCCTTTCCACCACCACCCACAACCACCCTCTCCAACACCGCCCTCCACCACCACCTACAACCACCCTCTCCAACACCGCCCACCACCACCACCACCACCACCGCCACCCTGGTGCCCCATACCAGGCATGATGGTCTTCTTGCAGGTGGTGCACTTGGAGGAGTACTCGTGGGAGTAGCACTCGGTGCACAGCAGCAGCTCCTCCTTGGCGGCGAAGGCCTTGTCCACCAGGGAGCGGCTGCACTTGGCACACTTGAAGCAGTCTTCGTGCCAGTGGCGCTCTTTGTAGGAGAGGTCCTGTCACAGTGTCACAGAGAGACCGCGGTACAGCGTTACCCGTTGTTGACAAGAGGTACGGTAACCTGATGTAAAAGAAACACATGGTTTGGTCACACAGGACCATCGGGGGAAGTCGTCATGGGAAACTGTTTTGGAAAAGGGGCGGGCACTTTCGGAAAATGCTTGGCGGGTGATTTGGATGAACCCGGATGGTTGGATGAGCCCTATCGCCATTCTTGTCTCCGAGCAAACGGTTGCGTTCGTTCTGGCTGTCATCACACCTAAACCACACCCACAGCTGCCAGTACAGGACGCTGATTGGTCCAAACCGCCGGTGGTTCGGACACAAGCGGATTGCTTGAAGCCTGGCCTGGCCAGACCCGACTGTACTTTGAACCTCACCAAGATTGGAAGGGTCTCACGACTGTTGGACAACATCTCAGCACGGCTTGGATGGATAGAGTGATGATGAGGATGATGATGGTGATGGTGAAGGCTACCGAGAGACACAAAGCCAGTATTTCAGTCCTTTTGTTTGTTTGTTTGTTGGTTTGATTTTTTTTTGCCTTGTTTGTCTTGTCACAGGTATGACAAGGAGCGAATCATATCTTGTTTACCTTGCTGTTGCATCCGATGGGCAAGGTGCAGGCGTGGCAGCAGTTGGAGAAGAGGCTCTCGTAGCACTTAGTGCAGTACTGCGTGTCCTCCTTCATCACGTACTTGTTCCCCAGGAGGGAGTCTTTGCAGTAATGGCAGTCGAAGCGCTCGGCGGCGGACATGTTGTCTCCTTTTCACTCTCAGCTGGCTGAAAAAGAACGAGAAAGTGCAAAAAATTGCACAGTGAAGGAAAATTGCTGGTGCGGTTTAAAAGCCCCCGTAATAGCACCCCCCTTTCTCTGCAATCAGCATCCGAACACCCCCCCCTCCCCCCCCCCACTCCACACACACACACACACACACACACATACACGTACACATCACACACACACACACAGACACACACACACACACACACACACACATGTCACATGCACACACGCACATACACACACACACACACACACACACAGACACACACCACACACACCACACACACGTACACACGCACACACGCACATACACAACCCCTTTGTCATTACAGCAGTCAAAAAGCTCCTGAAAGCAATCTCTTCTCCACGCTCCTCGTAAAAGAAAAAAGAAAGCAGAAGAAGACGAGAATGACGGGAAGAGTCGGAAGTGTTGTGATCGAATAATGGCAGCAATGGAAGGAAGGAATCCCTTACCTCCGGGGTGATGTTGAGTCCCGGACGAGGACTGGAGGACTGAAGGACTGCAGGGACTGCAGGGCGGCGAGGGAGAAGGTGAGGGAAGGCTGGAGACCCTGCGACGGACAGACACAGCGGACCGGGGGGACAGAGGAAAGAGAGAGGGAAGAAGAGAGGAAAGAGAGAAGGAAGAAGAGAGGGAAGAAGAGAGAGGGGCGCTGGGGCAGCAGGATTATGGGGATGTGTTCAGGCATTGGCGGGGGGGTCTTCTATAAATACTGTGCCTCTTATTAGCGGTGGCATCTCTGGAGGGGGAACGGACGCGCGGAGCCGTTCTGGCCTTTTATGGGCGCGAACTGGTGGCTGGCTGCTCCGTACTGATTGAATCATTGTTCTGGGAGGTTGTTGGGTGGGTGGGTGTGTGTGTGTCGTGGTGTGTGGGTGTGTGTCGTGGTGTGTGTCAGTGTGTGTGTGTGTCAGTGTGTGTGTGTGTGTGTGTGTGTGTGTGTGTGTGTGTACATATATATATAAAAAAATAAAGCAATGTTCAATGAGTCTGTCGCAGTGGCTGTAGTCTATCACTCCAATCCAATCACGCTTTTTTTTATGACATATCTGAACCAAAAATAAACTTGTCAGATTATATTATGATTATTATTTTT
>PIJE02000732.1:139417-189417 GCA_002895965.2 Coryphaenoides rupestris
TTCCTTTCCATCTATGGACTGCATTAAGGGATTCTCCGTCTGTTGGTCTGTCTGTCTGTCTGACTCTCTGTCTGTCTGACCGTTTCTCTCTCTTACCCCTTGCCCACACCCACACACCCACACACCCACACACACACACGATAACATGCAAATACGTCACCTGAACACACACACACACACACACACACACACACACACACACACCATAACATGCGAATATGTCACCTGAACACACACACACGCCCACACCCAACCACCCACCCACCCACACACACACACACACATACACACACACACACACACACACACACACACACACACACACACACACACACACACACACACACACGGGAACTTGCAAATAGGTCACCTGAACATTAAGCGGGTGATCCACGGATGACGATTTACACTGCCGATGTAGACGGCGTTCACTCATCAGTCATCCATGGGTGCTCCAGGGGCCCCCGGGTGCTTCAGGGGCCCCTGGAGGGCGGGGGGTGGCGGGGGGGGGGCAGTCACAGCCCCTCACTCCCAATGCCAGGGGGGGGTGGGTGCCAGTGGGGGGTCCGGGGTGGAGGAGGTGGCGTACCCATCGAAAACACACGCTCTGGTGCCCCTCGTCAATCACTTATCACCGAGCTCTGAGGGGGGGGGGGATCACTATTTATAGCCCTGCTCTGTGGGTCGGGTGGGGGGGGGGGGGGGGGGGGGGGGGCATGGTGGGCTCTATCCAGCGGGCAGCGACTGTGGAAACAGTCACAGCTGCTGCCAATGCCGGCAACACGAGAGGAAAGAAAGACAGATAGAAAAGACAGACCCTACGGTGTCGAGTATATACAGTACCTACCTAAAGTAGACCTGCTGTGATGGATATGCCACCTCTGCCCCCCCCCCCCCCCTACACACACACTTTGACTGTGCGGGGGAGACAATAATACCGAGGTTTGTCATCTGTAACGGTCGAAGACATTGAATATCGCCGACTAGGGGCCGCACCTCATGTTGTACAGCGCTTGCCTCGTCAAGTTTTCGTTGCGTCACTTCCGACTGTATAACCCGTGGAGAGTCTCTCCGCGGTGGCGACGGGGAGTGGGGGTGTGAAGTCGTCGGGCGCGTTACATCATCATACGCGTGCAGGTTATGTTATTCCGTTCCGTGTGTGTTGGGAGACCTGACCTGTACCGTTGGATACCCGTGCATAATAATAAACGGTCTCACGGAGCTGCTTCGTGTCGTCTGCACACACCTGGCCTACACACCACCCCACCTACCTTCGTTACACATCACAGTATCACCGCTTAAAGTTCACGCGACATATTTGCACGTTCAGGTCAAGTCAAGTCAAGTCAATTTTATTTGTTTAGTTCTTACTCACAGTGACAGTCTCAAAGCGCTTCTCAGGCCATATGATTATGGGCCAAGCGATTAAACAAACAAACAGACAAAAGGAGTATTAACTACACATGGAGGTACACCCATAGAACAACGGCCGGGGGGGGGGGGGTTGGCCCCAGCTCAGTAGTACTCAGTTGTAACCAGTATCCCGCACCCGTTGAGTGAGACGCCATTGACATGTGAGCCAATGAAGCCCTTCCGTCTCCGGAGTCTTCCCGGCTCCTACCGGGAAACGGCGGTCGGATTTGGGGGCGGTCGGAGTGGAGTGGATGTTCTTTCCCAACAGTGTTTTGTTTACATCATTTATTCATAAAGCAGCTAAGAGGTGGTGCGGTGCGAAATAAGGACCGGGAACGAATGGCCAGCCGGACAGGACGGCCGCGGACGCCTCGTCGGTAGGACGACATGAACGTGAAACAGGAAAAAAAATAACGTTACTCGGTGAAACGTGTCAGCAGATTTGATCATATATTTATTTTTCTTCGACACGATCAGACATTTACAGTTAAAACACAACATTTGGCAAAATACAATGATTTGGCAAAATAAATTGTACTTCATCAATCGAGTCCTTATTTCACCAAATGACACAGAATGGGGGGAATTGTTTAGGATGGTGGGGATTTTTTTGTTCCGTCTTAAATAAAACATTTGCTCCCGTGCTTTTTTGAAGGCTACCAGAACGTCTGCCGGGTCACACGACACCACGTCCACCGATTAAAACACTCAATATCTCACGCTCCAATATCTCCAAACCCGATGACCATCTCGTAGTAGCGCTGTAAACACACAGCCCGTAGAACATCGTCTTGTAACCAGACACCAGAGAACACAAAGAGCTAAAACCGTCCCTTTGTCCTCAAAAGCAAATCAAAACAAAAACAACAGAAGAGAATTGTACGCTAGAAAACCAAAATTATTACTTTTGCTAAATCACCGTCATCACAGTAACAATAAACCGTTGCACTCCATACAGCTAAGAGGACTGTACAATGTGATCGCGGGCAACGCTCCCCGGGGGGGGGGGACGCCGAGCGCCGGGGAAGAAAGACGAGCTGACGGGAATCACTCCGTCCGAGATCCGGGGGGGAGAATGAGTCACGCTGGTCGGGACACGGATGATAAAAGTGCTATATTATTTTTTTTGCTGCATTTCTGCAGGTCTTCTGCAGTGAGGCCATGCGGAAGGGACATCGACCTAATCCAATGGCCATCAAAACCAATGCCTCCGTTCTAATCCTTTGCGGTAAAATAGCCTCGTTTGAGGACGCCCACCTCGAAAAAAGAAAACCCTAGCCCGTTATATCGGTAAGACCCGCCCCCCCCCTAATTCCCCGCACACTTTCTAAGTTTGTCCTTTATATATTACAAGCTCTCGATTGCACCAGCGTCGTTTAGTCGGTGGCTAGTAGGGGCTGAGACCTCACACTCACGGCCCGCCCGTGTGTTAGAAAGAGACTTTACAGCTAGAAATATGTACAACACATAGTTTTGTTAACAATTTGTTAACTGTTTTTTTGTTTTTTTTTACGATGGAGACGCCGTACGAGGTTCCCAAGTCTACTAAATGTACAGGAGTGACCTATGTTAGTCGGGCTACTTCGCTGTAGACACGTCCTATATACACAAGATTCGCTATTATGCTCTGAACCTTATCCCGTTATACATAAGAAAAATAGTTCAATTCACCCCTAAATTTACAATGATGGTCCCGTGGAAAGTGACAGAATAACACGTACACAAATGAGAATAACCCTCGAAGAAAGAAAACAGAACTGTATCATCATTATCGTCAACATTATCAACGTTAAGGTCGGATGACGCGCGTGTATCCAATTGTTTGTTGCATAACCGTTGACTAGCCGACGGGGGTCGATATGTAAATCTAATGGACACTGTGTCAGGGTGAACGGATGCAAATGTGGGCTCCTCTTCGTTCACATCATTAATGCATGTACTAATGTGTATAGATACTGATTTATATCCATGTGGATGTGTATCTCTGTGATGTATATGCACTCTCTGACAATCTCTTGCTCTCTCCCTTAAAAGGCCACAGTCTTCTGAGCGCGGTTTCTAATGTGACCTCAAAATTCCCCCGTTTCAAACAAACCAGTATTTTCAGTTCGGCAATTAATGGTTAATATGCTTTAATAATAACAACCATACGGACCATTAATACGATGAGCTCCACTTTCGTCCACATGAACCTGAAACGCATTTGACTTCTTAGCAGAGAAGCCTTTTGATTGTGGATCATCTTGCATAACAACTCACATCAAAGGGGGGGGGGGGGGGAAAACCGCGATGCGCTCGCTCGCTATTGTTGCATTGTTCTGCGGACGAGATGTCTTTGCGACGGTTGGACAAAAAAGGTCAAGCGGCGAGTCTGGCAACACTTACGACGAGATGCACTTCAAGCGTCGCCATCATCACGCAAAGTGGACGTGGTGGACGCGCACAAAGCCGGACTGTAAACTCGGTGTTTTAAACAGAAATACAGAACAATGTCATCGTCGCTTCACTCATCTTCATTCTTCCCGGAACAAGAAATAAAATAGTCGTTCGATTGTACGAGGGGAAGGGCGCCGCGATGTTCGACGACGTCTCGAAGCGTTTTTTTTTTTTCCTCGATAACAATTAACAACTTTCAGAAATGTTTCCCGTCATGATCGCCTTTTAGCAGCATGACACACGAGCCTTTTATGCTCACAGCGCCCTTTTAACCTCTCATCATCATCATCATGTGAATTCAGAAGAAGAACGGGATGACATCACAGCACTCGAGAGAGAGACAGGGCGAACAACAAAGCCAACTTGAAACACTCTTAGCAGTCGGGACCCAGAACACAGCAACATACGGACCCTAGTTCAGTACCAGAGTGTTTTTTTGCACATGGAGGATTCTCTCTCCCCCGACGCACGTCCGCCGGCGTGGAAACAAAACCAAAAAAACGAAAACTCGTGTTACACACAAGGGACGTGCACACAAGTCAGGAGCATCGCGGCCGACACACCGCGGCGGCGTCCCCACCTGTGTGTTTTAAATAGATCAGTGATTATTCCCGCCGTCTCCCTCCCGATTGGTCGCCTGTGCCGTGTGTTGTACAACGTGCGGAGGTTGAGGTCAAGCTTCTCTCCGATTTTCTCAGTGCAAACGCAGTCTTTCAACGGCAACGGAAAAAACGAAAATGCTACGGAAGAGACGTCGGTTTTGATACGTTTCGGAAATACAGCGTATGTACACTTCACAGGAGACGACACAATTGAACGATGCTTCCACATTTGGGCTCGGTGAATACTCGATATCGTGTACAATATCACGTTCTTTTTCTTATCATATAAAGCCCTCACTTTAATAAATAGTTATTCTATATTTTCTCACACATTAATTTAGTTGAGTCCCAGTGTGTGTGCCACAACATGATGGAAATTATATGCGTTTTTTTAACACACAAACTGTGACCAGATTGCACGAGTACACACATCCAGTCAAGCACCGCACTATCGTTATAACAGCAATTAAGCACGCCACAAAATAGCGGCAGATATGTTCCGAAATCAAGTGCAAAAAGATGATATCGAAGAGAAGGACGAAAAAGAAACGCATGCATTTGTGATCGATAAAGAAAAAAAATTAATGAAAGTCATAAATTAAGCAAATAAGAACGAGCCAAAGGCAAAGAAAGGCAAGCCTACAAACGTGTGGAAATAATGTCTGATTTTGGCCACAGAACCAATCGAAAAAAAGGAATGGCTGCAGTTAACGGTGAGAACCCCCAGGAGACGATGGAATGAAAGACGTAGACCTCAGAGCATAAGGAAATGGGACTGCACAGCCCCTTGCGAGCCTTACCCACCCCAGTACCATTTGTCAAGGTTGTTCACTGCTTTGTATTCTTTACGCCTGCGCAGGTAATCGCAAGCCAGGCATGTGTGCTCTGCCCAGAAATAGGCCTTCTTCACCTTAAAGTGCCGTCGCCACTCAAAGTACCTGAGATACAGCTCCTCGTTCTTGTCCAAGAGCAGCAGGTAGTCGGCCAGCTCCTTGGGCGACGTGAAGTCATCCACGTGGATGAATGCATCTCCCTGGACAAAGTTCTCATAGTTCTGCCTCGCCGGGCCAAGAACCACGGGCACCGTGCCGACGGACAGCGGGTTGTAGAGTTTCTCGGTGATGTAGTCCTTGTGGATGGAGTTCTCAAACGACAGGTAGAACTTGCAGCTGGCGATGGTCGGGTAGTAGTCCTGGTCGACGATGTACTCTCCGAAGGCTTGTCCGTACGCGTGGACCTCGATGTGTTTGTACAACTCGTTGTAGTACTTGACCCGCACGTGGTCCGGGTTCCAGTTGCTCACGATCCAACATATCAGCTTGCTTTTGCTCGGTGGCACAAAGTCCTCCTCGCCCTCCACCGCCACGATGGAGCCATAAGGCACTTCGATGTCAGCGTCCTGGCGGTAGTTGAGGGTGAGGTTGAACAGGTTCTCGATGCCCGGGATCTGGGAGGAGTGGGAGGGAGATTCCAGGTTCATCCATATCCACTTCTGGAAGGACGGCCTCTGGAACGGCGGCAGGTTGGACATGTCCGTGCAGATGTCCCTGTGATGGATGACCACGCCATCGGACTTGTTGTACAGGTTCCTGTCGGCCGTGATGAGGCAGCCCTCGATGTTGAACAGCGAGCTGCACACGGTGAGGTCGTACGTCTGCCCGAAGGGCCAGAGCCAGACCAGCACGGTGGTCAGGTTCTTGTCACTCTTGGTGGAGAAGATGGCTTTCCCATTCTCTGTGGATGCTGTCGACTCTACGGGACCGGACAGCCAGCTCGTGGACGGTTTAAAGTACATCAAAAACAGAGTCACAAAGCATCCCAGTAGAAATGTGCCAAGCAAAAGGGGTCGTAGAATCCTATGGAAAGGTGTAGATGTCATACTCTGTCCTGCAAAGGAAAAACACCCATAGAAGATGCTGATCAGAAGAATGGACAAGATGATAAGAGACATGACAAGAGTCCAGAAAGAGATCATCTCTTCATGAAATCAAAATACTCATGCAAACACCTTATGGTTGACAGAATTTAAAGCAACTGCATCCCTCATATCCATTTTCCTCCAAAACCATTATCTGGTTATAATATCCACTTTACAAACAATAATGAGTAGAATGATATAAGATACTACCTTGCAACATCCAGGCAAAGGACACAGCTTACAACAGCATCCATGAATGCTTACCAATTGGCGCTAAATTGGTCATCACAACAAATAAAACACGAGAGAGCCAATACTAAAGAGTGCCGAGAAAGGTTACCAGGCAGCTCCACCCTCAAACCTCAGTGAGCAACATCAGTATCTAGTGTTGCTCAGCCACCTCAAGGCTCCCACAAGCAAGACTAATGAGAAGGAATGTAGACAAGTCAGGATATGGCTCCCATATCAACCATCTGTTCGGCTAGATGCCTCCTAGATCTATTCTCTCGTACCCATCGTCATACTGCCGATGGGTACGGGCCAAGCCTCGAGAGTCACCCGGGAAATTCGACAGAAAATTGCTTCCGATTGCTCAACAATGTTCTTATCGAGGACGTTTGGAAGCAAAACGTTGGATAGGGTGATCCTTTGATCCTTTGATCGAACACCCGTTCCGAATCGTCCCTGGAAGGAGGGATCCCCACTCTGCGTTCCTTCTCCAGATGTCTTCCTTGTTAATTAAGGGAGTCGTTTCATCTGTCCTTGTTCCCACGACTTGGTTTGCAATAGATTTCAGAAATGAACAGAAAACTATCTGTCATACGGACACGATTAGCACTGCTGTCCCTGCTAAAGCTTATCGTCTTGTGATTGCGTGTGAACATATACCAATGCATGTGTATTCCTGGCAGAACAAACACACACACACACAGACAGACAGACAGACAGACAGACAGACAGACACACACACACCGTCCATGTTCTGATCTTCACACGATAAAAGACACTGGATGAAAAAGATCTAATCTCTGATTGTCTAAAAGGATCGTTAACTTGTCTCTTCAAAGAGATTGGAAAATGGATGTGCTCGGAACATAATTGTTCTCGGGGAACATCATCGTCTGCATCCGTGTAGATGGAGATCCACACACGGGTGTTTATATTGTTCAGTAAACCGATTGACGTGCGGATTTTACGTTCACAATAGTGCACAATGTCACGCTACAGACCTGGTGGATTTGACTTTGCGGTGAAATCCAAGCGACACCGGACGCTGAGGGACTCCGAGGGGAAGCGGTCCTGTGTCGGCGCGGCGCTGGGGTCACTCTTCTCGCCCTGCCACTGTTCATAGGAAGACGAGCGGCATCACCTGGGCCACGGCCGGTCGCGGAGGAGGAGGAGGAGGAGGAGATGCTCGGTTCTGACGGTGAGGCACGGCGACGCGGCGATCCTCTAGCGAAGAGGGCCTGATCTGGAGCATATGGGAGTTCTCAGAGATGTCTCCTACAGAAACGAGATACACAGAGCAAATGTTCAGCAGTGGCTCTACGCAAAACACAAATGCAAATGCAATTCACCACAAACGTCAGTATTGTTACATCACTCTTGCATTTTTTTTCCCGCCCCCAAGAGTGACATCTTTGAAACAGGATTACTTTCACGTCACCTGGAGGGATTGATTTCTAAAGGCTCCGCGACCTTATACGTGTCCCCGCTAAACCATTAAACTACAGTTCAAACACCAATCGTCTTGATGACGGCCGTTCCAATACGCCCTGATTTACAGAGCGCAATTAGCCTTGTTTTTGACAGATCCACTTAATCTTTGCCTGTGCGCCTGGCGGCTGTGACTTTGCTTCAGGAACGAACAGTCGGCCTAGAAGTCGGCGCACGAACGAGTCCAACGACAGCTTCTGTTTTTTGTTTTTTTTTAGTAAAGCTAAAAATAAAGCAGTGTCATGTTTTATTTGTTGAAATGTGCTTTGCGTTGTGCTGCAAGTTAAAGGCCAATATGCAGGTTGAGACCCCCAATGAATACATGTGCGGGGAAAAGAATTTTCCAACAATTTCCATTCTTTCCATTCCATTCTTTCCAGCATCACCTTCTCAAATGATTCCCAAATGACAGCTAGAGAGTGGTGTCGATTCAGAGCAAGGTGTGGGAAAAGGGTCTGATTACAACTTCAACTCATGACATCACACCACAATATGAAAGTAGGTTATTAAAATTGCCCGACATAAAGTACGCAATTTGCTTCGTGATGATTTTACGAAGTACGTTTCGAAAAACTAAACGCACACAGTGTCCAACGCGTAGGTTCATCTGAGCTTATAAGGTAGTAGATCATTAAACTAATGGAGTCCGACAGCAAGGGAAGGTATGGGACAACGCAGAATTGAGTAAAGAGAGTGCATCAGGATAAGCAAACATCAGATTGATAGTTTACACGTCTAAAGTCCTATCTAAGAGCATCAACCTTATTCTTTTTACATGGGATAAGCGATATTTCCAACAATTTCCATTCTTTCCATTCCATTCTTTCCAGCATCACCTTCTCAAATGATTCCCAAATGACAGCTAGAGAGAGTGGTGTCGATTCAGAGCAAGGTGTGGGAAAAGGGTCTGATTACAACTTCAACTCATGACATCACACCACAATATGAAAGTAGGTTATTAAAATTGCCCGACATAAAGTACGCAATTTGCTTCGTGATGATTTTACGAAGTATGTTTTCGAAAAACTAAACGCACACAGTGTCCAACTAATGGAGTCCGACAGCAAGGGAAGGTATGGGACAATGCAGAATTGAGTAAAGAGTGCATCAGGATGAGTACAGAGAGTGCATCAGGATAAGCGAACATCAGATTGATAGTTTACACGTCTAAAGTCCTATCTAAGAGCATCAACCTTATTCTTTTTACATGGGATAAGCGATAAACATTAAAGAAACTAAATAAAAGAAGGCCTTTGGAGTCTGTTGTTGTTACGACCAGGCTCGGTGATCGCAAACAAAGGAAACGGGAGTCCCACCGATGATTAAAAGATAGGTTTGTTTGCTTCAAGCCACCGTACCTCAGTGTGTCGTGCGCCTAGCCAATCGGGGGGCTCGGTGGTAGGATTCAGCCACGCTAGTAGGTTCCTGCCTGTATTCTTCGTACGGTTTTCCAATACTGAGTGTGATCCTTGACTCTCACACACACACACACACACACACGCACACCAAAGCTAGTTTCTACAAGAATAATCTGTGTAGTCAGTGATGAGTGGAGTGTATGGGTGCTGTGGGGATGTTGTGAGGTGTAAACCCAACATAGAGCTAAACATCAGACTAAATATAACACTGAGCCAGAAAGCACAACCCCAAAGCTACACAAGGGACCCCACAGGGAAGGCCCGGCCAGCCTGCCTGCGTGGGAGAGAGAGAGCACGAGTGGCTGATGCGGTCCGACCTTATGAAGCCTGCAGACCACACCTGCACAGGTGCACCGCATCGTCTGACGACCCGCTCAGCTCCGCCCACTGGCTCCCTGCAAAGACAGCCAGGAGAGCCAGTAGACAGAGAGGCTCGTCACAGTGCCCTCCTGTGTCTGTGGCGCAGGGCTGTAGTTGAGACCAAGTCCAGATCAGACTCAGATATACAAGATCAAGACCTCTCAAGAGAGACCACAAAAATATGAGTCCGATTTGAGACCAAAACCATGTGGCTATAATTATATTGATTGCCTTAAATCAAATCAAACGAAGGCTTCGAAAGGCAATTAAGTAATGGTGTCGACTAGAATTGGATGCATCTATATACAATCATAAAATATGGTCTCGGAGTCCAAGACGAGACCGAGACCATCACAAATGAGTTTCGAGTCTGGTCTCCAGGCCGAGAACGAGACCAGATGAAAGTTATTTTGACTTTTCACTGTAACTTACGAGCTCAATAGCTCAGCGTGATGCCAAAAAAAGGGAAATGAGAATTGGATAGGGCTCCACGTGTCTTAGCTCCAAATAGGTGAAAGCAGAAGTCCCCCCCGTCTTTGAACCAATGTCAAACCACGTGGCCTATACCGTCAATGTAATCGCCACTTGGGATCAACATCCCAACTCTGGGATCAACTTCGCGCTCTTAAGACACCTGACCAAACCAATGTTTTATGAAGCAAACACAGGACCCAGCCAGAGTCCTCCTGGTCGAAGGGGGAAGTCGTTTGGGGTCTTGCAGACACATTCTCTTCCTTCACACATCACACTAGTGGGTTCCAAGTGGATAGTAAGAGAATTTAGGCTTATTTGATCTGATTAGTTTAGTGTTTAGGTGATCTGATTAGTTGAGTGTTCATCAGATTAGGAGAATAGTGCAGGAACCCACATTTGTCACTGGGTTACATAAACCGTTACAAATACATGAATCATTTCATAATACATTTAACCTAATGCAAGCAGGCCCGTTGTTACTTACAACCGAACCACCGCGACACGAGTTAAGTTCAAGTTGTTGAAACAATGAGAGCGAGGCGGTATATGAATCGAGCCGACCCTATACAATCTCCACTGAAGATCATTGACGGTTACTCAGTCAATACCTGAGTGTGTGTGTGTGTGTGTGTGTCTGTGTGTGTGTGTGTGTGTTTTCCATCGATTGTGTGCCCTTGCTATCGATGCTGTGTGACTGTAGGGCCAGGCCATTACATTGGTGATTTCCCTTCATTTCAGACATGTTTTTAACGTGTGTAACCACAACTAAACATGATGTACTGTGATGGGTTGTGTGTCCACATCCAAATCAATTGCATGTGTAACAATTTTCAATCCTCCTGTCCCGCCATCACTCGAGGAGGTTCCACCATAGTTCACCTACATATTACACACACACACACACACACACACATACATACATACACACACACACATACATACATACATACATACATACATACATACATACACATACACATACACATACACACACACACACATATATATAGCCTACAGGTAGAACGTGTATAGTTTTAACTGATATAGTATGAACTGATATAGGCTACAGATAATAATAATAACATGAACTAAATAATGATCTTAAGCCACATACGTTGGAGCAACCATAGGACTTTGCCTTATCTTATATATATATATATATATATTATCATTCTTATGTTATATAAGCAAATAGGTTAATGTGGATTCTGGAATGAGAAAAGTGGTCCGCTTTTGCGTTCATTCTGCTAAGGTGATAAGCAAGCGGTTTGCCAAACGCACTGTGACGCATGTGGGACAAGAAAAAAATGTGTGTGTGTGTGTGTGTGAGAGAGAGAGAGAGAGAGAGAGAGAGAGAGAGAGAGAGAGAGAGAGAGAGAGAGAGAGAGAGATTGTGTGTGAGGATTTAAGATTTAACATTCAATAATAGAATCACTGAATAGTAATAATAATCATCATCATCATCATCATCATCAGTGTGCGTAATTGCATCATGGCAGCAAGGCCCAGTGCTGGCGCCTCCCTGTAATAAGCCGCACGTCTGCTGGTCTAATAATGCGTTCATCAAAGGGCACTTCATCCAAGGTGAGAATTAATTGTCGGCCAATGACCACTGAAGGTCATTTTTCGAGGTAATGGTGATAAAAGGCTGGCGTCGACCGCCAGGCTTGCGTGCATGCGTTCAAGTTCACAATAGCCTCGCTGTATATATAACAACCTGCACCCTCGACATCTAAAATCCATCTCGAATCCGGACATTTAAAGTGTGCCAGCGGTGAAACAATGTATTGCAATGACAGAAAGGTGTCCCCCACCACCCCCAAATAAATAAATAGCATTAGTATGTAGGCAGCCTTTGCATATAAACGTGGGAATTGCATTGCATTGCATCCGATCCGATTGCACGGATGGATAATAAGCAATCAAGGTGTCAAGGTGAACACTGTGCATCGTTCAATCTGAAAACTGGGGGCTTCATTATTATTTGCACATTATTTCCACAGAGATGCGTGAGGAGGAGATCCTGCAGAGGAGGATCTGGCCGCAGCAGCAGCAGCAGCAGCAGGAGCAGGAAGGAGAAGGAGGAGAAGGAGCAGGTAGGCTACTCCTCCTCCTCCTGCACGGTGGCGGAGAATCGCAAGCACTCACCATCTCGACAGGCGTGAATCAAAATAGACCTTTCTTTTCATCTCCTTCGCTTCGATCACAGGCTTCGATCACAGGCTTCGATCGCATCCTCCGTAACATCCATGATGCGTAATGATGCTGTGTGCGCCGCCGCCGCCCGCTGCCGCCGGTCGCCGGTCGCGATCCTGCACCGACCTGGACCTGGACCTGCAACTGGACCTGGACCCGGACCCGGGGAGACGCATCCATGGTCCGCGGACACCGAAACGCGCCTGCAGATCCGCGTCCTCTGTTACGCATGCGGCTATCACAGTTTTAAACGGGTGCAAAATTGCGTCCGGCTGCTCTCTCCCCACTGAAGAGAGGATGCATTTTTTTCTTCTTCTCCTTTAGTGGTGTGAGGAGCAGGAGGAGGAGGAGGAGGAGGAGGAGAGGAAGGAGGGTGCCATGGACGCGCACAAGGGATGGTGATGTGATGTGGAATGACTCCCCTGCTGGCTGCCCATGCGCTGCAGGCATACAGCAGCAGCAGCATCATGAGGAGGAGGAGGATGAGGAGGAGAGCAGGAGAGGATGGGGGGGGGGGGGGGGGGGGTGCTTGAGTTAATAGGCTCTACATAGGTGATCATGCACTGAGGACCCAAAGTCACCCACATTATGAAGTCACCCGCTGAATGAATGACAGTGTTTCGTTTCATTCGTTTTATATTTTTTGTATTGTCTCTCACATTGGATCGTGGATTGTTCTCCATAGGAGGGGGTTGTTGTACATTGACAACCATCCATTGACCCCGTTCACTGTCCTTGGGCGACACCTATATGTACAGTTGTGGTCAAAAGTTTACATACACTTGGAGAGAACATGTACTGTATCTCATGGCAGTCCAGAGTTTCCAATCATTTCTACAACTCTTATTTTTCTGTGATAGAGTGATCGGAGCACATACTTCTTTGTCACAAAAAACATTCATGAAGTTTGGTTCTTTTATGAATTTATTATGGGTCTACTGAAAATGTGACCAAATCTGCTGGGTCAAAAATATCCATACAGCAATGCTAATATTTGGTTACATGTCCCTTGGCCATTTTCACCTCAATTAGGCGCTTTTGGTAGCCGTCCACAAGCTTCTGGTTGAATCTTTGACCACTCCTCTTGACAGAATCGGTGCAGTTCAGCTAGATTTGTTGGCTTTCTGACATGGACTTGTTTCTTCAGCACTGTCCACATGGGGTTTAAGTCAGGACTTTGGGAAGGCCATTCTAAAACCTTAATTCTAGCCTGATTTAGCCATTCCTTTTGATGTGTGTTTGGGGTCATTGTCCCGTTGGAACAAGGTAAACCTCCTTCTTCATTATTCCATTTACTTTCTGTAAAGCACCAGTTCCTTTGGCAGCAAAACAGGCCCAGAGCATAATACTACCACCACCATGCTTGACGGTAGGCACGGTGTTCTTGGGGTTGAAGGCCTCACCTTCTCTCCTCCAAACATATTTCTGGTCATTGTGGCCAAAGAGCTCCATTTTAGTTTCATCTGACCACAGAACTTTCCTCCAGAAAGCCTTTTCTTTGTCCATGTGATCAGCGGCAAATTTCAGTCGAGCCTTTAGGTGCCGCTTCCGGAGCGAGGGCTTCCTTCTTGCACGGCAGCCTCTCAGCCCATGGCGATGTAAAACACGCTTGACTGTGGACACTGACACCTGTGTTCCAGTAGCTTCTAATTCATTGCAGACCTGCTTTTTGGTGGTTCTCGGTTGACTCTTGACCATCCTGACCAATTTTCTCTCAGCAGCAGGTGATAGCTTGTGTTTTCTTCCTGATCATGGCAGTGACACAACTGTTCCGTGCACTTTATACTGACGAACAATTGTTTGCACAGTTGATCTCTGGACCTGTAGCTGCTTTGAAATTGCTCCAAGTGACTTTCCTGACTTGTTCAAGTCAATGATCCACTTTTTCAGATCCGTGCTGAGCTCCTTTCCCATTGTAGCGTTTCGTGTCTGAGTCTAATGATCGTATTAAATGAGTCATATTTAAATGGGCTCAGAGAAGTCACCAGCTGGAGTCAATCATAATCACTCACAAGAAGTTAAGAGGCCACAAAGCTAATTTGATTGACACAACCTTCACCTAAATTGATCATTCATGTTGCTGTATGTATATTTTAGACACAGCAGATTTGGTCACATTTTCAGTAGACTCATAACAAATTCATAAAAGAACCAAACTTCATGAATGTTTTTTGTGACAAAGAAGTATGTGCTCCAATCACTATCATAGAAAAATAAGTTGTAGAGATTATTGGAAACTCTGGACTGCCATGACATGTTTTTTACAAGTGTATGTAAACTTTTAACCACAACTGTATATATAGACCTTGGGCAGATGGAATTCAAATAGCAAGATGTTTATTTGACTGCAATTTCTGGATTGTTAATTATTAAACCTCATATTCCTATAACAATATTCAAACATAAAATAATAAAATGTGTTTTATGAATTTTGTATTCATCTTTTTTTTATTAGGGTTCAAAATCCTTTGGATATAATTCTGTACAATTGTTCCCACCAGTGTGTCTACTTTAATTAAATTAATTTACATTCAAAGAACATTTTTATTCAACATCCTTTTACATTAATTAATGATTAACGTATCACTGCAGGCATTCAGACAGAGGGACCGCCGGGTTAATCCTGCCACCTCTGGCGCTCGCTGCCGAATATGGCGGCCCACTTGCGCGTGATCTCCAGGTAGACGGCGGGCCGGTTGGGCAGGTAGTCCAGGTACGGCAGCTGGCCCGCCTTGGGCACGGCCATCTCGATCTGCGTGCCCTCGTGCCACTCGTTGAACGACGTCACGGCGATGAAGCGGGGCTTGGCCTGCAGGGCAGCGCTCAGCGCGTTCTCGTAGTACTTGCCGTTGATGCGGTTGCGCGTGTTCTGGAAGTTCCAGGGCCGCACGGCCGTGTCCACGTAGCCGGGCCCCACGCTGGGCACGAACAGCAGCCCGTTGTCCTCGCAGAACGTGCCGATGGACTCCCAGTTGCGCTGCGTGGAGCCGTACGAGAAGCCATTGGTGGCGAAGTAGGTGTAGAGGCCGTCAAAGCCCGATGTCAGCGCGTCGCGCTTGTGCTTCTCATCCACCATCAGGGCGAGGAAGAGCGCGTCGTAGGGCGTGTCGCGCACACTGCCGTCCTCCGTGTGCTTCAGCAGCCGGGCCCACTGCTCCGAGTTGAGCAGGTAGGAGTCGTACACGTAGAAGAGCGGCAGGACCTTCCCGGTGGCCGTGTGGTGTCTGAAGAAGGCGGGGTGGCCGCCGTATCTAGGGGCAACGACAAACAAACAAATGGTGTAAGTAAGTAAAGTGTATTTACATAGCAACCTTTCACAGAGCAAAGTGCTGCACAGGAGGAAAATTGTTAAAATAAGACCATCAAATAGTAAGAAACAATACAGCATGAAAACAAAGGACATAAAAACACATAGATTCATGATTCATGATATTGACTTTATTGATTCAATACTTACAGAGAGTGATATTTTTGTGAGCAAGACCACAATCCATTATAGAATATAGCATATATAGCGCATATAGTGTTTGTTTATTCATTGATTAATAACAAAAAGCTTAAAGGATATATGACTGTTTGCAATCAAATGCAAAGGTTAGATAGACCACCCACTAACCCACTTGTATTTAGTTTATACAAGTTCATACAGATACAAGAGGCTAGACAAAGGCCAGTCGGAACAGATGAGTCTTTAGTTGCCTTTTAAAAGTGTCAACAGAGACCGCAGATCTTAAGTCCAGTGGAAGGGTGTTCCGCAGTGTATGTGCCACAATTACAAAGGGTGTCATCTACAGGTAAAAAAGGCAGAGTACAGTTATTCGTGGTGGCTGATGGACTCACTTGTCAATGATATACTTGATGTTCTTCAACATGGATGCCTCGTCTCGGTCCTTGTACGGCTCGATGTGGAAAGCCACCTGCGCCACCAGGTACATCAACAAAGAGGGTTATGATCCATTTTGTTTGCTCTGTATTACATGGTAGTTAGGTCCAGGCAATATGGATGGAAACATGTATTGTCACAATAATCATGGCAAATTCGTTTCTCGAGTTTGCAGAGTTCCTTTGAGTTCATGAAAATGTAAAGGGTGGTATCGGGCTAAAACTAATTTCCTTTCTCTACGATATTTCAAACCTTTTCTTTGTAGTTTTATTGATCTTTCAACATTATCACGGGTTCATAAAGACAATTTATGACTGGGTAGCCGGTCACTGAAGTTGGACTTAAGCAGCTTTCTGGCAAAACCTCATAATTTCACAACTTTAACGGCATATCTCCACATAGTTATTCATTTAGACTATGTAACTGGGGGCTTTCACCATAAGATTACTATTACCCGCCCCTATGTAGTACCATAGTAGCCTATAATATATAAACACAAACATTATTTAGCAGCATTGCTATTGTACGGACCTTAACGCTGTATTTATGCGCCACGTCCATCAGCATCGGCATGATGTCGTCGACAGGCTCACCATTATCATCCCTCATACCGGGTGGGTACCAGGACACGGCGATCACACCTGAGGACACGGAACACACCGGAACTCAGAACTCAGAAGACGTGGCCGAGAGTTATACACACACACCACCTCCTCCTAATCCTCTTACCAATGGCCGCGGTGCGCAGCTGCTGCATGTGAGCCTCCATAACCACGGGGTCCCGGGAACTATAGGCCCCCAGCGCCGGGTAGAAGTTGGCGCCGATGTCGTCGGGCGGCGTGTGCCTCCCCCGGGGATAGGCCTGCGCCACCTTGATGTCCCAGTGGGGCAGCTGAGGGTGGTCCCAGTGGATGTATTTGCCGTCAAACTGGGGGTTCCCGAACCATATGTAGTAGAAGGCGTGGAGGTTGTAGTTGGGCGGGGAGAACTTCTTCAACATGGCCTCCAGCTTGGCGTCCCTCTCGGCCTCATCCATTTTGGTCTGCTCAGAGTTCATGTCGGCCTTGTCGGCTCCTTGAACGGGACCCTTTTCCGCTCCGTCGACATGTGGGAAGAGTTCGTGAGCGCCGGGGAGATCAAACGCATGCTCTGTTGGTGCAAAGGTCTTTAGAACCACGGTGACAAGGAAAACTAGTAATAATAAGGCAAGGAATGTGATGCAAGTTCTGCGCCTCAACCTTGCCATACTTGGAGACTGGCTTGGAACTATCCACTACCCACTACCCATCACGGAGACCATCAGGCGAGGGTAGGGACAACACAACCTCGCTGAGACCATCAGCTAGGAGAGGGACACCACAACCTCGCTAGGACCACCAGACTGGGGACACCACAGCCTCGCTGAGATCATCAGGCTAGGGTAGGGACACCACAACCTCGCTGAGACCATCAGGCTAGGGTAGGGACACCACAACCTCGCTAGGACCACCAGACTGGGGACACCACAGCCTCTCTGAGATCATCAGGCTAGGGTAGGGACACCACAACCTCGCTGAGACCATCAGGCTAGGGTAGGGACACCACAACCTCGCTAGGACCACCAGACTGGGGACACCACAGCCTCTCTGAGATCATCAGGCTAGGGTAAGGACACCACAACCTCGCTGAGACCATCAGCTAGGACAGGGACACCACAACCTCGCTAGGACCACCAGACTGGGGACATCACAGCCTCGCTGAGATCATCAGGCTAGGGTAGGGACACCACAACCTCGCTAGGACCACCAGACTGGGGACACCACAGCCTCTCTGAGATCATCAGGCTAGGGTAGGGACACCACAACCTCGCTGAGACCATCAGCTAGGACAGGGACACCACAACCTCGCTAGGACCACCAGACTGGGGACACCACAGCCTCGCTGAGACCATCAGGCTAGGGTAGGGACACCACAACATTACTGAGACCATCAGGCGAGGGACACCACGGCCTCGCTGAGACCATCAGGCTGGGGACACCAAAGCTTCGCCAGCGGGATCCTGGAGCCTGGAGGCTGGAGCCTAGAGGCAGGAGCCTGGAGTCTGGAGCCTGGATCCTGGAGGCTGGAGCCTAGAGGCAGGAGCCTGGAGCTTGGAGGCAGGAGCCAGGATCCTGGAGCCTGGAGATCATGAGCAGTGGGTCAAGGCAGGTGCGGCAGTGGGCGGGCTGGACATTAGTGGACTAAACCATAAAGAGCAAGACCATAAAGCTGCACAAGAAACACAATGAACAAGGTTTAAAACGTCGTTGTAGTTTCGATAAGTTTCATTGTATTTACCTGGGATGACGTGTGCTGTTCAAGGATAAACTTTAGACCCGGAACAACATCCTAGTGTGTCTGGATTATGGAGACGGCGGGGAAACGGGATAGGATGCTTCATCTCATTACAATCAGCGATAATAACTCATATTATTATTATTATTATTATTATTATTCTCATGTGATGCAGCAAACCTTCACTTCTGGTGTGTGCGGTTGAAAAAACTGTAGATCTCTAGACGAGGTTGCGTGTACAACGAACGCGTCAATAGACAATCCGCATGGCTTGGAGATCTGATCCTGCGCACAACGACCGGTCAACGACGTTCACTGTGTGTTTGTTGTGTGTGTTTGACAGCCAGGCGCAATGTCGCCCCCGTTCGCTTTGGAGGACACATTACACATGACATTTTACAAAGTAGTTAATCTATGAAGATGTTAGACTGACCTAATTAATTAAGTGTTTCATCCATTCTTTATGTGCCACAGGGATATATTGCTGTCTCTCTTTACAAAAAAATGTACTCTTTGTAAGTCGCTTTGGATAAAAGCGTGCCAAATGCCCTAAATGCAAATGGAAATGGAAATTAATTGTACTGTCTGGCACTGAGCACAGCTTCGTGACACATACAACACAATGTTATTGTTCCAAAAGATGTGGTGGGTGATTCCTCGCCTCCATCCCTGATGTACACCATACAAGTTTAATTTAGCAAAACAATCTGTCAAAATCAGTCAAAAATGAGGCAATATTTAATTTAGTTTATCAATTTTATTTCATTCAGACTTCCAAACCAACTGGTACAAACAACTTTTGGTAACACTTCAAAGTTTATACTTACTGTATATTTATTAGGAAATGAATAAAGTGAAAAAGTAAACAACGTGAAGAGTACATACAAATCAAACCTAGAAGTCAACAGAGCAAAAAAAACTAAAACAAGGCAACTGTTTCACACAATAAACAGAAAACTACTGCATCATGTTTACTTGAACAGGACCGTGAACCTGGCTGACGTCACAGTTAAATAAACTAACACCTCCTTATAGTCTTCATGATGCAGCATCTCAACTCTGCATATGCAGTAACTTGAAGAGTGTGGAAGAGGAGAAAAACAGAACACGTTATGTACTGGCGATTGTTAGACACCAGGTGGCATTGCTATCCCAGACTGACAGCTGTCATGTCCTCCCATTCCCTTGTGTCGATTAGTTGAATCACAAGACAATCCGATTCTCCCGTCAAGATCGTCTCGAAAAACAAAAAAACTAAAACATTTGTCCACCGTGTCCTCAGGGGCTGTGTCGTTGCCTGCATGCAGTGCAACATTTCCCTAGATGTTGCAAATGCTTTGTGGAGTTGTACTTTTGGCAAACCGTGGCCACTTCATGTATGCTTCTTATCAAATGCCATAAGCGGTTAATCGAGTAGTCGAACCTGCTGGTTCATGCGGTTTTGTCCGACCCAGAAACTACATTAAGAAAGAAGCACGACACACTGCACCGTTAACAAAAGCATCGCTCCGCTCGGCCAGTTGGGCTCGACAGAAAAGGGTCAAAGTATTATCGAACCGGCGAACAATTAAACCGCGGGAAAACACCAAGGAGCCAAACCTCTGCGGAGGCCCGGACCGTCACCAGCTTATTAACCTTCAGAAACTAAAAGGCACCGACCCCATGGTTGGCATGAGGAGGAGGGGGAGGAGGAAGGGGGGTGGTCTAATTAGCTAGACGCGGGGAGAGTGTCAGTGCCACCCCTGTGTCAGAAGTGGCATGATGGTGGTGACATGTGGTGGAGGACTCCAGGCACCGAGAGGCACGGGAGTGGGGGCAGAGTCTGTGTCCAGTGGCTATTGTGTTGTGTTGTGTTGTGTCTATGTACGCTGCCAGCAGCAGCAGCAGCAGCAGCGGGCCATTAAACATGCGCTTCATTCAAACTTCGCTCTCTTCACATTCTGTTCACTCTGGGGGGGGGGGGGGGGGGCGACCCCAATGGTTAAACATCTCAGATGCGCATGTGCTCCAACAAATATTAGCGGGCGCACAAGAGGGATGCACACGGAGACACTCTCACACATGCGTGTTTGAGCGGTTAGTAATATAACTGTTTAGAAGTGTGTGTGTGTGTGTGTGTGTGTGTGTGTGTGTGTGTGTGTGTGTGTGTGTGTGTGTAGCAGAAATCCCGATTATTTAGGAGGCTTCTTGCTGCTTTCGGAGGGAGATCACGGTAAAACAACATTCAACGTGTGTTTTCTGTTCAAAAGCATCAACAAAGAACTCTGCCTTTTCCCCTTTCATCCTCTTTAAAAAGAAAGCGTCGTCCTAAACACAATGCAGAACCCTAGAAATCCTCAAAATGGCATTGCAAGGACAACCACAAATATATATTTGTTAATAATATCAAAAATACCAACAAACGGGCAAACAAAGAAGAAGAAATAATAATAATAATAATAATAATAATACATTGATTGGTCACAGCAAATTTATGTACACATACATATTAAGAAAAGAGCCGACAGTGGGGTAGGAAAGAGGAGAGAGGAGAGGAGGAGAGTAGGGGGGTGGTGATCGTTAAGCCCTGTATTTCTTCTACACAGGGAAGGGGGTTACGGTGGCGGGAACAGAGGGGGCTGTGGAGGTCAGGTGAGGGAGGGGGACAGGAAGTGGGAGCGCCGAGGGTGGTGGTGTCCGCCTGGTGTTCACCTCTTCTTGGGGGGCTGGGCGGTGCGGGGCGGGGTGACAGGCCGTCCCGAGTTGACCCCGCCGTACTGGTACTTGGCCTTCTTCTCGGAGGGCTTCAGGATCTGCGAAATAAAAACGACGCGGAGGGGTGTGAAGAAGACGCACCGGTGGGCTGTTTGGCGGTGGCGCCTCACGCTTTGTCTCCATTGTATCCACTGTTCCAGTTGGCGATCGCTCGACCAGAAGCTGGATCGGTCGCCGGAACCGAGGACACATCGGCGCATCCCAACAGGAAGACTTTAGCGCTTTGACTTGGTCATACATTTACATATCACATCCCGCCACCGTACGACCGCATACAACACACGTGATTACCCCCAAAGTAGTTCAGCTCATCCCAGTCCCACTCCAAAATAGCTCGGATAGACCAACACCACGCTTAGTCAAGTACCATTTTAGAAGGCGATTGACATTTCGTCGATCGCGGCGTACCTGGAAGGAGCACATGAGGGACTCGTCCACGCTCATCATGCCGCCGGCGTTGTCAAACTCCCCGCAGTAGTTGGGAGCCGAGAACAGAGTCACCAGCTGGCGTTTGGCAAAGAACTCGTATCCGTCCTCCACCACCTGCGACGAGGAGGAGAAGAAGTAGACGCATGGCATGTCAACACCGCCCACGGGACAGAGATAGAGACTTCAAACTGGTGTCATCCACCCACCTACCTACCCACCCACCCACCCACCGAGCCAGCCCCAAGGGTGCCCAAGGGTTAACACCACTCAGGAGACAAGGTCGATCACAACACCCATTATTCTCAACCAGAGATAATTCCGAATTTGGGGTCGGGATTTGATCCTACTAGACGTACGCAATCAATTGGCACGCATGAAATCATGTTAAAAAGCTAGTGGCCATTTTGATGCCACGTGGTTGTGCAAGGCAAGACTATCAATGGCGCTGGACTGGCGTAACTGGCCAGAAGTAAGTATGCCAATGTGACGTGAAAGGTTACACAAGGTTACACAGATAATGTGCTGGGAGGGATGAGAGATACAGTATGTGGTCGTCTATTAAGCCCACCGCAGTCTTCCTTTTGGCTAAGGTCATCACGCTGTGTGTCAGAATTGGAAGTACACGTCAGTCCACCTTTCCCCTTCAAAGTTGCCATCACCAAACACGGTTCAAAGTTGCTGCATGCTACGCTGGTCACATGATCCCCCAGAAGACAAATCCCCAACCCCCATCCCCCCCACCAGCCCTCCGTGTCTTGCCGTTGCCCCGGGTTACCTGGTGGGCTCGGCAGATGAGGTCCAGGTCGTGGCGGTTGAGGAACTTGCTGACCACATCCGCGCCGAAGGTGAACGAGACGCCGCGGTCGTTCTCCCCCCAGCCCTGCACGTCCTTGTCCGGGTCCGACCACAGCAGGTCGCACAGCAGGCCTGGGAGACACACAGACACACACACATACACACACACACACACGGTGTACTTGATTATAATGCATACAGAAAGAGGCAAGGTGAAGGCGACACTCATCATGACGATGCTAAAACGTGACTTCATTGTGTGTTTTGGAGAAAGGCTCGGAGAGGCCGATCCTCTACCTGTGTCGGGCACATCCGTCGGCCTCATGATCCTGCGAATCTGTTCCATGGACTGCAAATCAGGTGACAACCCTAGAGCAGCAAACAAGAGACCCACGCTTTGGATTAGATCGCTGGTTCAGACAGCATAAAACTTTGGCAACGATAGAAAGTTCATGGCCAGACACGGGCCCATCACTCCTGCGGCCCGCTCACCTCCGTGGCAGCAGAAGATCTTCTCGTCGATGATGGCGGCGATGGGAAGGCAATTGAAGCAATCTGTGAAGGTCTTCCACAATTTGATATTGAACCGGCGCTTGCCTGGAGAATAACAAAAAGATGGCTTCAATAGGGCGTACAGGTTAGTGTGCATTTTTAACGTATACATGCATGTAGCTAAATTATCCGCGGTGGCAACGCTAGCGGCGACTCACACTCGTCGTAGAAGCCGTAGATGCGGTTGATGGAGGCGCACTCGTGGTTGCCCCGGAGCAGGAAGAAGTTCTCGGGGTACTTGATCTTGTAGGCCAGCAGCAGGCAGATGGTCTCCAGGGACTGCTTGCCCCGGTCCACGTAGTCGCCCAGGAACAGGTAGTTGGCCTCTGGCGGGAGGCCGCCGTACTCAAAGAGCCGCAGCAGGTCCGTGTACTGGCCGTGGATGTCACCTGCGGCGAGGATGAGAGAGAGAGGAAGTGTTGATGAGAGAGATGTCCAGTATATATATACTGTATATATATATATATATAAAGAGGGCAGATGGCTCGCCTGCTTAACGATGGAATATTTGTGTTGTCAGCTACTGGGAGAGAGTAGCTAGCTAGAGAATATAAAAGCAAGAAAGGGGGTCATTAAAAACAGCTCGCCTCGGCACAGTCAATAACAGAAGGACAACAACAGGTACACACAGTAAACAATGAACAAATCGAACTACAAAAAAACCCAAAAGGTCAGACCGGGCAGATTTTGATGTAAAGCACTACAGTGGAGACGACTAGTTCCTCTGTGTTCTCACCCACTGAGCTCTCACTCTCGTTGACAGCCTCGTTTCCCCCTGTGCTTCCTGAATCACACTTTATGTTTAGCAGTGCTGCCGGGGGCGGGAACCGAGTGTGACCAGACTGGGGATCGGATCGGCTCTTGTGGGTCTGTTGTTAGGCTCCACACCAGGAGCTAGGAGGCGAGATCTTGTATAAAAGATGCTGTGAATTTGACCACATCAATGCCGGCAGCAGTGCGCCCAGGGGAGATTAAGTGGAGCAGGAGAATTCTGTGACAATCCAGGTTAACCGCTTGGACGCGCGCACGTAGGCTTGAGCGCCGCACGCGCACGCACACACACACACAATTTTCAGCACTCCTGTCAGTGGGACACGCATACACACCTACACACATGAAAAAAAAAAACCCTCTAGTTATTGCTTTGCTGCATGAAATGTTACCTGTGTAGAGAGACACACTGCAGGGAAGGGGAGGGGAGGACTGGGGGGGGCTTCTCGTAACACAGCCACGACCTGCTTCCTTTTATATCTCCTTGCACCAATTTGAGAGCTGCTCTAATTTGCGCAGAGTTGTCCAGAAGGGGCCGGCGCGCAGAGAGCCTCTCAGCACATTACATTAAGGTGCCACCGATGGAGAGGGAGAGGCCCAGCTCCCGGTAGAGGAAGGGTTGGCCAGTGCAGTCAGTGCAGTGCTACCACCAACCCACACTTTTGGGTACAAGATGACACCAAATATGCTCACAGCTGAACTGGGGGGGGGGGGGGGGTTAACAGACGGAGGCTGTCTTCAGTGGCCGTGTCAGTCCGTCAGTGGGCCTGCGCATATTGGTCATTGGTCCACAGTGTGGTGCGACCGCGTCCACGCCTGACACTTTACTGTGAGCATCGCTTCACTCCAGAGAAACATTTAAATGGCTTTCATAAAATCACACAATAAGTACGTGTGAAATTGGACTAACAAGACATAGCAATGTATTAATGGAGTGGGTTTTTCCCTCTGCCGCGACCACGCACGTCTGTGGAAAACTAGACAAACAACAGCGTGCAACACAGGCCGTGTAGCCAATAATAGCCAGCCTTTTTTTTTTACATCGAATATTTCTTAGAGAAGCAGACATTTTGTGAACAGCTTGTGGAGCAGGGTGTTTGAGCATCCTCCTGTCCTTGGCATCCCCCAACGTGTCAACGTCGCGTGACAACACTTGACGTTTCGGCGAGTGTGTCGCGGTGGGCCGGCTCAGAGACCCGATCGCGACGCCACCTCCCACGGTAGCCTCGCGCGGTCTGATCCGAGAACAATCACGAGCTCAATGCGCCTTTTCAGGACTTTCAGGGCCCGTCGCTCAACTGCCAGGCCCGGCGTGATCGGATACCCCCCAGAGAGCGGCATTGAAGCGGTGAGCGCCACGGCGGCCCTGGTTACGCGGTGTAATGGTTTGGTCCGCTGATGATGACCTCGCGTTAGCCTTTCATGCTGGAGGCTAGCAAGAACTAGCAAGTGGGTTAAAGGGGTTCAATTCTCGGGCATCGCCGCCAGACAGACAATATGTCTGTTTGAGGAAGGAGGGGGTTAGTGCTGCTTTTAGTCTCATATAGAATGGGAGGAGGAATTACTCATAAAACCTAAAAATAGAACGGTAGTAGTTCAATGTCGCTTTTACAGGAAAAAGGAAAAAAAAGAAGATTGATCATTTCCTGCCATTTGTGCATTTAATACTGTGTGCCCAGATTCCAGTAATCACATTGGACATTATAGATTTAATGTTTCCTTCCATTCATAACATAAAATACACATTCAGCCACCGGTACCGATTTCAAAAGAAGAAAACACACATGTTTGAGGGCCCAAAGTGTGTCACTGGCAGCAAAGGTTGCAAACAAGTGAGGGGAGAGAGAGAGTTTTAGCAGAAACCGATAGTCCACGCCGCGGGTGAATTATTGAAGGCACTGTTTGCAGTGTATAAGGTCAGCGTGAGATTAGCAGGAGCCCGTCACCCCCAGGCGTGGCTGAGAGGCAACCAAATGCGGCGGGGTTAGAAGTTCATCAATATGAATGGCCAGAAGGCCGGGGGGGGGGAAAAACACTGATTCACCACAATGACAAAAAACACATTAGGCTGCTTTGAGTTATCCCGTTCGTTAAAGGGGGACATTGCCCATTTTCCGATGTTTACCTTTCTTTTCCTTGTTGCCTGCACCCAGAGATCTTCCCGGTAAATTGTATGCCCCGGATCGCTCAAATCTTTTCGCATATGTGCTCCAGAGACACAGAGAACTTGAGGCAAAAAACTGCAAGGAATTTCCACACTATATCCCTATTAATGCGGATAGATGGGGAGATAAGGTGGAACATCGGCAAAGTTATCATTTAATTAACCAACACACAATTGAATATGATGAGCAGCAGGCTATGAATAATGTTTCGGAGGCACCGGCTAAATGGCCATTAACCTTAGCGGACTATTAATGTTAATTAGCCGATTAGCAAAAAGGGGGCCTGTATTTCAAACGGAGAAGCTAGTGCCCCCCCCCCCCCCCGCCCCACACACACAGCACATCGATGCCTTGTTTGACACTGGCATCCAGGGACTGGAACACAACCGTACGGGCGACGTCACCCCACTGCCGCCGCCGCCGCCGCCGCCGGAGGGAAGCACCTTGTGCCCAAACTGAAAGGCGATACGGGCCGGGCCCCGCCTTTGTTTGGGCCAGCACGCGTCTGCGGGGATGAGGAGGGCGGTAAATAAATGAACAGGGTCAACCGAGTTGAGTGTGCAGCGCGCGCGTCGGAAAAGGGAGGGCGGGAGGGATTACGAGCGCCAGAGTGTTTTGGTCGCAAAAATAAACTAAACAAAAAACTCAACAAAAAGGCTAAAGAAAGACTTGTATTGTGTCAACAAACGAAACTAAAGGGAGGGGGTGGCGAGATACTGCGGCGTCTGCAGTTCAGCAGCAGCAGCAGCAAGTGTGCATGCACATGTCGTGTATGTGTGCGCTTATGTAGGGTACGTGTACATATCCTCCCCCCCCCCCCCCAATCAGCATCCAAGTACACCGAGGGCACCGATGCCAAGTGAGCAGCAGTTGTTGGGTTAATCTGGCCTCTGCACAGGAAGTGTGACGCGAGGGGGGTGGGGGCGGCAGGCTGGGGGTGGGTGGGTGATTACATCAGACTGTCAGATCGGAGCTGCATCAAAGCAGTGGTTTGTTACTGCGTGGCCCCGGGGAGGTTAGGCCGTGTACTGGTGGCGGTGGTGGCGGTGGTGGCGATGATGATGAGAGATCGGTTCATGTTGTTTACTTGCAAGAGGCGCCAGCCCCCTGTGCATCACCCCACAGCGTAATACAACGGCTCCAAATGCATCGACACTTGATCCAATAAAAAGATCCGCAAGCCAACAAGACCCGAATCAAGGAAGAAGGGGAAGATTGCGGCGGCGATGAATTCAATAGGCCTGGTAGAGATACTACTGAAACGAAACAAATATGAGAACTGGGCGTGAAGCAATACTGACGCTAATAAGCCGTGGCAGATGGAGATGGATATAATGGGGTTAAGTTCTTAAAGGGTCCTGTGTGACTCTACGTTTTTAGAAAAACGGTTGCAATGCTTACAATGCTGAAATGAATGCGTGAAGGCAGCTGCCAAGTTTCTTTATCGACTGGCATACAAAAGTGGTGATTTACGGCAAGAGGCCACCACACGCTTGTACCTTTTCTTCAGAATATTACTTCTCATGGAATAAGAAGTTGTTGTAAATATGGACTAAAGACCCACCTGTTCAGAGTTCACCTGGACTGTGCATAACCCCCCCCCCCCCGCCTTCCCTCTCCTCATCCTAGGGCTAACTTGAGTGTTTGTACGTCTCGGCACTAAGCAATAGTACTTAGCATTGCTTAGCATATTGTATGATCTTAGATGTTGGTAACGCGCTGAATGGCACTCCTGCTCTTATCCCAGCTATTATGCAGGCAACCTAGAAATTATGAAACTCGTTCTATTAGCCTTGCAATTATGAACGCTTGAAACCTGTTCTGTTCTTTATGTAAATGTAAATGTATCAAATGGTGAGACTGCTTGGTGCTTGTGATGTTCACTTCTCAGACGCTGGATGGGCAAATTCACTGCCACTTATTTTCCACTGGCTTTAATTGGCCCGTTAACATTCAACAGCAATTGAATTGCCTCAATGCATTTTAAATGCTGTGTATGTGTTGGAACAGCGTGGAGATGAACAGTGGAGGTGGTCAAGAGAAGGGCAGATGGTGGAGGTACTGACCACAGATCTTCAGCGGGGCTTCCAGCTCCAGCAGGATGGGCTGGCTGAGGAAGATCTCCCTGGACTTGATGCAGAGGCCCCGCACCTCGGCCTCCGTCATCTGGACGATCTTCCCCGGTCGACATCCTCGCACTGAAGAGCAGATGAGGAGGAAGAGGAAGGGTTGGTCAGTACAGCAGCATCAGCAGCAGCAGCAGCAGCAGCAACAGCAACAGCAACAGCAGCAGTGGGCGTTAAAGAGCAACTATACACGCACATTGAAAACACAGGAACGGCGTCCCCGGTGGTGAAACGTGGGTTATTATTAGAAGTGCTCTTCCTGATCAGCTCGAGAAATAACACGATGCAGCTCCTTACAAACACACGGAAAGTGAAATTCCCCACCGGGACAAAATTGGATCAAATCACAAACAGAGAACGCAATAACCAACGTTATGCATAAACTCGAAGGAATGAAAGAAGAATGAAAAATAAGTACTACAAATAAGTATTCTTTTAGGAATACAACTCGTATAACTTGTCAGTTTTGTCCAGACATTTGGACAAATCCAATAAGGGCATAATAAAATAACGATGAAATTAATGCCCAGCAATCAAATGTTGATTGTTGTCAACATCGTGAATGATGCTTCAAACCATTGAGTACAGCCCTATTTAGGTGTTTGCTTTCTCTTTTTCCACAACAACTCAAGATCCATCTGGACTTCATTATGCATGCAATAAAAAAAAAAGAAAGAAATCTAATTCCCACAATAAACCGACGTTACTCAAAGATTTGTAAATCCCGAGCTCGGCCCAAAGCATGGGAACTTGACGGAAACCACAGTGCAGTGCTGTATCGCCTGGAGTAGCAGAGCAGCTTGCTTCTTTAAAACACACACAGCAGTGTGGGTGTGATGGACTGTTTATCTGCAATGCGAGCTCGCTGCCACCCACGGGCCCGTCCACCGGGGGGCTCGGAGCGCCAACAGAGATGATGATGAACAGAGGCAACAGCAGCCTCTCGAATGTGGGCCGCTCAACGGCCAAATAGAAGAGAAAGGAATCGGTCAAAGTGATGTGTTCAAGCCAAAAGACGAAACACATCAGGTAATTAGGTGGATCTAAGAATACATCCCCCTTTGTATACTGAGGAGAGCCACGCCACTTATGGGTCTAATAGGCCTGTATGTTTAGGCTTGCATTTGGAGCGGGTTTCCTAGAAAGTATTTGTATAGCAGATCGGTTGAATGTATTGATATTTGTACATTTTGTTGCAGTTTTGCAGTCTAATACTTCTGAAAATATTCTTTACTTCATGCACCTTTATATCAGAGACAGAGAAAGCACAAGGTTAAAATCATAAAAGAAAATATAGCTTAGTGTAACATTAAAAGACAAAAATAAATAAAGCATGGCTCATTCCTAATGTTTGTGTACACCGACATGTTCAACTACATTATTAAGTGCGGAGGACTACATGATAGGCAATCTTTCCATGGGGCTCATATGATTAACGGTGTAGTCTTACACAGACACTAGGGGTGAAACCGTACATGTATTCATATTGAACAGTTCGGTACAGAGGGTCCAAGGTGCACAGTTGGGTACGCACCCCACCCGAACCATACAATTCTTTCATCGTTTGTAGCTCGTAAAACATACAAAAATGTACTTGAAAAATGGCGTATATACACACACACGCGCACGCACACACACACACACACACACACAGATTAATGTGCGGAAAATATCTACATAAGTTAGGGGATGCGTGCAGAGTCTGAGGTGCAGCTACTGGAGATGTAGTTGGACACCGGGAGCAGATTTTCTATTAACTGTACTGCACATTACTCTTCCAAGTGAGGCTGCAAGGGCCTGCACATTCCCCTCCCTGAAATTGCGGTGAAGCTCTCCCCATAAGAAAACAAGGGAGAGTGTAGCGCACGCTCGCGTCCAAAAACGCAAACCGGCAGGACTCTGCTAAACCTGAAAGATTAAAGATCACTTTATTAGTCCACACTTATGGTCACAAACGTAATTAAACGGCGACCAATCGGCAACAAATTCCCCCCCGCAGCCTCCAGGCAACGATGTGCAGCTGATTCTGGTAGCCGGTCCAAAGAGATCACCACGGCGGTAGGGAAATTCGTCGGCAGATGAGACCTTTCTCTGTGGTAGAGACTACAGCACAGGCTTCACTTGACCCGCAATGCACTCTTCTGGTCTGCTTCTTGCACACGTTTCGCAAGCCTCCTCTTGCACTCACTGCAGACAGTAGGACGTCTAGCGCTACCCCATTACAACGGCTCATTACATCACACCGGGAGGTAAAAAGCCCAGTCGCATTCTGATGTCATGTTGCAAGACAAATCTTTAAAAAGGTGGTTCTCCCACTCCGTTTAAGGCACTGCTGTGTGACCTCCTTTAACCGTATGCTGCTGATCTATGCACTTTGTTGAAGTTTTGTGCTTATATTACCCTTTTATCAAGCAGGCCAGGCACTAGTGTTTTGTTTATGTTTCCATATGCTGCTGGAGGCCAAAATATACAGAGAAAAGAAAATGTTCCAGAACACTATGGCCCATGATACCACCATACGTTTTGTGAACAGCTTCACTCGTAACAGACACGTGTGTGTGTGTGCCCTTTCTCACCACCTCATTAGGGGTGTAATCTTACTCCAGAACCTCGAAAGCAGAAGTGAGTAAATGAACGCAATCTGGAGACCAATCGTGATTCTTGGACACTTGTAAAAACCTGCTATGCACGGCATGTTTCACTTTCAAATCTATTACACACAGGCCTGAGCTATACAGCGTGTACAGCAGAAAGGATAAAAACTGCAGATACCAAAAATACCACCAAACAAAGCGACACCAGGACTGCTTTAAGCTAGTTCAGGCAGTTTCAGCTTTACCACAACCCCCCCCCCGGCCGCCCAGTTCCATCTTTAGCCTCCTGTGCTCAGCAGTTCTGCAGGCCGGCCCCGTCTACTGCTATTGAAGCCACCAGCTCCTGAAGACCGTGAAAGGGTATAGGGGAACGGTAAACAAACACAAGGAGTTTCTCTGCCAGCGTGGAGCACGTCAACATGTGTGCACGTCTGTCCGTGCGCGCTTGCCTAGGTCTACACCGGGGGGGGGGGGGGGGAAAGAGAGAGAGAGAGAGAGAGAGAGAGAGAGAGAGAGAGAGAGAGAGAGAGAGAGGCGGCCACATCGTGGTCCCGCTCCCGTGACAGTGACAGCCAAAAAAACCACCAAATAAGCAGTTTCGAACCGAGTCTTGGCTTCTCCTCTAGACCAAATTTACCCTCTACAGCAAAAAAACAAGCAGCAAGCAGGCCCTGCTTGCTGTTATGTAATGTAGTGATGTGGAATGAAAGTCAGGATTTTTTTTTGTCACAAAAAATAAAAACCTGATCCCTCGCTGCTCAGGTCTTCTGAGATAGCGTTACGCTACTGGGCTGCGCTTCTGACACATCGTCTAAACACACAAACCCAAGAAGCTTGATCACTGACAAGACTTAAGACTTAAGCCTAAATGTGGTGTGACTGCATTGGAAAATGAATGCATCAATACATGAGGAACACACACACACACACACAACGATTTCACATTAGATTTACGGGCAGTTAAGAGTCAACTGTGAAAGTTAAATAGGACGCAGTGAGGAAGGGAATATAATCCAACATTGTCAATTTGAGATCACAACAAAAACATGGGATCATCCCAAAACTTTGATTCTGGGAGGTTGGGGTTTGGATTAATTAATTCGGGAATTTGTTCAATCTCAGGCATGGTATCTGTGCATCTGTGTACCCTCAACAACAGCATGTAAAGCCCCCATTGAAAGCACTGTTGAAATCAATGACATTGGGTTTATAGGACATTGACACTTCTTTTGTAGTGGTCTGGGTACATTTAAAAGGTTTCACAGGGGCATTGGACACACTGCCAAGTGAAATAGGCTTTCATGATGTTGTTGAATGGATTTTGATATTTTAGCTGAATCTCATCTCGCCTGTGGTTGTTAGTTAGATCATTAACAACAGACAATTGCAAGTTTCAACTGATTGATATCCACAAAAAAGTAATAAAAGGTGATTGTTTATAGTCATGATGCATTGCATCTAGAACAACTTCTTAGAACTCTAAGCACAAAACGCACGATATAAAATCTCAATGTTAATTGGTGCTAAAACTGGTTGTTCAATTCCACTTTAACCATGTCCTGAAACAGGGAGACCACTTCAACCATGTCCTGAAACAGGGAGGCCACTTCCACTTCAACCATGCTCTGAAACTGGGGGACCACTTCCACTTCAACCATGTCCTGAAACAGGGGGGCCACTTCAACCATGTCCTGAAACAGGGGGGCCACTTCAACCATGTCCTGAAACAGGGGGGCCACTTCAACCATGTCCTGAAACAGGGGGGCCACTTCAACCATGTCCTGAAACAGGGGGGTTAACTTGCACTTCAACCACATACTGAAACAGGGGGGCCACTTCAACCATGTCCTGAAACAGGGGGGCCACTTCAACCATGTCCTGAAACAGGGGGGCCACTTCAACCATGTCCTGAAACAGGGGGGTTAACTTGCACTTCAACCACATACTGAAACAGGGGGGCCACTTCAACCATGTCCTGAAACAGGGGGGCCACTTCCACTTCAACCATGTCCTGAAACAGGGGGGCCACTTCAACCATGTCCTGAAACAGGGGGGCCACTTCAACCATGTCCTGAAACAGGGGGGCCACTTCCACTTCAACCATGTCCTGAAACAGGGAGTCCACTTCCACTTTAACTGTATCCTGAAACAGGGGGGGGGTTCACTTGCACTTTAACCCATGATCTGAAACAGGGGGGTTCACTTCCACTTCAACCATGTACTGAAACAGAGAGTCCACTTCAACCATGTACTGACACAGGGGGACCACTTCCACTTTAACTGTATCCTGAAACAGGGGGGGGGGGTTCACTTCCACTTTAACCACGTCAAGGGCAAAAATACCATTAACCTCGCCAGTAGGGGAATAATAATAATAATAATAATACCACCAATAATAATAATAACAACCGAGTGATGCAACCAGGGCTTCACCGGGGCTTCAATTTCCGCCCCACGGTTGACTTGACTTGTTGAGAGTCCCGCAAGGAGGAGAGGAGGCTGTCCGCTCTGTTGTTGTTATTATTATCTTATCGTTGCCTCTGCTACTAAACTACCCACGAAGAGCAGCCACGTCAAACACAAACACCACACAACACAACACAACACAACAGGGGCTCGAAAGTAAATGGATATATTTGATGAAACATTGAGCTTATCGGGAAAAAAAAAACAAGGAACAAAAAGCGTCCGCGTTCCCCGCCGAAACGCAGTCGAGTTTATAAAACTAAACGTGAGCGATGCTAGCGGCATTAGCCGGGACTTTAGCCTGGGCGGCGACACAACGCGTCGTTTCAAAAGAGCCACGATCCCCACACAATATGGCTTTTTTTTTTTTTTCTTAAAGGGAGCGGTCGAGGTGGTCGTCGCCGTGGTCGTCGTCGTGGTCGTCGTGGTGGTGGTGGTCGTCGTCGTTCAACACGGACGCCAGACAGCCACGACGTCTATTTAATTTGCGGCGGCGGGCTTTTAATCGCAGCGCTTACCTTCCAACAGGCGAGAGATGATGCTGTCCACATTCAACTCGCCCTCCGCCATCTTCCGACCTGATCCGCGACTAGAGCGACTGAGTTGGCGGGCGGGCGGGCGGGCGGGGGGGGGGGGCGACTCCACGGCGCGTCGGTAGGGGGCGTAGTTCTGCCTGTGTGTGTGTGTGTGTGTGTGTGTGTGTGTGTGTGTGGCATGCAGCAGCAGCACAGCAAACCTTATAGGGGTTTGCTGGTGCTGCAGGCCTGGGCCAAGACACATGTTTTTTTTTTCCTTCTTCTTCTTCTTCTTCTTCTCAAGAGTAGAGATGCAGTTACATAATGGAGTCATTATCCATGAGTGTACTTAATAGAGCATCTGTTGTGACAGTGCATCATGTACAGTATCTGAGGAATGCTCATCTGTTTTTGTCCGTCCTGCACAACGCAGTCACTTTTATTCGGCAAACAAAGTCACATTTTAAGTAAACTCTTACGGGGGGGCGGGTGATGATTTACAATGGAGGCTATTGGCCTGTTTAATCAGCCATTAAACTGCTCCTGACTGACTCACAGGCACACACACACACAAAAAATACAATTATGTTTATTGGAAATATTGTACATTATGACAGACGAGGGGAGGTTAAGACAATCATAAGACGTCGGAAGACAATATACTTATCACAGGTTACAGGAGGATATTACAACAAATGACATAATGGGAGTGTGTCTATATCTTACAATGCATGGTTTGTATTCACCACAGAATAATAACAATTGCCTGTTCATATTTTTCAGTCCATTTCATATGAAGTTCATGTTGGCATTTTCAGTGTTGTTTGCAGACTCTTGTTTCACGTTGCAAATCATGTTTTTTCCTGAATGGCAATATTTTCCGCCGAAGTGGAACTCGTAATAAGTGACCATTGCAGTATTGACCACGCACACACACACTAAGCTAACACACACACACTAAGCTAAGCTAAGCTAACACAAACATACACCCACACACACACACAGTTTTAGAAGTCAGTGCCCTTCAGCTCAAAGGTGCTCTCCATCTTCCTGAGGCTCCGCCTGTGTAAGCAGGAGAGGAGGAGCCAAGTGAGCACACAGCCAATGAGGAAGCTCCCCACGGCCAGGATAGCAGCGCCCCAGGCCGGCACATCATCGGTGTTGCCAAGAGGGGCGGCTGGTGAAGTAGTGGACGTGGCTGGGGATGTGGAGGCGGGGCTTGTGGTAGAGGCTGGTTGATAGCTGTTGACCCTTGTGAAGATGTAAGGGTGCTCCTAGGGGTCACAAAGGGACACAATGTTTAATACATGTGTTATGTGTTAATGTACGTATGATGTACATATGTACGCATGTATGTATGTATGTATGTATGTATGTATATATTCATTATTACCTCAGCAGGGCACTTGATATCGTTCCTAGAACTTGTAAATTGGGTGTACGCGAGCTTCTCGCCCACGGGACTCAACTATGAAACAGAAACGAACATGTGATAATAATAATAATAATAATAATAAAAATGTTAATTTGTAAGCACCTTTCAAAGCACCCAAGGACACTGCACTGCCACTCACAACAAACAAAGTCACATGAGCTGCTCTGGTTAATTGTTTCATGTTTTATTTCGTAACCCGTTTATTCCTGTGTTGTGGTGTTTCCCCGCCCAGTGATTGTCTGCATCTGTCTCCACTTCCCTCGTTAGCGTCTCCCTATTTGTCTCGTCATAGTTCATGTAATTCTCTGTAGTAGTCTTGTCTGTTCCCATCGCCAGCTATTGTTAGTTTAGGTTTCCCTTGCCCAGTTTGGATCTCTGTAGTTTCAGTTTTTGTAAATAAATCATTTAAGTTCATCCCACTGCCTTGGGTCCTCTCCTGTTTACCACCCACACCCCTGTGACAGTACCATGTTGTTCCACAGCTCTTTGGCGAGCTGCGCCTGGCCGCGCTCGCTGAAGTGGAAACAGTCCATCGCCGTGTAGCTGCTGTCCACCTTCCCCTCCTGGGAAGGAACCACACGTCATCATTATCATCACCATCACCATCACCATTACCATCATCATCAGTGTGTGTGTGTGTGTTTGTGTGTGTTGGAGGTCGTACGGGGGTCAAGGGGAGCACGATGTTCCTCAGGAAGGGCTGCAGCACGACAGCAAAGTCCTCCCTGGCGTCGTAGTGTCCACTGTAGACCAAGTTCTCTGTCTCCCTCTGGGGGGGGGGGACCCAACACCCACAACATATTACACACGGACATAGTATTGTTATTAGTGTTATATAACAATATGATATTATACAATGAAATATATATTATTTATATGGTATAATGAAACATATGCTACAATGAGATATTATATTTAAATATATATAACAAAAATATATCCTCCCAAAATATTAAGATCATAAAATAAGATCATATACAAATATTAAGATCATAAAATAAGATCATATCAAAATATGATATTATACAAAAAACTGTACAAATAACCAAGACATTATAAAACAATATTAACAATAAACCAACCAAAAAAATTATTTGTGTTCATTTATTTTTGTGCATATTTTAGGGACTTTTTGTGGACAGGACAGTGAAGCCTGAAAGTGGGTTGAAAGTGAGAGGGAATGACATACATACACATACATTACATGACACGTAGCATAGCATCCACCGGAGACTGGGCTGGCTACACAGAGCATTGGCCTCCTCTCATGGCGAGGGCAGGACTGAGCCACCAAGCCATCTCCTGGTCAGACTCACCTGATAATCCTGGTTGATACGTGTAACCTCGGCCAGCTCGGGTGAATCTTCACCTGGGTCAATAATGCACCGACATCCCAGCCTGTGGCCGGACAGACAGAATAAAGAATAACTAACTGTGATGATGAAAAAGTGAGAATTAGAATATCAAAGTCAAAGTCAAAGTATTATATTGTCACATGTTCTTCATAACACAGGGCCATTCTGAACAGTGAAATTCTTGTGACATGGCAGGCAACAGTACGCAAAAAAGTAGGCAAAACAAGATAGCAAGTAGCATGAAGGTACATTATTATATATATGTACAAACATGCATGGGAAACATACATATATATACATATATAGGTGTATATATACACATAAACATATGTACATACACATACACATATATGTACATTGAGCGGCACAATATACATAATAAGACAATAATAATATGTCTTAGTCGTTTAGTTGTGTGATGTATTGAACTTAATGAAAAGCAAAACATACTTTTGAAGGAAATTGCAGAAAGTGTTCTTTTTCACTTTGCGAAGGGCCTTCATCTCGATGATTTCCACCATGTTAACCAACATTCTGGGGACCTAGCATCACAATGACAAAACAAATGTGTGTTAATGCAATGTTTTTTACAGCTTGTATCAGATTTATTATTCAGTTTGACTATAATGTCATGTCTCTTTGAGGGGAAAGGGTCACAATCTCATGAAATGGATGAATGGATAATACTTTATAGTGTTTTTTTCTTCTTCTTACATAATACTGTTTAACATACCATCTTTTTGCAAATATATACATGTATAGATATTAAATAAAAACCTCTTTGTACCTCTTTGTAAAGAATGTCCAAGGTAGTCTTCAAAAAATGAACGTAGTTCTTCGTTGAATACTTAGCCTAAGGAAGCAGTTTTGCACACAAATTATGAAGCCACCACTATAAAGAAAATATGTGTATATTATATGTGCATATAATATGTATGTGTTAAAGCAGAACAACAGCAGTGACTAGCGAATGTGGTCACGACCACAAGATACGATGGCTAATTTCACATTGATGCAGAGCTTGCATCTTCTACAATATCCGAGGAGGGCGATATTGGAATTACTGGAAGATTCATGTAGAACGAACTAAAGCAGACGGTCGGGGAAAAGATCAATTACAGAGGAGAGAGCAAAGAAAAGAAGGACAGGAACGCAGAATACAATATGGAATTTGTTTGTTGTTTTCTCTAACTTTTCTAACTCATATTGTCACGGCTATTGGGTGCAGCTGGTTGCGGGTGAGCTCTCACTCGGTTGTTGCAGTACTGGCACAGGTCGTTCGCGCCAATGAAGAGGGTCACTAGCTTCCAGTCATTGGTAAAGTCCACAGCCTGTGTCCACGGGAACGGGAAAGAGAGAGAGAGAGGGGGCATTTAGAAAGAGAGAGAGAGAGAGTCTGCCTGTCTCACAGGCAGGCAGGCAGACAGACAGACAGACAGACAGACAGACACAGACAGATAGACAGATAGATGTGCAAGAGAGAGAGAGAGGGGGCATTTAGAAAGAGAAGAAGAGAGAGAGAGAGAGAGAGATCCACTGTGTATATCTCACAGACAGACAGACAGGCAGACAGACAGAGAGAGAGGAGAGAGACAGAGAGAGAGAGAGAGAGACAGGGAGAGAGAGTGAAACAGAGAGATCCACTGTGTATCTCTCACAGGCAGACAGACAGACAGACAAGACAGACAGATAGACAGATAGATATGCACACTCACTGTAGTGTTCTTCATTTTGGCAATAAGCCGTCTGGCTTGGTCTGGGAAAGATCTGTAGAAGTGCATAATGGTAGTAAAATTAAGTGATGATGATTTCACGATTTCATGATATTAATATGATATGATAGAGTCGTCCTTGATACAATATTTCTATGATATGAAATGAACTCAATATAATTAGGGGACGTGATGTGAGCATATTATGACATGATCATCAATCATCCACTCACGAAGCCATGGCTCCTGTTATGGCCATGTTGAAGCCGGTCTGCCTTGTGCCCTGCCCCTTGGACATGCCCCGAAGTTCAGGGTTGAACTTCCTCAGGATGTCTAAGAAAGCAGACCACAGTAGCTCAGGAGGTAAGTGTGGGTCCGGTAACAGGAAGGTTGCCGGTTTGATCGTTGCTGGCTCGCGTCGAGGTGTCCCTGAGCAAGGCGCCGCCTAACCCTGCCTGCTCCTGGTTGTTGGTTGGTTGTTACCTTGCATGCTTGGCACCGCCATCGGTGTATGAATGGGTGAATGTGAGGCAATACTGTAAAGTGCTTTGGATAAAAGTGCGATATAAATGTAATCCAATTACGATTTACATTACTCCACTGCTAAGATCACTGCATTGGCTTCCTGTTTGCCAGAGAGTTCAAAATATCACTAATAGTGTAAAAAGCACTAAATTGTCCAGGGCCAATTCTCAGGGTTCAAACCCAGCATGGTGAACCAGCTTTTAGTTTCCGTGCACCACAGCTCTGGAACACACTTCCAGAATATGTGAGGTGCGCATCAACAACTCTATTCCTTTAAATCAGGGCTCACAACATTTCTGGTCGCCACAGCTTTGAATTAAATATCTGCATCTTATATATTTTTATTCCGATTCTATTTTTGTTTTTTTGTATTTTCTTCTTTCTGTCTTTTCCCTGTGAATGGCCTTATGTTTGAATGGTGCATTTATAAAAAATAAACTTGCCTTGCCTTGCCTCAGCACAGAGTCAGTGTTGTGAGTTAGTGACACATGCATCATGTTGGGTTGGGTTGTTGTGAGACAGAATGACTTACTGGGTACTGTTGTGACGGTCTCAAGGGCTTTATCACCTCCCATGCTAATTTGATAAGCAAGACAGAAATGATACCATTAATATGTTATAAAAACATTATTTTTTCCTTTCAGTTGTCTTCTGATTGCATTGTCATTTTGTTTGGTCTCACCTCAAAGAAATCCCTCTGTATTCCGACCACATCCCGAGGATGCTCGTAGCCTTGGCTCCTAAAGCAGCCTGTGTCCACACACACACACACGCACGCACACACACACATACACACACGGATTATATGCATTCAGGGAACTCAAGAGCAGCTGCAAAACACAAGTGACCAAGACAAGTTCTACCGTTACTGAGTCTCCCAAGGCCGCCACCACTTTGATGTCTCCAGGTCGCAGCTTATGCACTGTGAACAAATAAACTATATCATTCAGGACCCCCTCTCTCTGGTGATGGTCTCACCGACGTCGCAACGGGTCACCCCAACAACAAACTGCTGCGTTCAGGCAAGCGCCTCCGCAGTGTGGATATTCTGATTCTTTCCATTCAATTGTGATATTTGTGATATTTGTATTGTTCTGTTGCACATTCCGCTGGGCATCGCCACTTTTTCATTCAAGAAGTTTAATTGTCACATACACATACAGGACGTGCATCCTGTATGTGTATGTGACAATTCATCTTCTTGAATCTTGAATCTTGAATCACATCTGAGGCTGTGAGGAGGTGCGTTCTCACCCGAGGTGGGCACTGAGTCCGAGGGATCGGTGTTGGTGCAGTTGAAATCTTGGCCCCAGTTCTAAACCAAGACAGACGGAAGACATTATGAGGTGAGGACGCAGTGTGAGGTGAGAAGGTGTTATTTACACTGGGGGACATTCTGTCCCTGACACCTTTTAAAAAACATCATTATTAAAAAAAAAAGTTCTGGAAAGATAGCTAACTAACAAAAGAGAAGGCTTTGAGAATGCGTTATATGAGCAAACATACAATGCAATGGAAATATAGAGGAAACAAATGCGCATTGTACGAAAAAAGAAACATAAGCTGAAAAAGAATGCACCCGAGCCTGCAATGCGCACTGCAATTTTGCTCTGACCTCATGCCGATCCGCCCGCCTTGCACTGCCTAACACCTAAAATCACATATTTTGAAGGCCGTTTCATCTGGGTCATTATGTTCCCCCCCCCCCCCCCCCCCCCATCTTTCAAAATAAAGTGACACCCTTGGGTGAGGAGGTCGGGTGGGAGCGGTTACAACACATATTGAACGTAGACAGCCATGTGTGAGATAAATTGGAGAAATGTGACTTGTGAATTATATTGGTCCTGTGTGGCTCAAAAGAGTATGGCGGGGATCAAATTCCCACAAGGGCCGCCCATGCTCAATCTAGCAGACACGATATATTATATATGATATAATATTATATATGATATAATACAGTAATAGAAAGGCAGGCCTGTTGTACCGTGACAGGAGGCGGAGTGGGCCGAGGGTCGGGGTAGACGTAGCCGCTGTTCTGAGCCGTCCTGAGGAATGGTGTTTTCTGACGAAGTGATCAATAAAACACAGAAAAAGAAAAACAAAAGAAATCCATATGACAACACAACAGGACAACACAATGTACAGATCATCTAAAAACCCCACAGGGAACCACCCAGGACAGCATGTGTTCTGTATGTATGTATGTATGTATGTATGTACTGTATGTATGTACTGTATGTATGTATGTATGTATTATGTACTGTATGTATGTATGTATGTATGTATGTATGTATTATGTACTGTATGTATGTATGTATTGTGGCAGACGGCCACTGAGGGGCCGACTAGGGAGTGTGGACAATGGTCGGGGGAACCGCAGTTCCCCAGTCGGCCCCCAGAGGGAGCCAAGGAAACCAGGAAGTGTAGAGAGGCAATCAGCCTCGTGGGAGGTAGCTGCGCCTCGTTGAGGGAGCTCGGCGGCAGCCAATCAAAGGCCTGGCTGCGGCCAATAAATAGGAGAGGACCTGGGTGGTGTAGGAGGTCAGAGGGAGAGGAGAGAAGATGCGGTCGAAGAGAGGAGTGAAGAGGAAGAGGAGGAGGAAGAGGAGGTGGAAGAGGAGGTGGCTGTGGGAGAGAAAGAGGAGGAAGAGTGGAGACCAAGACGCTGTGTGTGAGTTCACAAAGAAGGAAACTAAGTGGCTGTGTGCCTTGACCGTTTGCCTGTCTGAGAACCCGTTTTGTGTATGACCCTTGCCTGCCTGACTACCCTCCCGCCTGCCTTGCCCTGGACCGTATGCGACTACTTCCCGGTGTGATACCCCCTGCTTATGGACTACGACCCTATTGGAATTACGGACTTGGCACTGCGATTAACCCTATACTTCCCCTCCCCATTACGGTCAATAAAAGTCCTTATTTCATTGAATCCTGGTGTGGGACGGTTGAATTATTGGTTTCAGTCTTGTGCACACATCAAAACCCCAGAGTGTGTCACATATGGTGGAGGATGCGGGCATCGAACTAAAGAGAGACTGGAATTAATAAATCAACCCCCCACCATGGATATAGAGGCGCTTCTAAATGAATGGCAGTATGGGGACCTGGACGACGATCCCCCTGTGAAAACCAGCCGGCAGAAGAAGAAAGCTGCCAAAAAGCAGAGGGCTGGGGCTGCTGCCGGGACGGGCCCACAAGTCCAGGAGAAGGCCATCTCCCTCCAGGAGGAGGACGACCTGACCAGGGAGCTGGTACGGCAGCTACGCCAGGAGCTCCAGGTCGAGAGGGAGAAGATGGGCCAGATGGAAGCCATGGTGAAGGAGTGGTGGGCCATGCAGGCTAAAACCCAGCGGGGATACCAGGACCTGGAGGCCCAGCTGAAGGCTGCAACCCAGCAGGAGGAGCAGGCCTGGAAGGCGGCCAAAGGGCTCCAAGACCAGCTGAAGGCCCAGCTGAAGGCTGCAACCCAGCAGGAGGAGCAGGCCCGGAAGGAGGCCAAAGGGCTCCAAGACCAGCTGAAGGCCCAGCTGAAGGTCTCAGCCCAGCAGGAGGAGCAGGCCCGGAAGGAGGCCAAAGGGCTCCAAGACCAGCTGAAGGCCCAGCTGACAACTGCAGCCCAGCAGGAGGAGCAGGCCCGGAAGGAGGCCAAAGGGCTCCAAGACCAGCTGAAGGCCCAGCTGGCGGCCACCGGCCAGCGAGAGCAGCAGGCCCTGGAGCAGGCTGAAGAGCTCCAGGCCCAGCTGGTGGCCACAGGCCAACGAGAACAGCAGGCCCTGGAGAAGGCCGAAGAGCTCCAGGCCCAGCTGAGGGCTGAAGGCCAACGGGAGCAGCAGGCCCTGGAGCAGGCTAAAGAGCTCCAGGCCCAGCTGGCGGCCACTGGCCAGCGAGAGCAGCAGGCCCTGGAGAAGGCCGAAGAGCTCCAGGCCCAGCTGACGGCGGAGCAGGCCCAGAGGACTGCCGCCGGCCAGCGAGAGCAGCAGGCCCTGGAGAAGGCCGAAGAGCTCCAGGCCCAGCTGACGGTGGAGCAGGCCCAGAGGACTGCCGCCGGCCAGCGAGAGCAGCAGGCCCTGGAGAAGGCCGCAGCCCAGCGAGGCTGAAGGTGGAGCAGGCCAGAGAGCTCCAGGCCCAGCTGTTGGCCACAGGCCAACGAGAACAGCAGGCCCGGGAGCAGGCTGAAGAGCTCCAGGCCCAGCTGTTGGCCACAGGCCAACGAGAACAGCAGGCCCGGGAGCAGGCCAGAGAGCTCCAGGCCCAGCTGATGGCGGAAGGCCAACGAGAACAGCAGGCCCGGGAGCAGGCCAGAGAGCTCCAGGCCCAGCTGATGGCGGAAGGCCAACGAGAGCAGCAGGCCCTGGAGCAGGCTAAAGAGCTCCAGGCCCAGCTGGCGGCCACTGGCCAGCGGGAGCAGCAGGCCCTGGAGAAGGCTGAAGAGCTCCAGGACAGCTGATGGCGGAGGGCCAGCGAGAACAGCAGGCCCGGGAGCAGGCTGAAGGGCTCCAGGCCAAGCTGATGGCCGCTAGCCAACGAGAGCAGCAGGCCCTGGAGCAGGTGGAGGAACTCCAGGCCCAGCTGACGGCGGAGAAGGCCGCAGCCCTGCTGACGGTGGAGCAGGCTGAAGGGCTCCAGGCCCAGCTGACGGCCGCCGGCCAAAGAGAGCAGCAGGCCCTGGAGCAGGCCGAAGAGCTCCAGGCCCAGCTGACGGCCGCCGGCCAGCGAGAGCAGCAGGCCCTGGAGAAGGCCGAAGAGCTCCAGGCCCAGCTGATGGCCGCAGGCCAAAGAGAGCAGCAGGCACTGGAGCAGGCTGAAGGGCTCCAGGCCCAGCTGACGGCGGACCAGGCCCAGCTGAGGGCCCATAGGCCCCCACTGACGGCGCAGCGGCAGACGATCCGGGAGGCGTCGGCGCAGCGGCAGACGATCCGGGAGGCGTCGGCGCAGCGGCAGACGATCCGGGGGGCGGCGGCGCAGCGGCAGACGACCCGGGAGGCGGCGGCGCAGCGGCAGACGACCCGGGAGCGTCGGCGCAGCGGCAGACTGACCCGGGAGGCGTCGGCGCAGCGGCAGACGACCCGGGAGGCGTCGGCGCAGCAGAGTACGATCCGGGAGGCGTCGGCGCGGCAGGAGCGGACGACGACCCGGGCGGCGTCGGCACGGCGGGCGGCGTCGGCGCGTCAGGAGCGGACGACGACCCGGGCGGCGTCGGCGCGGCGGGCGGCGCCGCAGCGGCGGACGACGACCCGGGCGGCGGCGCGGCAGCAGCGGACGACGACCCGGGCGGCGGCGGCGTCGGCGCGGCAGCGGCGGACGACGACCCGGGGGGCGGCGCCACAGCGGACCACCCGAGCGGAGGCATCCCAGAGCGGGCCATTGGAGGAGTGGGCCGCCCCTCCCTCCTGGTCGGAGCTGAGGGGGAGGGTATGTGGCAGACGGCCACTGAGGGGCCGACTAGGGAGTGTGGACATTGTCGGGGGAACCGCAGTTCCCCAGTCGGCCCCCAGAGGGAGCCAAGGAAACCAGGAAGTGTAGAGAGGCAATCAGCCTCATGGGAAGGGGCTGCGCCTCGTTGAGGGAACTCGGCGGCAGCCAATCAAAGGCCTGGCTGTGGCCAATAAATGGGAGAGGACCTGGGGGGTGTGGGAGTCGAAGGAGGAGTCAAGAAGAGAGTGGAGGAGAGAGAGGTGGAAGAGGAGGTGGTTGTGGGAGAGAAAGAGGAGGAAGAGTGGAGACCAAGACGCTGTGTGTGAGTTCACAAAGAAGGAAACTAAGTGGCTGTGTGCCTTGACCGTTTGCCTGTCTGAGAACCCGTTTTGTGTATGACCCTTGCCTGCCTGACTACCCTCCCGCCTGCCTTGCCCTGGACCGTATGCGACTACTTCCCGGTGTGATACCCCCTGCTTATGGACTACGACTCTATTGGAATTACGGACTTGGCACTGCGATTAACCCTACACTTTCCCTCCCCATTACAGTCAATAAAAGCCCTTATTTCATTGAATCCTGGTGTGGGACGGTTGAATTATTGTTTTCAGTCTTGTGCACACTCATCAAAACCCCAGAGTGTGTCACTGGATGGATGGATGGATGGATGGATGGTATGTGGTTCATACAGACAGGTTGTCATTACCTTGGAGGGACACTTCATATCAACGGCAGCGCTGATATTCTGGCTGTAAGTCTTGTTGCCCACCGGCTCGATCTAAGACATTGTGGGGGAATCGTGTGTTTATTTTCCTTTGTTTGCCGTACGAAATAATCACGTTTTGATGTTGTGTTGATGTATTTTTAAATCACACTCTACCATGTTGTTCCACAGCGCCACAGCCATCAGCGTGTGGGTCTTCTGGCTCAGGTGGAAGCAGTCCGGGGCGAAATAGGAGCGATCGGGCCGGCCGTCCTGCGCATGAAATGAAACACCCGGTGGAGAAAGTGCATCCCGCAACATCCCATAATATCCCATCGTATCACAGCCATCCTTCCTCACCTGGAGCCTGGGGAGGATGACCTCGCGAAAGAAAGGCTGCAGCACCACAGTGAAGTTCTCGTGGGTGTCATAGCGACCGGAGTCGACCAGCTCTCTCATGCCCCTCTGCGGGGAACACATATGACAGACATGACGTGATTGACATACTGGAAGGGAATGAGGCATTTTTTTGGCGGATATTGAGGTGTTTGAACGCCGATCCTTTTGAGACTGGAAGTCGCCGGTGAACGTTATGTTATGTTCATTATTCGTTTTTGTCTGTATCTGTTTAACGGACTCGTCAATCCTCATTTTTCTACACATATGTTCACACATGACCATGCTATGCTCTCATAAAGGTATACAGCATCATGAACAGCAAGTAACTTGGGAGATCAAGGACGGATCACTGGAAAACCAACATGGCCGACGACATGTTTTGTACCAGGAGGCGGTGGCGGTGGTCTACCTGGTATGCTCGATTTTGATCTTCTAACATCTGGAATTCCCTGGTTCCCTCGATCGGGCTCAGAACGCAGGGGCAAATGATTCTGGAGACGTGGACATGTAGGGACACAGATCAACCAATCAATCAATCAATCAATAAATATATATCGGTGTCATCTCTTTGAGGCACAGGCCCTGGGTGCTGGAGGAGGAGGAGGAGGATCCCGTACTTTGTCATGAAGGTGGGGCACTTCAGGCTCTTCTCCTGGTGCAGCTCCCGGAGAGGCACGATGTGTAGCAGCTCCACCAGGTTCACCAGGGCCCGCGGAACCTGCCAGTGGGGAGGGGGAACCAGAGAGCCAGGGCCGTGAATTGGGGGCGGGGCATATTACTATTACTATTCCATTAATCATTTGTACTTTGTCGCTTGTAATTGTAATGCTTTGTTACTCCATTTATGGCCCGTATGACACCCATTGCACTCAGAACCAGTCCCTGGATGGAGGGATCCCCCACTCTGCGTTCCTTCGCCAGATTTCTTCCTAGTTAATTAAGGGAGTGGTTTCTTGCCCTTTGGGGCACACAAAGCAGTTGTGTCTCTCTCTACCTCTCTGTGGAGGATGTCCAGAGCCTTGCTGACATGGCCGACCACGTTCTCCGCTGAGAATTCCACCTGGAGAGGATTGTTGGGACACGTAGGGAGGGTATTAGACATTGGATTGGGATTCAGTTTAAAAATCACATTTTTAGCCCATTTTTCCAAGACAAGAAGGCAAGAAACTCACCGTGTCCATGCAGAAGTCACACATGTCGTTTCCCCCGACGAACATGGTGATGACCTTCCAGTCTCGCTGGAAATCAATGCGCTGAACACAGGCGACGAGGTCATTAGATCTATCTCTGTTTTTGGTTTTATTCAAATTAAATCTGTCTGTCTATCTGTTTGTCTGTCTGTCTGTGTGGTGTCTGTGTGTGTGTGTGTGTGTGTGTGTGTGTGTGTGTGCGTGTGTGTGTGTGTGTGCGTGCCTGTCTGTGTCTGTGCGTGTGTGTCTGTGTGTGTGTGTGTGTGTGTGTGTGTGTGTGTTGTGCGTAGGTTGTGTGTGTGTGTGTGTGTGTGTGTGTACCCGCCCGAATCTAAAGTCATCATCATTATAAACTCGTGGACGCTCACCATGTCATCCTTCATTTTGTCCACTAGAGTGCGGACCTGTGCCACCATGTTCCTGGACGCGCGAGACAGTACATTCAAATAAACCACAGAGAAGGGGACATACAGTGTATAATGTCACAGCATACGTAGGCCAACAATGAGTTAAATGGACAAAAACGGACCGACTCTTGGCCCCTGCGACGGCCTGGTTGAAGAAGGCCTGAGGAGTGTTCTCGTCACCGACCCCCTCGGAGAAGCCCGTCACGTTTGAGTTGAACTCCTTTAGGATGTCTGTGCAAAGGTACGCCACAGTTCACAAATGAAAGCGTCGATGACAAGGCACTTCATATTTCCCATGGTGGTGATTGTGTGCAGTGGGCATGGTGACATTTGACGCAATAGATAGTTGACTGGTAGATAGTGCAGTGAATCATCAGTCGACCATGACAATTGTATCTACTAAGTGCATCTGAGCTAGATAGCGGGGTCTCTATTTACAAGATTAAGCCACTGTTATTATTTTATTGTCGTGGTTCCCATGCCAAATCCATAGTTATCTATATGTTACAGTATGCCAATGCGCTTCTAAACATTATAAATCATATCATTTGACGATAAAGGCCTATACCGTTCTTTTAATGAATTAGAACTCAGCTTCTGTTCAGTCTGGGATATTTTGTTGAGACATATCACAGACCATAGTTAACACAACATGAAAAAAAACTATCCACAGAGTAAACTGTGGATATGTACAGTAATAGGCCTATCGTACAAATACGGAATAAAGTAATTATAATAACTATTGTGATGTATAAATCACTCACTTGGCAGCGTGGTCACGTTGGCAAGATTGGCATCGCCACCGATGCTGAGAAAAACAAATCGAATACACAGACTAATTAGTCAATAAATAACCCGATAAATAACTGATAAACAAAACCAACTGTTAATCCAAAAGCGTCGGTGTGGTTTTACACACAGGAGGAGCTGTGTGCTATCTCACCTCCATGACAGACCTCTGTATTCAGTCATCACCAACAGAAGGTTGCCTGACTTGGCTCCCACGCCGTTGCCCGCCTGCACACATACCACAGATACACAGTTTGGAGGGCAGATGGTCAGTTAACCAGAAACACAAATATGTATTGTAGTATTATTATATTATAGTATTATAGTATTATTATATTATAGTATACCGTACCGTGAGGGAGTCTCCCACGGCTGCCACGACTTTGACATCTCCTGGTCTCAGTGCATGAACTGAAAAGACAAGAGAGGTAACACAGCCATTCATTATAGTTGTTATTGTTAGGATTCTGATTCTGATTCTGATTATTAACATGGGGGTAAGAACAAGAGGCCCCACACACCCGATGTTGGGGTCGTAGGGGAAGGGTCTCGGTCCTCACAGACCATCTCGGTCCCCATAACCTGGATAATACAACAGGAAGTTAATGTTTGCCCGCTCCAACCGTGCAGAAGCGCTGGGTTAATCAATAGAGGGTCCCTGACTGAGACGTACAGGGTCGGTTAGGGAGCTGTCGCTGGCCTCCGTCGTGTCTCTGGGAGAGTTCTGCTGTGTGCGCAAGTAACGTGACTGAAAATCGAAAACAGAGAGAGAGAGAGAGAGAGAGAGAGAGAGAGAGAGAGAGAGAGAGAGAGAGAGAGAGAGAGAGAGAGTCAATATTTTATATATATTTTAACATGAATTTTCACATCACACATGTTGAGTTGAGTTATGTATTTTTGTTATATGATCCTTGATATTTGATATTATGTCAGAATGCATCCTATTTCCAAATGAACAACCACAACCGTGTTTGTAACACATTTACAGATGAATATTCTATATTCTGTTCATGCTATACTTTCTTCATTCTATACTTCATTGTCTACTTCATTCTATACTTTTTTCATATTTTTTTGTTCTTTATATTGTCTTGTTGTTTATATGCCTATTTGTTCTCCTTCCTGCTGCCCCTTCTGCTGTAAATACTGTAAATATTGTGGCTATTCTGATCCCTCTAATTCGTGTTAATTGTATTGTATTGTTGGGCATCGGCATTTTATCCCATTTCACACATCCCGTATGTGTGTGTATGTGACAAATAGACTTCTTGAATCTTGAATCGTGAACAATGACGGTGAACGCAACATGAACACGTGACACCAGAGATTCCTGTGACCCACAGTGACCCAACCCGGTGTCTCTCCTGCTCACCTCTGCGTGGCAAAGGGCCGCGGCGGGGTCCTTGACCGGAGCCTCGCCCGTCACCGGCAACTGGAACTGGGGACGTAAAAAATAAGAGCGCCTTGTTGATCAGTCAACAATCACGTGGGGCGCCAGCGAAGAACCTCATTGGTCAGGATAAAAAGCCCCGCCGTTATCTGATGGATGCAGCCCATAACGCTGTTATCGATGGTGCCGATTAGATATATGTTCGCTTTTTTTTTATGTAGATCTAGATATGTAGGTATTTGCGGTGGTAAACGATATGTCATCCAAAATCCTTCAGAGATTATAACTCTTATCTAATCTCTCCCGGAGGGAACAGCGGTCGTTATGCTTCGACGTCGTCTTCAGTGTGTGTAAGATCAAGAAAGTGGCAAAACCGTCATACAATATCGGTGGTAGGCTATATTGCACACACAGATTGCTGTGTACCAAACTTTACAAATATTAAAATAGTGCATTTGACATACCATGTTTTCCAGTAGCTGGAGAGCTATTTGGTCCAAGTTTTCAAAGTCGGACTCCTCCTACGGAGCAACACAAAAACGAAATGCAATAGTTACACATGTAAAGGTGTCTCTTCTCGTGGTGCTGGCGGTGGTGGTTGCGTGCCGCCTCGAAAGTAGGGAGGATTAATGCACGTTTTTTGGGCAGAATCAGCTCGCTTCATGTGTGGTTCCCGTCTCACCGAACCCTTGGCGGTGTCCAAGAAAAGCGGCGTCGACTGCAAAGCGACGGCGAAGTCTTCGCGCTCGGTGAACCTGTCCAGGGCGCGCTGAAGGGAGTCCTGGAC